>JAQFVV010000104.1:3628144-4228144 GCA_028023455.1 Epiperipatus broadwayi
GATCAAATATCAGAAATTATGTTTTGTCTTAGAAATAACTTCATACAATTGATCAAATATCAGAAATTATGTAATCTTACGAAATTTGTTTTAAAATAATAAACAAAATTTTATTAAATATATATTTGGAAAAGTATTTTTTTTTATATTAAGTTTCTTATTATAAACAACGAAAATTAGAGATCACATCTACATTCACAACCAGAGATAACTTTTCTTTTGATATTGATAGGAAACCATTGATGATTTTCTGGCAAGATTAAAAGATAAAGTTACCTCTGGTTGTTTGCTCGGATAGGATCACTATAATTTCCTGTGTTTACATTACATCACAGCCCTGAAAGTATTTAACATATATAAGTTTTCATATATATGAATACTGTATTTATTATAAATTGAATATTGGTTATTAATTCACAAAAGTTGTAAAAATGAGCAAAAATTCTGTCTAACTTACGAAGTTTAATGCTTGATGATGTTAAAATAAGCCGAGTTTACATCTGGATTTAGATTTTAAGATCTCCAATTTCTAAACATTCTGAGAAGACGAATGTAAAGAATATATTTGTATTGTCATTTAACAAAAAGTTTATTGGCATTAATAGTGATTAGAAAATTGTTTCTGGTATTATTATTATATATATATACATATACACATAGTACCCCAATGAAAGTGTCTCCAAGCTGTTTGCAGCCCCCATCTCTGAATCTATGTATGTTATATAGTAATATTTAAAATACAGGCCTTCTTTATATACCTGGAGTTTAATTACAAATATAATGGATTTGAACACAGACTTTTAAGAAACTTTCAACTGTCCACACTATCTCTTACCACTAATACACATGATCACACACATGTAGAAAAGATAAATAATCACCAATGTACATATTTCATGCTGAACTAGCACTCATCAGTTGGTCCAGATTATCATCTCCCTTCCATATATACAATCAGTGCTCAGTTTATATTAAGATAGCTAATCCTTATACTTCAATGGTCAGGCTTCAATCTACTCCAACTTCCAACTCTTCAGCCATCCATAACATTGGAAATCTGATGATGGAATGCCCAAAACCTATGCTGATGCCAATATTGTTATGCACATGTTAACATCACATTACTCTGACACCTCATGTATAGGACCTTTTACATTTAAATACATAGAAGAACAACATAATTTAACTATTCATCACAAAACTCTTTAGGCACTGGCTCAGATCTGGATCATGAATTACAACATGAAATGTGAATGTTTTACATCCTTATGGGTCATCCTCAATGCTGTTCTTGCCATGACAAAATCTTGCAAGCCACTTGAAAATGTGTGATTCATGGATTCCCTGCCAAACACAGTTTGAATCATTTTACATCTTTCAATAGATTTCCCCAATTTAAAACAAACCTTAATGATAGAAAGTTCCATCATAGTTTCAAGTACAAAACACCACTTTTTTTGACATAACTCATAATCCAGAAACCCTAGCATCTTAAATTTTTTGTGGTGAACAACTCAACTAATTTAGAGGTGTCATAAGCAGCATGGAGAGAACCAGTCATCTTTTTACCAGACCACACTATCTAAACATATGTCATTTATAATGGAGAATTTGGGGCAACAATTGGCATTTTTTAATAATCATTTGACTTGGGAACGTGTAATCTTAAATTTCCCATATGATCATCATTTCTTATGCAATCTGGTAAATAGTAGCAACTCTCTTCATACATCTAGCATCCATTGATTACTACGGTTTTCCCTGGGTAGCATTTTGTATGGAGAGTTTGCTGTTTTAACAGCCTGCATAAATATAAGAAATAGCGATTGTGTGTTGTTTTAGTGGTTTAATATCAATCCTGGCTAATGAAAATGGTGATTATGGTTAGTAACTAAAATGTATAAATATTGAATTGGGTTCTCATCTATATGACTATACAAATGAACAAGTTTCGTAGCTTTATAGGCTGGAAGGCTGCATTAGATCAAAAGATATAGAGCTCTCATTCCTAGGCTCTTCACTGATAAAGGCTACAAGCTAGAAACTGGTCTGGGGATGCTAGTTGAGTAGGCACTTGAGATTTTTTTAAACAAACCTTCTAGCATCTATTGATTACTATGACCACCACTGGGTGTTACTGCTGTATAGATAAAATTGCTATTATTAATTTGAAATTCTGTTACTCTGGTGAGAGAATACTGTATTAAAAAAATCTTCAAATTGATATATGAGATTTAATTTGAAGTAAGGTAAAATTGGGCTCTTGATATGAATTTGGAAACAAACATTTTTTTTCAAGATAATTAAATAATAGTTTGAAAATTGCAGGTAAGAAAAGTCAAGTTTTTAAGTTACACTTATATAAGAGCAGGGATCTTCACTCAGAATCACCTGCAGTGAACTTGAATAATCAATGAACACTAAATAGATACTATGTAATCCCTATCTTTAGACAGATGACAGGGTGAAATAACTATTTTTGCAAGCATATTAGAGCTCACATGATAGTTGATATTAAACTTAACTACCAACTATATGCCATGACTTTGCCGGCTTAACTTTATGGTTTCGAGAATTCTCTTCACCTCATAGATATCTACTATAGATCTGAATAATCAATACCCACTAAATAGGCATGTGTTATTTTATTGGTTTATATCAAATCCTGAATACTGGAAACAGGTGTTCACATTTGATAAAAAACTAAGGAAGCCAAAATATACAGAAACTGAACTGGTTTCAGATCTGTATTACAAACAACTGAGATTGGATATATGTATGTGCCTTTCAATTTGGATTGATAGTTTGGTAGTCAAACAGAAAAATAAACAGCTGCTAGAAAGAAGCTGCATTAGATGCTAAGGATCCAGACACTATACCAAGTTCCAAAGCTCCTCACTGATGAAAGCCATAAGCCTGAAACTAGTCAGAGATGTTGGTTAGGTCAGCATAAGATAGGAATTTATTAAGCACTATCAGTATGTTTTAATTACTAAAGTGGCATAGATATGGATAGAGACTAGTTTTTGGCTTTTTATTAGTGAGAACATAAGAATTAAATCTGGTAATAACAAACTTTTACATCGAGCAGCCATTTTTGTATTCCTTTATGCCAATCGAGCTAGGAGCTTGAAAGCAAAAACACTAATATCTTTGAACTCAAACCAATTCACTTGCATAGTTTTCTTTAAGAAGTATAATAACTACTCTTTCTTATTGCATTGCCAAATGTATACCATATAATTCTAAATTGTTTATGCACTTTACTACTGTTGCACAATGCTCTATTTACCACCCTTTTTTACAGTTTCGATTAACCCAGCAATCTTCTTCAGAACTTTATATCTCACAAGGCTAGGAGATATAAAGTTCTGAAGAAGATTGCTGAGGCAATTGAAACTGTAAAAAAGGGTGGTAAATAAAGCATTGTGTAACAGTAGTCAAGTGCAGTTGAGGCTAGGAGACATAAAGTTCTGAAGATTTCTGGGGTGATTGAAACTGTAAAAAAGGGTGTTAATAAAGCACTGTGTTACAGTAGTAACGTGCATGGACAATTTAGTATTCTATGGTATTGCATAGTTGTGAGAACCCAAGCCAATTTACTTGTACATACTCTGGAATAAAATCTCAAAGCTGTCATACGACCTAAAATTATTTTTTAAGATTCTGCCCAAGATGTTGTTGATGTAATAAAATCAGTAAACTTTAATCATTTTTTTAAAAAAGTCTTTATTAAATCTAAAATTCCATTAATTAATAGAACATATAAATTTCAAAAGCAATTTATAAATAATATCCTAAAGATGATAAAAATAGAATATCTTCTGCATCTCAGTGCCAAATGTATATTTTCGCAAATTGCAGAATTTAATACTTTAATGATGACTTATTAGTGCAGTCATTACTGCCAAAAATCTGATGTCTTTTGAACTAGAGGAAGTAAAATAAACTGATGGAAACCCCCCCCCCCCAATAAGAAATTCAGTTAACAAATGAGAAGCAATTCAGCCAGTATAGTAAACATACCAATATTAATAAGACATAGGATTCATTTTTAATGACGGACTGCATATCTGAATCACTGCTAGTAGCATCAGTCTGTAATCACATATAAAACGTCGCAATCCATATGGTTTTTAAAAACATCTTTATTTTTACTGAATTAACATAAATTAATATTTCATTATTTTTCCTGTATATTGAATAGTTAATCTAAAACATATCAAATTGAAAAAATGAATTTAATGAAAAATCTACACAAACTTATCCAAAAATAAATAAAACTATACCCTGTTGACTGTGCCAATATTTTGCATTCAATTACGATAGGGTGAGTGATGTGAATTAATCTCTGATACCATAATAGGATAGACGGATAATAGATTTATATAATACAGTTATGATGAATAAATAATATATAAAAGTTCTCCATAAATAGATACTCCAATTAAACATTACTAAACAGTTCATTAAAATTATTGTCTCCAAGGTTTGACTTTCCTTTTATTTGACAGAGTGGCAGGAATATAAAAACTATATAACCAGTGATATTTATTATCACATAATGGATATTACTAGTAATACAGGTATATAAAATAAAAATGTTATCTAAATCCCTTCTGAAAATGAGATTAATACCTGTCACATATACAAATGATAATACATATCCCACCCAAAAGTCCATGTAACTTCTTTTGGCCAATTATGACTAACACATGATTTTTTGCCTCTTTTGTTCTGTGGGGTAAGCAAAATCAATCAGTAGTGTTTTCTGGTTATCGGTTGACCACTCACTGAAAATACTGCACCAGCTTAAATTTTATTTGTCCACATTTTTTTAGCATATATTCTCATCTTTAACATTCTAATTTTGTTTGTGCCTTGTGTAATTTAATGCAGTGGAAGACTAAATTCTGGAGTTGAAAGTTCATGACCTTCATTTGTACTTCCACTCTTTGAACTTTATTTAACATCTTGAGTAAAAAAAATAAATCAATTACCTCTTGGGTACATTTATATACAGGATAGATTTTTCATTTATTTCACACCCCTCCCCCATTACGGTGGATTTTATATTACCTTGACAATGATCATATACGAATTTAGTGGGGAAAAAAAGACAAGATTTGTAAAAAAACTATTTTTTGAAGGTTTGTAATGATGGTATATTATAAAATGTGATATGTTGGACTATTTCCATCATTTATGAGTGAATGTTGAATGTATAGAAAATTTTAAACTTTATTTCAACTTCTCAAATACAAACAACTTGTTAGTAATAACACACAAATAGACAATACAGGTTAGTAATTACACAACGTTTCAAGTAGTATTATTCTCCACTCTTCTTCAGGTGCTGCTGGCCTATATGCACAGTGACAATATTCGCTTAAAAGTTGAACTCGCACCTTTAGATTCTTGTATATTGAATTTAAGGCAAACGCCAACATATCACATCTTGTAAAAAACTGTATTAAATTTTTTTATTATTTATAAAAACAGTATTAAATTTAGAAAGACATATTGACATTGGAATTTGAATTTTTAAATTTAAGTTTGCAATATAGATAATCAACTCTCATTATCTTCCCATCATGGATTATCAATATTTTCATTGCTTGATATAGGGATGGAATGTCAAACTCTAGATTTCAAGATATATGGATCATGGCACAGGCACATCCCTTCTTGCTTTGGACTTCTTATGAACTCCCCAAGTTATAAAATCATTTGATTATTCTTCTTTCACACAGACCATAAAACAACATAAATTGAAGCAGAATATTAAGTAATAAGACATAAATTGAAGTAAAATATAGTCACACCCTATATAAGTATTCAGTGTAGTATTGTGTTGGGCCTTCTGCTATGATTTCACCCCTATCTAAACCCAAAATGCCAAGTTATATTAGAAATTAAAATTATCATACATATAATGTAAGATCTCTCGTGATCACCATTTCTTATGCTTAATACAGTAGAAAACCCTCCACATAGTAGTGCCACCAAGTGCAAGCTATAGTAATTAATAATGAAAGCTACAAGCCAAAAACTAGTCTGGGGATATTGGATCAGGTTAGAAATTCTATGCACAAACCTATCTAGCATTCATTGATTACTATGGCTTACACTGGGAGGCTCGATTGTATAGAGACTTGCTACTGTTTTAATGTTAAGATTTGTTATCTTTGCAAACCAATGAATCTCATTTATCATGTGTATATTAAATTTATTGTTATTGATTAATAAACTATGACAAAATATACTTACAACTTTGTATCTGTCATCATACACAACTCATAGATATTAATAACTAAAATAATACGTCTAATAATGTTCAAGGCTAAATAGGTTTTGTAAGTAATCATTAAAAACAGTCAATGCTTAGACCATCCCAATATCAATAACAATTTCAAACTTTTGTCAAGGCAACCTTCTTTTAATGATAAAGGTGGAATTCCTTTAACAATAAAGGTGGATTCCACCTTTATTGTTAAAAGGTTGCCTTGACAACAGTTTGAAATTGTTGATTGTTATTGATATTGTCTAAATGTTGACTAGTTTTTAATGAATAAATAACTGAAAGTATATTAATTTGTTCAATTTCAAATTTAGATACATTTCTATTCTACCATGTCAGCTGCTTGATGGCATTGATGCTAAGCAAAAACACATACATCTAACATTACCAGGCCTACCCCATTCTTTGTGAAAGAATATAGAAATTGTACGGGTTAACGTAATTTATTAATTTCCTTAATAACATTTACTGGAACAATTTTACGTAAATATGTTATTGCCAATACTCTATTCTAGTAGAATTGCCCATGTGGCAAAACCTTCCCCCTCTCCCTGCAAACTTTACAATTACATCACGGTGGCCAAAAAATGATACTGAGAATGCTTTAATTACTGAATTGTTTTTTACTTTTTCGGCTCATTTTTGAAAAAGATGAAAAAAAATTTATTAATTTTATTTATTGATTGATTTCTTACAATAGTTATCCTTGAAAGATAATATGTGTATGGATTTTAATGGCACACCTATTAAGAACGATTCATAATTTCCAACTCGATCGGCTTTTTTAAATTTTTTTTTATTATGCCTTTTTGGTTGGATATTACAAGATTAATTAATCAATGGATTCGGTATTTGGACAATTACTTTTGGTTTCTCTGGATAGAACTATGAGAATTTTCACTTATACATTCTTCTTTTTTTTTTTTGTTGTCCGAAGGCTTAACGTAATTCATTCAGATTTCCTTCATTAATTTCTGTAATTTACTCGAGAACAATTTGACGCTACCAACAAATTTCAAAATCCATTTGAACTCCAAGTCAGCTCAAAAAGTCAAATCTTAGTCCTGCAATGTAGGCTAAAGGAGTATTTCTTTTTCACATCTGCAAGAATTAAAACTTTATCAATTGACCTACCTTATTGCAAAGATTCTATTCCAGTAGAATTACTAAATTCCCCATGTAGGCTGGCTTCTGTGAACAGCAGCTGGCCCCATTTCATCTATCAGCCATTTTATTTGTCACGGACATGTTTTCATAAAAATGTGACTATTTGCATGACCTTGTCGAAATCTTGCTTGGACCTACCCTTTCCGAATTGATTTGAAGGTTCCATGTTGAGTAGGGAGGCATGGTGATGGGTGAACAATTGTTAGGAGGTAATAGTAAGTCGAATGGCTTGCAAGCTAATTCATTTGACATGCATATTTGAAGAGTTGTGGCAGGCTGAAGTCTAGATACTCTCACATGATACTGTAGTGAACAATGGGATAAAGTGCGTAACAATAAAACAGGCCCGCCGCCACTAAACAGCATCTTTTCTGTGTTTTATAGCATAGAAATTAATGACATCATCTGTGACTGCAGGCTGCCATGTATTAAATGGCCTCTTTCTGTGCTTTTTGGTGTAGATACATAGGCCTAGAAGGTGGCAGCTGTGTAAATGGCATATTTATGAGCTTTTGCATATAAATTGCGCCATCAATTGGCTGACACAATTGAATAGAAAACTACCCAAAATATAATACCAATATTCTTTAAAAGTTATCAGTGTTCATTATAATAACAAAATAACTGAATGGTGAATGTTTGAAGTTCATAAAAAGTTCAAACACTCGAAGCAGCAAATCTAAGCTGCTATTCAACAATCTTGGTCTCGAGTCGGTTACGCTGCCACTAAATCAAATCATGTAGGCCAGTGCTCATTTTAATGGCTCTGTATATATTTTGGGATCAAGTCTTATTTTGTATTATGCAGTAAACTGTAGACCACCAGATATATATTTAAATTATAAAGGTCTGCTTGTGTTAGAAAGTGAAAGTATTTTAGGATAAAAGATTGGCTAGACTGTCTCATAACATATTATTTGGTATTAGGATAAAATCTAGTCTCAATATACTAATAATTTCAATACTGAATATTAAAGAAAATAAAACATTGTTTAAATAGATTACTCATAGAGAAGTAGTAAAAACAAATTATTACAAGACTTATCTAATACCATGTTGTAAAGATTTGGGTGGTTTTTGATTTCTGTTTACCCTCTAGTTAAAAGTATCTAGATATCTACTTATTGACTGATATTGAATTGCTAATTTACTTATGGTTTATCTGCCTAATAATAACAACAACAAAACAGTCAATGATTTAAAAATGGAACATTTTCAAGCTTACTCTAATCCATATTCAAATTTGTATTGTAAGGCTTGGCAGCTGAATGGATTATCATTCCATTATGATGGTTCTTGTAATTACTGAATGTACGATTTGGAAAAAAAATGTATAAAATTTATATAAATTCTATGTATGACTTTGTAGCTGCCTAAATTTGGAATATTAGATACCCATTTAATAATCAATATCAAATGGTTACTTACTCTATCTATGATCTCTTCACTTACAAGATGTCTCTAGTCCAGATTCAAACCCCAGTTGTAAGATTCGTCTGGATAAGGTATGACCATTTCATCATGAAAGTCGTAGTTCACAGACTTGTCTAGGATTGAAAATATAATACCATTGCCATCTGAATATATATTAATTTCTCAAATTAACAATAGATGGCTCTGCAAAAAAGTAAAGATAAGTGCTAAAAGTGTCCATTAGATGTAAGAAGAGTCATAATAATAATAATTGACCGACTTCATTACTAGGGAATTCATAAGAAGTTTGACAGAAAGCAATAACTGGTCCACAGTCTATAAACTATGAGCTTCAGAGGCTACAGTTTTACCACTGTATCAAACAATACTGGACAAAATAAGAGAATGGATTATTGCTCTGGAGTTCATAAGAAATTTGAGCATGGGAAGTGGCATAGCTAGGTCACAAACCATGAACTTTAAGCTCTGGAGTTTGCCATTTTATTACTGGACTGAATGACACAAGGCAAAGCAGAATAAGACATGATATAGAGCTGATGTATGTAAATAGATCTCAGTTGTAAATGTGATTTATTTAGGAAAAGAGGATAAGTTTTGGAAAATGAATCTTTTATGCATTACCTTATTATTATTTACACTTTCAACTCTCTAGCAGTCTTTTTCAAAGGTTAATCACAATTTCCAAATTAAAAATGGTGATTAAAACCTTAAAAGACTTCTATACAGCCAAAACTGTAAATAAAAGTAATACTATATACAGATTCACAAGTGATTATAGATTAAGATATGGAAAATATTGAATGTATTAGAATAAAACTGACAATGAATACATCAAATAGAAATTAAATATTAATTTCAGGAAGCAGTATATTTGGTGATATAGAAAGTTATTAACATGTAATCATGAAAATGAACAGTTTCCAATATTTAAGATCAATTGTTGAAAAAATAAAAGAAGCAATATCAAAAAAAAAATCTGCAGAACTGATAAAATGAGACAGACAACAGGAATGTTCATATCAGTTTTTATGACAAACAATGCAATGATGAAAATGCATATAGGATATGCTTTTACAGAGTATACTATTTGTATGGAATGAAGACTAGAATACAGAGATTGTTGGTAACAGATTTGAATTATTGAAGATCAGCAAGAAAAAATAACTGCTGGTGAAAGGACAAATCAAGAAATCACAGAAGTGTTGGAGTGCAAAGAACTGTGGTAGCTCTCATTGAAAAATGAAATATCAAGATGATATGACCATGTTAAAAGAATGAATAAGAACAGAATCCATAAATGATGAGTGATAAGGAAGAGAAGAGAAAAAAAAGGAGGAAAATAAAATTGATAAATAAAAGACCTGCCTAACAGTATATAAAAAAATGGTCTATCAGAGAGCAGATGTAAAACATAAAAATATAAAAGCCAATAGAATTACAGAGTCCTGAAGAAGGTAAAAAAATCACTATATAAGTCAAATTAACAATAATAACAATTTTTAATATCCTTTATACAATTCTTTATTATTCCACACTTCGAAAAAATAGCTGTCAGTTTTGACTGTCAAACAGTCTTCTTCAGAGCAGTAATATACACAATTTATTTCAGTAATCTACCATAACAAATGAAAGTATAAAAAAAAAAAAATATGTTATTTTACATAAAAACAATACAGAGTAATTATGTAATTGAAAAAAAAAACAAGAACCCTGATCTACTAATTATGTTTTATAGTAAAAATAAAAACACTGAATTTTATTTAAATATAAAAATCAGTATATATGTACACACACATATATATATAAAGAGTTCATGACAGTGTTAGTGTACTTGACTCCTTTGTTGTGATCTGAGGTTCAATACAGAGTAATTATGTAATTGAAAAAAAAAACAACAACCCTGATCTACTAATTATGTTTTATAGTAAAAATAAAAACACTGAATTTTATTTAAATATAAAAATCAGTATATATGTACACACACACATATATATATATATATATAAAGAGTTCATGACAGTGTTAGTGTACTTGACTCATTTGTTGTGATCTGAGGTTCAAATCTGTATTTGATAAAAGTTAGATACATTTTTTTATGTTATGAAAAACTTAATCTATTAGTTAGCCTTTAGCAAATACAGATAACTATCCAAAGCCTCATGTGGTTTGAAGCAGTGGTAGAGAGGCAGATGCTGGAGTTCATGGAATATGCCCTGTTTCACTATTACTGGTACTCAAACGTCTTATGTCATCTTCAGCAATAAAGCTATTCAATTATTATAATCATCCAATTATTAGCAGTAAGGGTAACTTTAAACTCTCACTACTCATAAGTTACCTGGAATAATGAGTACTGTCTGTCTTTCCACTGACTGTTTTGAAAGGCAACATTGTTATAAATGTCACATTGGTTTGCAGTGAGCTGTTCTATCTAAATACAAGAAGGTGCATAATTAAAGATTTCATTGCAAATAATTAACGCGTTGTTAGCCGAGAGGTCATCGCACCCCGCCTTGCAAGCAAGTAGTTGGTTGCAGACGGGTGTGGGTTCGCGTCCCGGCTGATGCTATGACATTTAAAAAAAAAAATTAATTGTAATTAAAAAAAAACTCCATAATTATAATAATGAAATATAATATATTAACTGGTGCAATTATTAATTAAGATTTTTTATTAGGATTCTCAAATAAATAAATAATCGATCGATATATTTCCTTGGGAATTCGTAAAAACAAAACATATAGGCCAATGCCTGGATTTATATTGCAGAATAAATGCAGTCTTTATATAACTATATATATATGCATGAATATTAGGGCCTGGCGCATCAATTCGCCAGAGGCAATCCGTAAGAGCAACATATTTTAAAATAATAGAAAAAGCTTATGTAAAATGACTTATCGAACAAAACAATGAATATACTAAAAAAAATCTAAATTAAATATACGCACATATATTCGAATATAATGTTTTATTTTGACATCTATTCAAAAAAATGCTATGTTTACTACACACACGCACGCACACACACTGTTTGAGGATAATTTTCATTTTAAAGTTGCATAATGTTCACTGTTGGATTTATTTTTCACAGGCCCTTATCAGTTCTCCGTCCAGTGCTTAAATCTTCCGACCGGACAGATGAATGACAAGGAAACGTGAAAAAATATCACGGTGACTTTCCGCTTCCGTTATGTAAACCAAAAGATAGGATCTAGCGAAACTGCAAAGACTATGGAAATAATATTATAAACTTCTAATAATACAATTTAAATATATTACAAATCAGAAATAAAAAAAAAAAAAACATTTGAAGGATGCAATTTAAAAAAGAGAGAGAAAAATGACTGGGAACCAGACTAAATTCATACAAATAATTAAAAAAATAAGGAAGTTGGTCGTTAAATCAATACTACCCCAATTGCTAACAATTGAAACAATTCTTTTTTTAAATTTCATTAACGCATATCCCTCCTATGTCTAATGAACTCTATTTATACACTTACAGGATGTTTATAAAGATCATAAACGGTATTCCCATTAGACGAATTCCTGATAAACAGAGCCTGTAAAGCTTAAATAAAATGTTAAATCATTTTATTGCAATACGGTTTTATCTGTAAAACCCATAATTTAACCACTATCATATGTGGTGTGCCAATTTCCCCTACCCCTTCAGTTCACTTAACCATTTCATTTATTGTTCGTGTTTCTTAAAAGCACATATTTATAATCACGAGTAGGGCATCTTATTCTATTATAAATTTTTAGTTTATTCAATAGCAAATAAATTAATGGTTAGTCATGTGACATTCAGGGATCGGAAATGACTGACTGAAATTCGAACTAGGACCCTTTAAGCCTCCAAATCTGTTATTCTACTATTTGTATCAATCTGTGAAGGGTAGCCAGTCATGATACAGTCAACTTTACCTTCCAACATCATCATTTTCATCCAGTATAGGGGAAATCTGAAAAAAAAAAAAAAAATACAGCTTAAAATTATTTTATTATCTCATAACGTTAATACATATAGCGAGAATTCACTACAAATTAAGGAATTAAAACCCCCAAAGACATGGGCATTTTGCAACTGCCTAAACTTGTCATCATTTAAAGTTTTATGACAACTTTATAAAAATGCACAATTTTTTGAGATGTTCCAACAGGACATGATTGTTACTATGTATAGGTAACCCCCATATTATATGGTCAATAGGTTCCTAAGAAAAGCCATGTTATTCAAATTTGTGTTATATAAAACAAAGAACTGGTACATAAATAGGGTTAGATTCCAAAAGTTAAAAAAAAACTTATACTATTTGCATTTTGTAATTAAGACAAATATTTATTAATATTAATGACGTTTTCTTCATCAGCATTACTAATCACCATTTAAATGAGTGTTTTCATACATGCTCAAATATTGACTAAGATAGTGCTTGCTTTTAAAAACTCTCATGTCCCGTACCTTGTTAGACAGAAATTCCCCTAATTGTTAACATTATTTATAGGAATGCTGTATTATAAAGGAAGTTTCTTCATCTCTTGAACCATGTTGGAGCAAAGTGTTGTAGAAATACCATGTTATAGGGTTTTTTCCTTAACTCTGAAACCATGTTAAGAATAAAATCATGTTATAAAAATGCTGTGTTAGAGGGGGGTTATCTGTATATACTTTTATTAGTGATTCTCATTAGTTTCTTTCACACTTACTATACACTATTGATTTGCTTAATTCCATGACGTTTTCTAATATTTTATTTTCTGTGGTTCATTTTTATGCATCTACTATTAAAAGCATTGAAATTTTATTTTACATAGTTTTTATTCCTACTTTTCAAACCCTTTCACACATACCATTTTCATGGATATTGAGCATACATTTATGATTAAATAACAAATCCTATTTTTACCACGTTTAAAGATATTACATAGAATAATCTTTCATAAAAAAATATAAATATTCTTCTTATTAATACTATTATACTTGGTATTAAATTATTTATTTACTGCATGTATATGCATTGAAATTCCACATTCGAATATTAAGAATGACTTCTTTTTTTTAGCATAATAACAGATGTTCGAATTTTTGTCAAACTTGATGAGAATATTCCAATATCTTAAACATAATTTTGTGGTGTAAAAGACTGATCTGCATTATGTTGAATAGAATTTATCAATTTTAATTATGACTGTAAGAATTTTGATTCAATTAAACGATCACCCCCCCCCCCCACATATACATGTATATTAGACATACATTTAACTTCTATTCCATCACATCCAATTAGAACATGATTAAAGATATCTCAAGAAGGTAAATGGTTTTAAAAATGCACTTCTGGATGAACCAGTACTTTTTGGTTAATTTGGGTCACAACTTATATTGGCATTTGTGGATTAAACTATAATAATACAGACAGACATTTAATATTTTTATAAACCCTGTTATTAGCATATATATATATATTAATAAAATCAAGTCATATATTACATGACATATAGCTTGCATTTACAAATATGTAAAATAAAGAGTGTGCTAATAGCTCTAAACAAGATTATTTTTTTAAAATGATAAATGCTACAGAAAACGCATTTGAAATCTTTATCTAGTATTGACCCTTACTGAAGACAGCCATAGCTCAAAACTGGTCTGGGGATAATCCTAGATAAAGATTTTGAATGTGTTCTTTTGTATCATAAAAAAGCTTGCTTTGAGTTATTAGTACACTTTTATTTTATATATATAAGCATAAAAGCTGAAACAATTTATTTATGAATTTATGAAAGGGATACATTTGAAACATGTAGAGCCTTTGAATTTATAGATATCTATCAAGTTTTTAAAGATACATTATTATGATGTGTTGAGCAATTTTATTACTATCTTATTTAAGCATATAAATTAAAGTTATTAAATGGTGAGATTTTATGCATATTAGAAATAAAATAATGATGAGCCACTGCTAATCTTATCAATTATTTTCATTTTTATATGCACATACAATTACTCTAAAAATATATAATACATATATAAATTCAAAGATTTTTCTAGATGCATAAGTGCACATATTCCAGTTTTGGGTCTAAGGTCTTCATTGATCAAGGGAAAAACCCAGAAATTCAGTTTGGAGATTTATATGCACGACCACCTGGTAATCACTAATTACTCAAATTTACTGCAGATGGCACTAGAGTAGAGGGCTAAACTTATTTCACGATAATGTAACGATGATTGTAGCTTTATTTCATGACAGCTTTATTAACGCCAAAATTATTCTGAATCAAAAATCTAAGTTGGTGTATACGTTTCTAAATCAATATATATATATCAGGCAAGTTACAAAAGTTTGTCTCCATAAAAAATTTAGCAAGTATTAATAAAACAATAGTTACACTAAAATTGAAGATTTTTATGACATGATGTGTGTAATTATTATTATTTTGGTAATTTACGACCTGTTTTCATTAATGTATTTTAATTTTTACGAATTGTTACACCAGGCGAACTAAATTAACAGCAAAGCTTGTGAACAACAAAACTTATGCTTTTACATGCAGAGAGCAGCGCCACTTCACGTTCAGTTATGGAAACTTATACTGTTAAATATTCCAAAAATCTATCAAGTTATTATAGTAATGATAGCAAGATCTTTGCTCCTTTCACAAAAATAGGAAGTATTTATAATGATCATGTATTGGACAAAGAAATTATACTAATCCCCCCCCCCCAATATCTGCATGAGTATACAGATATATGGATAACAGTCTGCAAAGTAGTTGGAGAAGTATATCAAGTTTAGTGGGGAAACTCTTTTTCATCGAAATGGTCCAGTCAGTGATTATTAATCATTGATTTTAGGGTTATTGAAAATTCATGAGTTGAAGAAGACACGCCACTTTACAATGTATGGAAAAGTCTGTTATATTAGCAGACAATTGGCCCTTACCCCCCTCTCTAATGTGCAATCGGTGAATCCTATGTTAATAGGTTAGCCATTTTTTTTACTGCCTTAATTTTTTGTGATCTTTGAATAATAGAGCTTTATTACATTTTGACTTGGCTGTTCACAAATTTTATACCAATAGACTCCCATAAAATGAGTTGGCTAATATGTCGTGAATGGCCATTCAAATCTCCAGGTCTAATCACCTTTGGTTATTTCTTAAGAGGAGATCGTAAATCAATCATTTACGTAAACAGATCAAGAACAATACAAGCACTAAAGAATAACACCACTCTTTGTAAAAAATGCACAACTGATGTTTTAAACTGAACCCCAAGAAATTGCCAAATACCTAGAAAGAGGCCGCATGTGAGATGGATGGATTATAGGAAGCTTAGGAAGCTTGTTGGTATGATGTGGAAAATAGTTTATAGAATGGAAAAAATAGATTAACCTTGGAATATCTTCATGCTGAAGTGGATTGATTAGGATTGAAAATGATGATGATAATATATTTTTTATTATAAAATGTCCAAGGGACCAGACTTCTACTCCAGTGTATATATTTATTCATACACATGTATTAGGCTATGTATGTTGTGGATATATTCTTTTCCTGAAGGCAGATAGAGACAAAAAGAAGTATCGGAATGTTTAGAGCTACAAATAAACTCTGATAAGTCCATTTACATTCTGAGGGATATCATTTGAATGAAATATTTGAATCTGATCGGTACCTATATAAATTGATACTAGCATCAATGAGCAAAAGTGAACTCAACATATTGGATAAAACATATGTGAAAGTAAACATCAGATACAACCCATATCTGCATTTAAATGTTTACATTGTGTATATTTAATTAAATTAGGCTTTTAAAAATATGAGAAAGAAATGATTCAAGAAAACTGTTAATAGCAAACGATTTTGCAATCTTCCTGACTCATCATTTCTGTGTTGCTCCACATGGTTTGGCATAGTGGTAGAGTGTCCAACTTATCATGAAGACCCAGAATTGATTCTGGTAATTATAGAACTGGTGTTCAAACGTATAAACTTCCAAGCAATAAAGCTTTTAGCCTTTTGTAATTCCTGCGTCAAAAATATTATTAATAAAATACTCATCTCTTAGAACTAAAGGACCATATGTTGTAATACGTTTGTGCATCTATTTTCCAAAAAGTGAGATACGAGTCCAGGATAGGTAAAACTTGGGAATTTTTTTTTTAGATGAGAATGGTTGAATAGCTAGAATTTTTTGACTCCTACATAAAACTTGAAAAAAGATTTCAATATTTATATGTATCTTAATATTTATATATATAACAAAGAGTCCCTAAGATCCAATGGCCCATACATATTGTCCAGTTTATTTATATCCAGCGATAAATGCTTTTCTCACAATTTCTCAATACAACAATTCAAGAAAACTGTTACTAAATTTATCTTAATGATTCAGTGCTGTATAGCCATGTTCTATTTATCTGGTTCTTTCATTTGTTACCTTCATATTATTTTGCCACCCTGTGCAGTTTAAAACAGCAGTAGTGTGTCAGACCTTGAGAAATAGATTCCTAGAACAATTTGTAGCTTATGATGCCAAAACATCACTTATTTATCATACTATATAGTTTGATTAGGGCAAATGGCTGCATTTTAAAAATCCCCTTTTTTAGAAATTAAAAATGTTCAACTATGAATATATAGGGCAACATTACATATGGATTTAATAATTATCATTATAGCAGCTATTGGTTACTCAAACTTACACTAGGTGGCAAAACTGTCAAAAGAAAAAGAAAATAGTTTAGAAATTATATAAGCTTAAAAATTATATAGAGTATAAAATGTTTATATTAGTCAGGAGTTTTGGATACTAAAGAAAGAAGGTGAAAATTGAACAAGAATTTAGATTGTAGAAGTAGCTGATGTATGGGCGGGAAAGTGAAGGTATTAAACATTTATTTTTGAGGTATAGAATGTTGAGAGAGGATAAAGGTAAATTATGTGAAGGACAAAAGAAATTTAAAGAAAGTATAAAGGAGATAAACATTTTTTTTTGACTGAGTTTTTGTAACAAAACTGAGGAGTACAAGGACAGAATAATAAATCTGTTGAAACAACTTTTATTAAAAGGGAATTGAAGGTGAAAAAAGATAGGAATCAATATAAAAAAATTAATTGGGTAATAAGAAATAAAAAGTAGATAAGCTTATTGGTATGTATAAGTATTTGGAAGGGAAGAAATGTTTAATTTGGCTCACAGACTTTGGGCTTATAGCCTAGATTTAGACACTTTAGATTTGCTACATAAAAGTATTCGGTAAGCTGTGGTCATGTGGTATTTTGTTGGTTTTATGATTACAAAATAACCAGCAGTTTTTGTATATTCATGATTAAAAACCTGATGATGAGTATTAAATTATTAGCAAAACATTTTAAAAATTATATAACAATGGTATTTGACCATCTGATCTCTCTCTATAAAACATAAAAAAGTATTATAATTTAATGGAAAGATCATTCAATTATCTCATATAGATTTAACTATTCCAATATGTTAAGATTATATGTCCAAGTACCCAACTTTAAAGTTATTGGCAAAAAGATTAAAGCCATTACCAACAACAAAGAAACTCGCACTAACCTGGATTCAGTTGTAGTGAAAAGCCCGAAAGACATCTTCAAAAATAACCTCAGATGTTTAAACTGCAGCATTTTCTGTGACCATCCATGGATGTGAAAACTGGACAATAAGATGGACAAAAAATATGCTGATGCTTTTAAAAAGATGACCTGAATCTTCATCCAAAACATAAATGGCAGACTAAAATTGTCTCATTTTGACTCTATCGATCATTTTATTCATTAGAAAATGTATAAAGCTAGAAAAAGATACTAGTAACAGGTCTCATCATTATAATCATCATTTGGAAGACCATGTGATGTTTGATCAGCAAAAGTGATGGAGTTGTGCTTTAATCCAAAGATTTTAAGAGTCTAAGTTCACCATTTATCATTATCCTAAAATATATAAGGTGATTCTAACATTGAGAATCATAAAAAACTCAATAGATGATAGACCACTAATGATTAGTAGGTGTCATTATTTCTCAAGAGCCCATAAAAAGTTCAGGCATCAGAACTGACTTGTGATTCATGGACCGTGAGCTCCAGAGTCTGACAATGAACCTCCATATTAAACCACACAGGATAATACAAGTAATAATAATAAAATGATTTCTAAAGAGAAGGCAATCAAATATCCACACATGTCATATTATAATATTCAATTAGTAATGTGAAATGAGTAAACTCTCAATCCAAATCACAAGATAAAGACTTTGAAAAGAATGGCCATTTTATTTTCGAACTTGAATGCAATTATATAAGCAAATTTTAAGCATCTTGATAAGAGAGTGTGAATATATTATAATTCTAAGAAGGTAATGAAATCTCCACATATGTTCTGTAATATAATATTCAGTTAGCAATGTTAAATATGAGATTTGATTACCTTCTCCCTAGAATTACAGCTTGTCCCTGCACTAGTAAAATTTCTTGATTATTTACATTAAGAATAACATCTAATATTAACATAGTCAATTTCAATATTTCACAAGTATTAATAGGATATAAAAAAAGAAATATAAATGAAGTGAATAATTTAATCTAATCACACTCTTTCCAAGATGCTTAAGATTTGCCTATATAATTGCAGTTAGGTGCAAAGATGAAATGGGCATTCTTATCTTTTCAAAGTCTTTATCTTGTGATTTGAATTGAGTTTTCTCATATTTAACATTACTAATTGAATATGGCCCATGTGGAGGTTTTATTTACCTTCTCATTAGAATTACAACTTTACACTATGCTAGTAAAATTTCTTGATTATTTACCATAAAATTTGGGAGTTCCTAAGAAGACAGAACGTGGCTGTGATCCATGGAACTCGAGTTACAGAATCCACCCCTCTACCACCATACTGAATCACACCAGTTGATATAAATAAAATTAATCAATTTATTACTTAGGAATATTTACGAAGTTTGAGCCACAGAAGTGACCCACGGACCTTAATCTCCAGAATCCACTTCTCACCACATGAATTAATATAAGTAATAGTTCTAATCAAATATTTTATTACTCAAAAGTTCATATGAAGTTTGAGCATCATAAAGGAGAATAATAATTGGGATCCATAAACCTTGTGCTTCCAATTCCACCATTCTTTCATGTCCTGCCATCTGTATGATATCATTTTGATAGGTCCTCATTATAATAATAATAAATTTAAGTAGTTTTTAATAAATTATATAGTACTCATTATTATATTAAATACAATATTGTTTTATAAAAGTATGAAGATTGGCTATCTTAATATAAGCTGAGCTTTGATTGTATATATGTACGGAGATGATAGTCTGGACCAACTGATGAGTGCTGGTTTAGCACTAAATACATATATTGGTGATTATTTATCTTTTTTGGCATGTGTGTGATCAAGTGTATCAGTGGTAAGAGATAGCATGGATGGTTGAGGGTCGTGTGAATGTCTAAGTTCAAACCCCTATATATTACATATAGAAGTGCAGATATGAAAAAGCCTGTATTGTAGAAAAAAATCCATATTTCAAAACAACATAAAGTAAAAAAAAAAAAATATTGCAGATAATAAAAAATATTTCTATTGCCAAAGATAGTAAAGTGAAAAATCTATCCTTTAAAAAAAACAAAACCCAGAGCTAACTATTTATAAAAGACACACTGTGGACCGATTCCTAATTGCAATTATCATTGTGATATTCAAATGTCACATAATACCATACAGCAGGTAACCATTGAATTTGTGATTATTGAGGATTGGATCAACTAATTTTTTATAGTATGCATTTGTAGTTTTGGCAAAATTGAAATTTCCAAGGCAAGATGTTTCTAAAATAGGGTGCAGTTACTCAGGATAAAATATGCAACCAATGTATTACATGCAAAATAGTAAAAACAAAGAGTAAACATATTGAAATCATTGCTTTTAGAATTAACAGTGACATGGCTTATACAAGCCTTTATTTAACACACGTTAGTAGCCTAAGTTCAGTCTGTTGTCAAGGAAACTTTTACAATTCCTACTATTGATAAGCTTGGTCTATTATCATGTCATTTACATATGTGAACTATCTAGTTTTATGCAAAACAAAGTTTATGATCTAAATAATAATTCAATCTTTACATGGATGTTTCCAATGTTATTAAATGTAACATGCTAACATTGAATGATTAAGGAATAATGTGGAGCCAACAAAGATATTTAATTATTATATAATTAATACTATAACAGAGTAATGTCATGTAATATTGTAAATAAGATCATTTAAGCACTCTCAATAGAGATTTGTCCAATTATCTAGCATATTAGCTAGCTAATTAAATATTCACAATAACTCCATCATTACATACTGATCATAGATTTTTTTAAGTGTCATAGCATCGGCCGGGACTCGGGCAACTGCCTGCAAGTGCAAGGCAGTCACGCTGACCTCTCGACCACCAATGCAAGACTACTGATCATAGATTTAATGGCATACTTCGTTTAAAATGCTAGAAATAAAAAAAGTTGTAATCATAAGGTTTAATTCGTTTCATTGTTCTTTATTACTATATAATTCTATGCAAACATGATATTACCATAGCTCAATGCATAAGTAATTAAGAGAAATAAACTGTTCTTTCTCAAGCTATGAATAAATAACATTCCGTATGTTTAACAAAGGATCAACATCCATCTATTCGTTAAGCTTTTGATGTTTCCAAGCTTATCCTTGTCAGAAGTGTTAGAAATTCAGAGTGAATTTAGGTTAATATATTAAATTCATTCTAAACTTACATAATCGTTGGCAAACATAAGATTATTAATATTGAATGCTTGAAGCATAGGCAGATCCATGCTATTCTTGACCTTTTGCTAACGTATTTGTTCGTAGCCTGAGGAAGCATGATTCGTGCATCTCAGTTGAATACAGTTCTTTATAGGATTCTTCCACCTAATCAACAATCATCAAAATTATTTTTTTCTTTCAATGCCAATATATTATTTCATAGTTTATATTCAGGGTTAGTAAACTATGATCGATCCACAGTGATGATTTGCGTGACTGATGCGCAAAATTAAATCAAACATATTTTATTCAATAACGTTTTATGTAAAATGTTCATCAAATGACTATGGTGAAATACTTGTTATAGCAACTGTCATTACATTTCAAACAATCCATTGCACCGAAAATTGCTTATACAAAACTTATTAGCTTTGTAACACATTTGTCAAATAAAAATGCACCCCTAAGGAGTTATCGTGAGTCATCAATTCCACTGATTATTGAATATATTTCAAAAATACCGATTTGACAAAAAAAATTTTCAGAGATAAATTTTGAATCTAAACATTTTTTGTTAAATAATTTTTTTTTACGTTATTGGGTAAGTTGGGACTTGAATTATGTCAAACTACAAGTTTTCATGGACCAACAATAGGATCTAAATTTGCTTAGACATTGGGGCACCAAAATTCCATCGCAAAATTTTGTTTCATTCTAAAGTTATTGTTGGAGTAAAATTCAATCCTATACAGTCAGGCACACACATCGATGCCAGACATCATCCTAAAATTGTCCAAAACATTTTAAAATTTCATTTCATAAAAAATCATCGATCATTGAAAGTCAGTTTCCAGCAGGACTGCAATACTTTATACTATGAATACTTCATGTATGAAAATGAAAAACCATTTTTCATACGTCACCTGACCATCTAGAAGTTCATATGGCTTGTGATCAGGAGAGTTGGTCTACCACTAATTTATACTATTTTATAGACCTTATCTCTTCATACCCATATTTCTTTTGTCATCATTAATTCTATTCTGTCCAATTTTTTAGAATTTCAAATATAAAATTATTTTAAATGAATTATTAGACAATATTCTTATATCCTTTGCCCCTTTATAAATTGCATTATCTCAGTTAATATTTTATAAATGAATTGTTTATTTTTTTGTATTACTTTTCTTTGTAGTCATTAGTTAAGCGCCATTTGTTTTTTACTGATTTCAATTAAAGGCACACCTTTAAAATCTGTTTCAGAATAGCTTTGTAAACTTAATTTTAAATTAGTGTTTTTGAAGATTGAGAATGTAACTATTGGAACTGTCTTTCATTTAAAAACTATCTTTTTAAAAGCTTTGCCAAACTAATTATTAATCATTTCTTGTACTAAATCTATTAAGCATATTACGAACTGAAATACATATTTTCTGCTAATCAAATTTTAATCCAATTCTGCTATACCTTCTTCATAATATAGTTTTTTTTCTCCTTAAATTCAGTTCTATTTCCACAATCGAATTTACCATCAGCTTAAAATTCCAAATACTAATCTCAATTCTATCTCCATAATCGAATTTACTATTACCACTTTTATTTTCCCATCATTTTTTGATACTATCACTAAAATCTCTCATAACAGTTTTAAATTGTTATTTGATCTAATCAAAAACTTTATGTATATTTTCTAAAAATCCTCTATTTCTTTATCAGAATGAGAACTTGTTGAGTAAAAAATCTTAATGATCAATATTTGGTATCTTTCATGAAGTTGAATAACTAATCTTCCCATTCTCTCTAATATGCCATCAATCTATATAATGTTTGTCCATTTTTTATTTATAATGAATCCTACTCCTCTAATGTTTCCAATATTTCAGACTTTTTTGTGAAGTACCTATTCATTTTTCAACGGATATGACTTTTCACCTTTTCTTTCAATGTCCTAAACTCTAACAATGCTTTGTTTAATATTCGACTTCTTTTTTCCAATTCTTAGGGTCATTCCATCATTATTGATTGGCAGGCTAAGTCCACACTCTAAACACAATTCCTTAAAAAATAAAATCAAATAGTTATTGATCAAAAATTCATAAGAAATTTGTGTACCAGAGTTAGGTTGTGATTCATGAAAGCTAAGATCTGGCATCTGCCACCTTATCCCTGCACATAATGCATCGTAAAGTGATCCAATAAATACAATAAGAAAATATTTACATTAACGATACATTATTTGGAACATTCTTAGCTCTTATTTACTAAAAATGTGGACAACTTGGATCCCCACTCTTTCAGAAGACAGGTCCATATAGAAAGACTTGTGAAATATTGGTATATCTTTCTGAAATGATTGCAAAGTGGGGTTTAAAATTTGAATCGGATAAAAGTGAATCAGGTTTAGGATACCTCCCCCCAAATGACTGGTTTCCTGACAACTCAGCTATCACACCAATATTGGGTGATATATGGGTAGTTAGTATTCTTATTCAGATGATAAAACAGGTTGAAATCCACTCATACAATAATCATCCAGCAACAGGTAAGGTTGATGAGTGCATTGACATGCGATATGGTGGAATTGGAAAGAGGATGAAGCAATTCTATCATTCACTGTGTCAAATCAAAACAAATGTTTAAATAAAAGCACCATTTTCAGGTAATTTGATGTTTTTGATTAGCTTTAAAAAATTATTTAAATCATTAAATCCAACTGAATTCCACACCTTTCTTTCATTAAAAATGAAGCCATGACAAACAAAATTGGTCATTTCTTTACATTCTGTTAACCAAGATATTATATCATAATAACTAGTATTAAAATACTGGAGGTCTTAATTTTTGTATTTAAATTTTTCATTTTTGAATCTAGTCACCCTGTCTTTATCAATAAAAAATGCGAATTTTCAACAGTTCTAATATACATATATAATTAAATTAACATTTTTAACAGTTAATATAGATTGAAATTAATTCATAAATGAGATGACTGTTACATATATGAAGTTAAATCACAACCAAGGTGTGTTAATATGAAGCAAGCAATCAGGCATGATTCTTCAGGTGAAATAAAGATAGTAGCAAATCTGTCCAAGCTACTTTTTGGTTAGTGGTAGCTTGGATAAGTTTGCAATTGTTTTCACTTAGTCTGCAAAACTGTATCTGATTGGTTGCTGTATATCAATACATCTTGACTGTGAATTTAACTTCGTATATATAATGATCACCCCATTTTCGAATTAAATTTTCATAAGTATATATATATACACACAATATGAAATAGAGCACCGATTGAAATATTTATTGGCCTTACTGATATATAACTAATTGAAACGGGAGTAATTATCTCCCATTGAATTATGTATATATCGACAATTATGAAAAGATAGAATACCAATCTATCTTTTAATTCTGTTGTTTTGTATAACAATCAACCCTTAAGCTATCCACAATCTCAACCTGTAGTCAAGGCAACCTCCTTAAACAATAATCATCTAGATTTATAAACTTACAAAAGCCTTGGGTAATTGGTTTGTCTTAGGGTCTCTGTTGCCTTATATGCTTAGTTTTACCAAGTCAAAAACCATGCTTATATCGATATATAACTTAAATAAAAATATTCTTAAATGACAACTTTAAATTATCGTAACAGATTTCTTACTATAAGATCTTTTCATTGACTCGTAGTAAATCGTAAGATTTCGAGAGTATTAATGTATTATAAGAATTGTGGACTTAATTAGTGAAGTATTGAATAGCTTCACACTCTTAGATCAAAAACACTTCAGCTTCACCTATTTATATATAAAAGTAGGTTGAAGTAAAGAAGATTCTCTCTTTTCTTCATAGCGTAAGCTTGTGTTTTTAAGACCTATAGAGGTCCCTACCTTCGTATTTTTCAGACGCTTATTTCTAAGGTTACAGCCTTAGTAAATTATTACTTAAATGACAATAGCAAATTTATTTTACTGTTTTAAACAAGTTACTCAGAGTGCAGGTAAAATGCTATATAAGCTGCTACAATGTGATGTGATGTATTATGGCTTCTCCTTAAACGAAGTCAAGAATATCTCAGCAATTAAGCCCAGATAAATCTGTTAGCCACTTTCTTTTACATTCCCCTTTCTAAATTTACCCATAATCTGCTCTATCCCATTTCCACAACATAATTTTTGTCAACTCTATAACCTTTATATCTAAATCCCCCTTATCTTTTCCCAAACCTAGCATAAAAACCAATAATTCACTTTCTGTATAATCACTCTTTTCATATTTATTTTTCCACAACTTCATTATATGTACCCTTTCTGTTTTCAAACATTTACATTCAATTAACAAATGCCTAATATTTTCAATTCCTTCCTTACATAATTTACAAAATAAATCACCCATATTTTTCCATTTACATGTATATTCTTTTGTAGCTAAAGATCCCGTTCGAGCCTTAAACAATAAACTACTTTCCTTACTATTATCATATATTAACTCACACCTAATATTCTGTTTATTTCTATATATATTTAAACTCTTTTTACTCTCCATACTATTTCTCCATCTCTCTAACTCCCTAGTCTTTATTAATAAATCTATTCTTTTATCCCATTCCTTACTACTATAACACTCAATAATCCTCTTAACACAATCATCCCATCTTTTGTACAAATATACTGATATAAATTCTTTATCCAAATCTTTTGCATAGCGCATTACCTTTCTCACCCATCTTGTTCCTGCCCTTTACTCATAACCCAATTAAATACTATTTTAGCTATTCTTTTATTATCCATAAACTGCAATCTACCAAACATTTTCATTTTACTTTTTGCATCTCTCATATGAAAACTTGATCATCCCATTTCTCCTTGAATTGCCTCCCTTGCTGTCCATACTTCTGCATCCAATGCATGTCTTCCTACTTCCCTTTGAGTTTTTTCTAAATAATCTAATATCTTTTTACTAACATATAATGCATCATTACCATATGTTAACCCTGCTACTGCAACTCCTTTCCATATAATTCTAGCTACATCATATTTATTATATGAAAATACTGTTAATTTCTTTATCAATCCCTTTCTTTCTTTGCTTCATTTATCAATTTTTTCTCCCATTCATCCAAATAATTTTTCTGATTACTTAAAATAATTCCCAAATAACTATATCTATTCACCACACTTAACTTAATATCTCCCAATAAAAATTCTACATCTTCTCTTTCCTCAGTATTAACCATCATTATATTTGATTTTTCTTCACTAAATTTAATACCCATCTCTTTACCCACCCTTGCACATGTCCTCAACATAACTTCCATATCTTCTCTTTTTTCTGCACACAAAAATATATCATCTGCAAAAAAAAGACCTGACAAAATATATACTCCCTTACTACCTATTAACGGTATCTCTATCCCTCTTCCTAATCTTTCTATTGCTCTTTTCATTTCACTCAAATACAACACAAACAAAATAGGTGACATAGGGCATCCTTGCCTTAGTCCCACACCATTTTTAACTTTAATTGATTCTATATTCTCTAATTGATATATATAATAATTATTTTCATATAATTTCTTAATAATATCTATTAAAGCTTCATCCATTCCCAAATTTGCTAAACTTATCCATAATCTATTTCTATTTACTCTATCATATGCCTTCTCTATATCTATAAAACTCATATATAACTGTTTATCTGCATTCCTACTCATATCCATAAGTTGTGTAACTACAAATAAACTATCTCCTATACGCCTATCTAATCTAAAACCTCCTTCCATTTCACCCACTACATTATTCCCTTCCATCCATTTTACAACTTTACTAGCCACCATATACGAGAAAACTTTATATAAAACTGATGGTACCGCTATCGGTCTATAATTATTCAACTTTCTATGATCCTTACCCTTTCCTTTAAATAATAACCTTACTCTTGTATTACTCCAACTACTTGGGAAAACTCTATTCTGTGCCATTTTATTAAAACAGGATAATAACTTTACTTTTGCCCTATATCCTAAATTCATTACCATCTCTGCTGCCCATCCATCTAAACCTCTTGCCTTCCCACTTTTCAATTTCTTCTCTACCTCATTTAGTTCATTTTCTGAAAAACTAATATTCCCATTACTATATTCTTTCATATTTTCTAATATTCTATCATTCACATTTAACATCTTTTCTATATTCATTACATAACTATTTAAGATTCTCTCTAAATCTTCTCTAGAACTACACTCAGTTCCCTCATCATCTAGTAATACTAACTCTTTCTCCCCTACATTTCTCCTTTTAATATAATTCCAAAATTTTTACTTCCATCTCTTCCACTTTTATTAATATCCTCCAACAATTTACTATTCAATTTCATTCTCTCTCTATAAATATCTATTTTAGCCAACTTCTTCTTTTCTAAGTACTTTTCCCATTTAGCATTAATATCTTTTTCACTTTCCTTATTCTTAATAGCACACTTATATTCTCTACATGCTTCTTTCCTTTCTTTTACACTTTTACTAATTTTAATTTTTTTATTACTTTTATTCTTTTCAATATTCTCACCTAAAACCCTATTTGCAACTTTTTCTACTTCCTTACACCAATCCTTATACTCATCCCCAACCCACTCTTCCATTATTTCTACAACTTGTATTTTTATACTCTTCCAACATATTCTTATCATTTACTCTCCATCCACATCTTTCACTATTATTTCTACTTTTATTTCTATTCTCCATCACATTACTAACCATTTCAATTACAATGAAATTATGATCACTAGTGCATACTTTTTCTTCATTATCAAATACCTTAATTTTCCGTATTTTATTTATTCCCTCTTTCTCTACCAATACATAATCTATTGTGTGAAATATATTATTTCTGGACCATGTGTATTGTCCCTCATAAATATTTAATAAATTTCCAATACTCAAATTCACTTTCTGACAAAAATTCTTCAAAAGCTGTCCATTTTTATTATCTACATCATCAATTTCTTCAATATGTCCATTCATATCCCCTATAACCATTATTCTCTTCCCTTTTCTTTAAAACTTTGTATATCCTTAACTAAACATTCGTATATGTTACTATTCCACTCCAATATAATTTGACTATCTCCAGTAGCTATATAAACTATAGCCACCATCCATTCTTGTCTACCCAACCTTATTTCAAACCACAAGTGTTCTTGACATTTAACAATATTTAAATATTTTTTTGATATAACACCTATACCACCACCCCTTTTTTCTTTTCTATTTATACCCTGCCATACCAACTGTTCCAAAATAGGTTCTTCTTCTTCTCTTAAATGTGTTTCCACTACTGCTAATACCTCAAGCTCTTCATTTTCAATTGTTTTATTTAATTCCATCCACTTTTCTGGTTTCCTACCACCTTGCATATTCAAAAACCCAATTTTAACAATTTCTTCTTTCCTAACTACTCTTTTATAAATTCTTTTAATTCTTTCTTCTCCATTACATTTATAAATTACTTTCTTACCATTAATTTTACAAACCCATTCCTTCTCCATATCTATATTTATATCAAAATCAAATTCCTTTTGCTTACTTCTTATATTCCATCCATTCTTTTTAATAATATTACAAATATCTTTGAACTACTGTCATGCCATCTACTAGCATAACTTTACACTGCAAAACTTCAGGAATTTAAATGAAAAGTTGCATCCACAAGAGTAGAAATAATTTATAAGCTAACTATAATATCTTTGAATTAGTCATGCCACCTGCTGGCCTAATTTTATACTGCTACTGTGAGGAATTAACTCAAAAGCTGTCTCTGCAATTGCAAAAATAATGCACATGCTAGTAATAATACACTTTGACCTATTTTCACATGATGAAGATAAAACAATGGTATAACATCTTTATCCTGCAAGAATTTGATTCAAAAATTACTTTCATAAGACAAAGATGTGATGGTGGTAGAAAATGCTATGGAGTACAGTTTCTGGAAGTCACAGTTTCATAACACTGAATGACCCAAAACTTAGAAAAGTCTTTCATATTAAAGTATTATATATAAAGAAAAGATATAATAAAATAATCAAACAGTTTTATTCTTGGGAATTCATTAGGTTTGAGTGCTGGAAGGTCCAGAACTGAAATTGAGGATCATTTGCTCCAGAATCAGACACTCTACCACTGGACTAAACCAAGCAAGACAAAAATGAAAGCAATGCTCTCCTTGCATGCATGACCACATACGTTGCTTTACAGTTTCTTTATGGGAACCTGTTGGAAAAGCATTTGCCATACAATATTTAAAGCTAATTTTTATATAATTATAAACTAAAAAAATAATAATACAAATTCTATATTTAATTGTTTTTGTGGTTAAATCCTTTAGAAACAATTAAAAACCTTAGTTGAAGATAATTTCTTTGGGGATGGCAACAATTTATACAGCAGTCTATAGCTATGAAAGTATACCTTATGGTGTTGTAAAGTGCTGGTTTAAATGGTATAGCTTGAGATGCTAAAGTTGTGTTATAACAGCAGCAACCAACGGAAATCCAACTATTACTAATAATCTGACATTACCACATGGTTGTATACGCTTGGGAGTTTATAAGTTTGAAAGTCAGAATCGATTCTAGAACTCCCAATACAAAATTGAATGCTCTAACAACTGAGCCAAACCATAAGGGATAAAAGAAACACATATGGATTTATTGCTTAGGAGCTCGTAAAAAGTTTTGAGCATTGAAATCAATTCTGGGACCTCCTGACCACAAATCAGATACACTACTAAAGTGTACAGGGTGTTTGTTGCAATTATAGTATATAGTTATTCAACTCATTTTAATAGATAAAGTTTCCTTTAAGCAGAAATTCACAATTTCCATATTTATGGTTTTAATTATCCAGGACTGAAAACCAATAATAAATACACTACATACAAAAAAATTAAAAATTAATAAAAAAAACTAATTTCATTCTTTGGTATTTTTTATATTTTTACACAAGTGCTATATTTATTAATATTACATGACTTATTTATCCATAATAGTGTCAAAATGGGTAGAAATGACTCTACCTTATTTGTTTATTGAATGAAACTTTGTTTATATCTGATATGGATTGAAATTTCACCCTTAATATTGCTTGTTAGATTAGCCCATATTTATAAATTCCTTATTAGATAGTCCATATTTATAAGTTCTAAGATAGCAAATGTAAAAGTTTGTTTTCTAATTTCAGGCTCTAATAAATAAAGGCAGTATAGTAATACTGACAACATTATTAAAACAGGCAAAACTATCCATACAGTAGTGCCACTCAGTGCAAGCCAGAGTAATTAATGATAGGGATTTTATGCACAAGCCTTCTGGCACCCATTGATTACTCTGGCTTGCACTGAGTGGCACTACTGTATGTAGAGTTTTGCCTGTTTTAATAACAGTTATGAGAAAGCATAAGAAATGGTGATCAGGTGATGTTTGGTGGTTTAATACTGACAGCATATGAAAAATGAATTCATTTCACTTTTTTTACATACAGTTGAAAGTTTTGTATTTATTCACATATGCCTAGCCTGCCACATCATCTTTGAATCAATGCATGGATTATACAGTAGCATATTTTTATCTATTTACCATAAGACTTTTAAGATACTAGCATGTCTAGATCACAAATTATGTAATGAAATTATGACAGTGTGATTTGTATCTCAGCCCACATTGTAATAACACTCTAACGTTAAATTATGCTTTAAATTGTGCAAACCTGCTACCAAAGCATTTGAAACAATCCGAACTATCTATAGCATTGAGGCCAAGTCTAGTAAAAATGTTTTCAAATGGTTTGATGGTGAAAACGACATTGAAAACAATCTAGAAGGTATCATATATCATGTTGCAACTTGTGATACAGACAGAGTAGCACTTAAAATCCTTTCAGTAAATAGCTAAACTATATATTGTTATGTAACATAAATGCTGATTCAAAGATAGCACTACATGCATATTAGTGAGAGGACTAGTCACCTTTTACCCAGAACACACTATGTATAGGTATACAGGTCATTTTAATGGAAATTTTGGTATCCCTGACATGGCAAATATCATGGTTACTGGAGAGTAAAGTATAGTTATAAAAACGAACTATAAATGCCACATTTCAACCTTTAATGTATTTAAATTAAAGTGTAGCATATATATATATGTTGAATTAAATATTTCCATGGATAGTTATTATAATAAAGAATATAAATGAAAAGATTACTAAAAAATACCATGTAAACAAAAATAACTTTTTTACCTGCTGATCTTGCTAAAAAAAACTATCAATTACTACTAATTGACAATATCTGAGGCTAAACAAGGTTTTTCATTAACCTATAATAGCATTTTTTCCTAGAGTGTTTTGAAGTATATATAGTTTAGAAACACACTGAACAAAATTTTAAAAATATTATAATATTAAATGATAAAAATTTACAATACTCAATTTTCATAATCAATGATGAAGTGAGTTGGTTACATTAATAATTGAGAATACTATATTTCTAAGTTTTTTTATTTATTATAAGTGCATGCCCATCTCAACTCTACCATAATGAGACCATCCACCATCTCAAACCTCTTTCACTATTCATGTATTTCATAAACAATCTTTGTTCATCAGGTGAACCAGAGGTATTAAACACCTGAATATCCTCCATACTCATGTTGATATGATGATGAGAGGGGAATGTCTGTGCTGGTGTATAATTGTTATATGGTGAAGTTGAAATGACAGTTGTATCAATAAAAACAGAAAAATATAAAATTGTGATTCCTCTTACTTAAAAATGATTCTGTGCATTAAAGTCCGAGTCTATAAAGTAGTCTAAAACTAATGCACCTAGAATAATTCTTTAATTGATATATCTATCAAATATTCCAAGGAGACATTTGTTAAGCACTCTATGAATTGATTAGAATGATTTACATGTAATAATTTACGGTTCCTGTATTTTTCTATTTTAATTAATTACAAATGTTAATTTAACCTAATTAGTTGCATATTATAGCACTACTAGTTCAACCTTAATTAGTAGAGTAATTAACGTTAAATAACCCACTCAAACAACTTCTAATGACACTATCAATTATGATATTATGCTAAACAAACTAGGAATCAGCTTTGGCAACTCAATTCTTTTATAGAATAAACACAGCTAATCAACTGCCTAAAAAGTTACTGCTAATCCCTCCATGAACCATGACATTATAAGCATCAAACTAAAAAGTGATTAAATTTTTAAGACACGAATTAACAGGTCACTTAAGACAGCGTTGGAACATATCATAATGCCTTAAGCAGAAATTAATATCAATTAATAACCACCTATATTACAAACATAATGTGCTTTGTTTATTTTGTGAAAATTTTTTATTGTGAAAACTAAACAGCTATTTTTTTTAGTGTTGGTAAGTATAAGTTATTGTAATGTTCTTTTTATTGAATCCAATCACCTTATATACTCTCCTTTTCTTTTCAAAAATGTTATTTCTTCTTATCAATCAAATATACATATTCACATCTTTAAAACCAACGTTTTGACTACTTTTTATCTGTAGTTATTTTCAAGGATCTATAAAATCACATATATGGTTGATAATTATTTTTCACGTATAAAGTGTGATAAATGGAGTAGCTAAAATTAAAAAAAACAATCGCAAAAAACTATTTGCTTTATTTACCATAGACGTAGAAAAAAGGATTTGTATCAAGCGTTGTTAGCCGAGAGGTCAGCGCAGCCGCCTTGCAAGCAAGCAGTTGGTTGCAGATGGTTGTTGCGGGTTTGCCTCCGGCCGATGCTATGACATATGGGGAAAAAAAACTATTTGCTAAGCGCCATGGCGACATACAAGTTGAAGAATATTTTTCATTATCTGACAGAGTGTTTGTATTATTTATTTATATGGTTGATAAGAAGAAATAAAGTTTTTGAAAAGAAAAGAAAGAGAGTATATAAGGTGATTGGATTCAATAAAAAGAACATTATAGTTTATAAGACATATATATTTTAAAGAAAAAAGAGGTTGCCTATTGTGGTTATTAAAAAATTTGTTGACAGCAATGATAATAAGTTAAATATATATTTTTTATAAGTTACTGGTAATATATACTCTTTCCAGTTCAGTTCATTATGCACATTTTGGATTTATAAATAAAAAAATATAATTAGAGGAAAAGAATGAAAAATATAATTTTTTTGTTTTTTTAATAAATAATTTTATTTATATAAATGCATTAAAAAGAAGATTTTTTTTTTCAGCTTTCATAAATGAAGTGGAATTTGATATATATATTTCATACACGTAGTAGCAAAATGACAAAGAATAGCGAGATAAAATGTTAAATTGTAATTCTTATTTGATAAGAAGCCCATAAAATTTAATCAAATGCCCCAATCTTGTACTTGGGAAAACCGAAGAAAATTTATTTTTTACGTTTTAATGCATTTACAAAAATAAAAACATTTATTTTTTTTATTTTCTACTTTTTAGTTTTATATATGCAATAATGGAATTATCAAATTGAGACAAATTTATTTGACTTAGATTTTAAATAGATAGAAAGCTAAAAAAAACAGTATGGTAAATAAAAGTGTAAAATAAAAAAGTTAATTGATTTAGTTTTAAACCCTTAAATGTCACATGACTATACAAATAAATGAGCTTGGATTGAGAAGTTGTGTTTTCATTTTGGACTTATAGTTTTATAGCTAACTAAACAGGTAAAAGGTGGCTGCTAGAGGATTGCATTAGATCCCAATATCTAAGTGCAGTGCTTACAGATCCAAGACTCCTCACTGATGAAAACCACAAGCTAAAAACTTATCTGGGGATATTGGATGAGTAGGCATTAGATAGGGATTTTATGCACAAATCTTCCTGCATCTATTGATTACTATTGGGTGGCACTACTGTATGGAGTTTGCTACTGTTATCATTCAGTTTTACATTAATCAACATTACATATAAAATTAAAAGTTGAATTTCTTTTGTAATTTTTGCTAAAATTGTGTGTAAAATCTAAAAAATAAAGTATATTACATATGCATACAAAGTTTCAACTATATTGAACGTTAGGAAGTGTGTAAAAAAAAATTTGATTGCAAGATTTTATGTAGATACTGACTAAAAACAAGAGTAAGTTAAATGGGTATACAAAAATACAGGTAAAAAAATACATATTATTTTAGAACATGTATTCTTTCATCAGGAGAAAAAAACTGCCTTTTTTTAAAAAAATAAAATTTTATTTAATTTTTTTTCACTATTTTAGAGATATTATAAATTTTTATATTGAAAAACAGCCAATGAAGAAGAATTGAAAAAGTATTAACATTTCAGAATGATTGGGTTCGTAAAGATTTTTGAAAATACTACAGATAGGAACGAAAATGAATGATGGGATATTTGATGAAATTGAATCTGCATTCTCAAAGATCAAATAATCAGGTTAATAATTTACATATCTTGGTCATGTTATAAAATAACCTAATTCATTAGAACAGAATGAAACATCACATGATCACCATTTCTTATGCTTGCTTATAACTTAAGCCAGAAACTAGTCTGGGGATATTGGATGAGTAGGCACTAGATGGGGATTTTTATGCACAAGCTTTCTGGCATCCATTGATTACTCTGGCTTGCACTGAGTGACAATACTATATGGAGAGTTTTGCCTGTTTTAATAACAGACTGAAACACAAAGAAAGGTAGGGACTGAAAAAGAAAATGGATGACTATCCCTAACATATAATATTAATGGCATCTATATTCTTTATTACTTTTTACAATGCTTTTTTACAACCAACTATTGACAGTTTCGATTGCCACAACAATTTTCTTCAAAAGATTGCTGGGGCAAAGCATTGTAAAAAATAATAAAAAACACAGACATTAATATTATATGAATTTGTCAATTCAATAAGAAAGATAAAGTTATAATACTTCACTAACATATACAGACACTAGTATCACAATAATAAATATATCTTGGCATATATTAAAAAAATCAAACTGATGATAGATTATTCTGGAAGAAACACTATTCGTATAATCACCATGAATCAATGCCAACTGATAATATCCAGTAGAAGTAATAATAATATCACTAGTGCAGTAAGAAAATAGCAGGTTCTAGAACTCAAGATCCATGGATCAAGAAATACACCTGTCACTTCTTACACCTATAATTTTTACAATTTTTCAAGCAATAAACTAATTGATTATTATTTTATAATATGTACATACATCTTAATAATAAGGACCCTACTATTTATATATTCTGTATGTTGCAGTTCTGAAGAAGACTGTCAGATGGTCGAAACAATAAGCTATTTTTGAATGTTTGATATAAAATATATCTGCATTCCATAAAATACATAGAATTGTGTGTTTGTAATGATTATTTATACTAATGCCTTACTACTTCATGATGTAAAATAGAAGATGTTGGAATAAGCCTTGCCGAGGAAATGACAAAACGCAGTAGACAACTATTGTAAATGATGATTTAGATATTAGTTGCAATCAGTTTTTGGGTTTTTCTAGAGCTTAGAAACATGGAGCTTAGAAACATGGATTGCACTCATATCTGCCACTTCTGATACCTAATTTTTTTACAGACTCCCAAACAATAAAGCTTTTCAATTATTAACTTAATTTCCCTGCGTAGCTTGTTGAAATGGCCAAGTAGTAGCCTCTAGAGCACAATGACATGGTTCCATCCAAATCTGTCATTTCTGATATTCAAACATCTTACGAGTTCCTAAGCAATAGAGAAAAATAATGGATTAAAAAGTGCTTAAATATTGAAACACTATTCAACCTTATAATTTTTAAATTACATAAAAGCGTTGAAGTTCATTTCAGGTTAAAAACAAAACCTGGAGTTTGATATTTAAGTAACATTTAATACAAAAAATAAATAAGATTATTTAACAGCTTCTTTCAGAAGAACAGTAGAAGCCAGTACTCACCAGGCTTTTCAAGGACAAGATGTTAGGGTTTGGGTAATTTTTTGTTTATTTTTTAAATAATAGCCAAAATATCAATTTACTGACCAATACAAGATTATTAATTTGGCTGCATGGACTTTCTACTTGAAAAAAAAATGCAAGCATGTTGAAAAAAAAGTTTCAAGTTTACTCAGCCTAGATTCAAATCCAGGTTGTAGGCATGATATACAGACACGGATATATATATCTATGCACTAATACAGACTGGTTACTTTGTGTTGACTATGAAGAGATTTCCAAAGGAAAGACCAAGCCTACTAATAAAATTTTCTAAGTTGACTTGATTTATTGAAAGATGACATTCTTCAATATATATAAATTCAGAATAGAGAGGAGTTTAGATTAGGTATAGTAAGCCGTAACTGTTAGAAATCAAGGGAATAAAAAAATTCTAATTGAGCAAAAGCTTAAATTATATGAAAATGTTTTGAATTTGAAATACAATATTTAAAAATTCAAATTATGAAGATACTACCATGGACATAATAATTTTTGGACATAATAAGTTTCATATCTTTTTGTACTCAAATTTTTTCTTTATTGATATTTATATATATTTTCATACTTTGATAGTAGTATTGTCTAAGTGTTAACTGCTGTCATAGATTTACATTTTTAAATCTATTTACTCTTGAACATTATGCGCTGGAATTTGAAAGTTATAATTGACTACTTATTAGTCAGCTTTCAAAATAGGTTATATTTGACTGCTTAATGAGGTTTATTTAAACTTCTTTGAATTAATAATCTCACTGTCTTTAGTCAAATTGCAATCTTTTGTGCCCATGTATACACAGGAGAACCCCAAAATATCCAGAATTTTGTAATAAAAAATTGTATATTTGTTTTTAGTGTTGCAAATTGAATCACTTTAAAAAGTATAGTCTATTCAATGCAATGCACTGGTCTAAACCAGTTTGTCACTTTTCAAAATTGTATAGAAACACTTGCAAGTGATGCGCTTTAACACTTATGTTACTCCCCCCAGTTCTAAGTTCGCAAAAAAAACATTTTTTTTATTTGAGAGATTAAATAAAAATTGCACAAAGTGAGATCAAGCTTCTATGGCTGATAGATAAGCAGAGTCATGCTGAATTTAATTAAAAACTGTTTCACACTCAAGACTTTGAGAGATGACACTGTGTTGGGGTGGAGCTTGCAGTCTTTTTTGCCACTAGATGGGGTGTTTACATTTCATCAATGACATAAATGTTTCAGAACTTGCAAATAAAATGTCTGACCATTACAAACTAACTTTGATTGGAAAATGCCATTTGCACCCCCCCCCCAAAAAAAAAACAACAAAATCAGCATTAGTTTAACACTTCAGCTATTATTAAAAAAAAGACAAATACATGAAACACATGCTAGAAAAAAATGTGCTATGTGTTCCCACAATTTGACACAGTGATGTCATTTGGCTGACTGATGCAGAAGAGTTTCTGCAAAAGGTATGTAAGAGCAAAAGTATATACTACAACAGATGCACATACGAGCGAAAGATTCTGGTTATTTTTGTGTTCCCCTTTTATCTATATAAAAAGACATGGTTTTGTTGCTTGGGAGTTTATAAGAAATTCGAGTGCCAGAATTGATTTTGGACCCTCCTGATCCCAAGTCAGATCACTCTACCAAACACCAAACAATGTAGGGTAGTGTATATATAAACATATTGGGTCATAGATAAAGATGGATATCTACTCTTATTGAAAAAGGTTGTCTTGACAACAGATTGAGATTGTTACTGATATTGTTTAAGTGCTGACTGCTTTCATGTCAACACTAAAACTTAACCTATTTTATATATACATATTTATGGTGCTGATATATAGCTTTTTAACTTAAAAAATATATACTTATTTTTCCATCAACCAATGACAATAATTAATCATTCTGTGATTATTCATGAAAAACATATAACTATTTTTTAAATAAAAATTTAATATTTAAAAGAATACTGTGAGAAAAACAAATGAGACATTTTTTAAAGAAGAAAATATCTTTGCTTTTTTTATATGACACATGTGAAGTTTTAAAGGGAAGTTTGTCAGGAGCATTTTCTGCACTAACTTAATAACATTTCAAAGAATTAATTTTTTTAAAATAATATATCAATTAAGCTAATAAATTGGATCCTGTCCCATTCATTAGGAAACTTATCAACAGCAGTTTCTGGTATACTTAAATTTTCTATTTTACATAATTTTAACTTAGTCCAAATACATTAATTTACATATTGTCAGCCAACTATTTACATAAACTCTATTTCTTTGCCATTAACTCATCACCTTATCATCTAATTCTGTCACTCAAGTCTGATATCAGACATTCAGAAATCAGTTGAGATTAAACCAAACATAGCAACTTGGTTTTTGTTGCAACAGATTCACAATGTTAAATTTCAACTGTTTGATAAACCAGGAGAAATCATGTCAATAGCAATTCTACTTAAATAAAAATTAAATTGTTATATTTCATGACATATCAATTAGCCTTTTAAGCAGCTGATGACATCAGATTTTAGTGAAAGAAACATATGCTCTTCAAAAGGTTAGATGACTTTTCATCAAATGTTGATGTATTCAAAAACTATAAGTTTCTATAAATTTGATTATAGTGCATAAATAAATAACATTAATAGATTACATATTTACAAAGTACTTAATTTTTACATGTAAATATGTATATAGAAATAGTTTCCTGCATTCAAAGGACTTACTATTAACCTTAAAAAAATATACAAAATTACATCAGAATCAAATTGTGCAAGTTTGAAGCTGATAAAAAAGATAGAATTGATAAATATATTGCTGAATTAATCAATAAAGGTTAAAAACACACACATTATTAAAGTATATGAAGTGATTTGATAATAAATTAAAATAAAAATAAAGTTATTGATAATAAACCTTGAATGGTTCTTTCTTATATAAATTGTGTTTCAAGAAATGAAAAACAAATATAAAAACACTTACATTTTTCATTCACTAGCTACATTAAATTAATTAACTAATAATAGTAAAGATATAATTGAATGTTCATATTTTGCTCATATAATAAAATTATAATATTATTTTCATTGAATCCAATCACCTTATATACTCTCCTTTTTTTTTTTAAAAAAACTTTATTTCTTCTTATCAACTATACATCTTTAACATCCAACATTTTGATTATTTTTTTTCTGTGGTTATTTTCAAGGATTCAGTAAAAAGAACATTATAGTTTATAAGGCATATATATTTTAAAGAAAAAGGGAGGTTTCTTATTGTGGTTGTTAACAGTGGTGATAATAAATTAAATATAATAAAATCATCAGAAATCAAGGCTGCACAGCACTAAAAATACTTTAAGCCAAACCAAAAACATTGAAGAAAGAATAATTATACACTTGTAAAGTGTATCAACATACATTAAGGTATACAGCACTGAAAATGTATTAAGCTGAATGAAAAACTAAAAACATCAAAGAAAGAATAATTATAGATTTTGTAAATGTACAATTGCAAAATTTATTATATATGAAAATATTTAAATTAATGAAGCATTCCATTTCTAAATGTATTAAAATCTGGACCATGATAGTATTTTCTAATATAGAAATTTATTAAATTAATGGCAATGATTAAAAAAACACACTACCTAGCGAGAATGCAGTTAAGGAGTTGGCTGTTCTCTGATTGCTACAGTGTATTTATATAAGAATAAGAAATGAAATATTTTAAACTTCTCTTAATTCTCATATGAAGTCAAGACCTGCCACAACAGGTCAAAGGTGATAATTTATTATTTTAACGGATTAAAATAAGTGAATTTTTTAAATTAATGAGCTATTCTAGTGCTAAATTTAATAAAATTTGCAGCCATGATCTTTTTTCCAAATACAGAATACCTCATTAATTTAAATATTTTCACCTATATTACTTCGTTAAAATATTAAATTATCATATCCGACTTGCTGAAGGGATTTCTTGATTTCAGAAAGGTTTGAAATACTTCATTTCTTATTTCTATAATACATTGTCTTGGTAGCACTCAAATAATTGCATTTGTTTTTTTTCTGAGTCTGCTCAACTAATTTAATAAATTACTGTATTTAAAAAACAAAACAAAATATTGTTACTGCAGTATATTAATAATTTTTAATTAGTCATTTATTAGACTAGAGAGTATCCACTATTTCTCTAGTTTAATTTTTACTATACCACTCTCACACGAGGTAGGGATTGGTTTCTATCTGCTTTTAATATATTATAGAAGGGTGTAATCATTGACATATGATCAAAAACATGTGAAAAACATACAACTTTTTCATGACTTTGCTTATATGTTTATGATTATATCCCTCCACAAGGTGTTAAAAGTGGATAGAAACTAATCCATACATGACGTAAGAAATAGTGTAGTGACAATTACATTACAGAAATATTATTCAATGTGACTGCAGATTTTGATAAGATTTAAAAATGGCCATAAAACTAACTTAAATATTTCCACTGATATTAATGTGTTAAAATATTAATTTATCATATATATGTCATAAAGTTAAAAATAGTTTTTGCAGTTCTCATCAGTATTTTTTGAACATGAATGAATATTCGATTATGTTTTTAACAGTAAAAAAATACAGATGATTTGCACTTAATTTAATAACCGGAGACTTAAAATTAAAGAAATGTGTTTCAATAATAAAGTAAATTTGAAAAGGACCAGAAACTAATAGAGTTGTGTAGTTTTGTATTTCTGTTTTATTTTGATATAATAGTTGCCTTTGACATCGGTGATCAGCACTGAAAATGCATTAAGAATATAATTAATGTTTACAGGGTTTTGTATTCACCATGTACAAGAAGGTATTCTTATTGCCTTTAATTTATTATAACATTAGAAATTCCTAAATTTGAATCAGTTATGCCATCGAGAGTTTTTTTCCTTATAGATTTATTAAAGTACTTTTTTTTTCATATATTTTTACTGATGTCTAAAAGTGTATATTTTAAAAGTGAATTTATATCATGAGGGTTATATATGTTAATACAAATTTGCATATTAAAAGTGAATTTATATCATGAGGGTTATATATGTTAATACAAATTTGCATATGATTGTTCATTTGCATAATGAAGTGGTTTTCTTTTTCTTTATAATCTAAAGCTGAGTGCACTTTTGGTGAAGTTTACCATAATCACTATTAATTTAAGAGAGCTACGACTATGGTGAACTTCACCAAAAGTGCACTCATCTTTAGATTATAAAGAAACCACTTCATTACACAGACAGACAAACACATGCAAATTTGAATTACAAATATAAAGGAAGGGAAAAAAATCAATATGTTAATATATATATCATATTTAAGTAATACTTTAGGGGCATATTTTAAATTTATAATTGCAGTTTGTAATGTTATAATTGACTATTTATTAGGTCTACATTTCACAATAGGTTATATTTACCGGTGTAAAAGAGGTTTTAGATTTTTCTCCATCAATAATTTCAATCTGTGATCAATTTGCAATCTTTAGTGTCTAAATATATATATATTAGACAATTTTTAAAGGTATGATATTGGGATTGTCTAAGTGTTGACTGTTTTTTAATGATATTACAAAGGATATACTACTATCCATGATTTCAGGAATTTATGGAAAAACAAATATAAAAGAAAAATTACACTATATTTATATACACAATACCACAAAAATTGATACATTTTGACTTTTAGCAACTTCTAAATATTATTTTCATAAATTTTCTAATGAAAACAAAATGTCAACCTAAAATATACATATATGTATGTATGTGTTCAAACCCATCCTCCATGTATTAATAATATTGTGAAAAAAATGAATAATGCATAATTAATTCAGAAACTATATATACATATTTTATATTTGCCCATTAAAAATATTATATTACAACACCTAACATACCAGTGAAGGTTATAATAAGTAAGAAAATTGAAAAGTTTGCTATATTTTGATTTGTTACATCTATAAATGTAAACTGCAGTGCTTTGATCTTGATATTAGATCTGGAGTGGCATTCAAAAGAAGATCCTTCTTTTGAATGCAATTAGCCTGACAATTTTATTTTCACTCTTAACTTGGAGCAGTTGGCTTTTATTGGCTACTGTTTTACATGAAGTGCTCTCTAATTAAGTAATTATAAATGGATAACTCAACATATTAAGTACATACAATATATATATACACATATTCAAAGATAAACATAAATGGATAACTCAACATATTAAGTACATACAATATATATATACACATATTCAAAGATAAACATTTCTGGAAACATTACTTTAAAATTCACAAGTCAGATTCACAAAGATTCATTTTATAATAACTTGCAAGTAATGCCATACTTCTTCCATCAATGTAAATGTATTAGTCAGACATAAATCTAAACTCCACATTATATGATAAATTACTCTAACATTGACACCCAAAAAAGGCTGAAACATTTTTATTAGCAGTGATTTTTATATTAATTAAGACAGCATAGAGTTTCAAATAATAAATCATATAGAATTCTAATAATTTTAATAAGTTCATTAATAACTTTCCATCATTAAATACACAATATCAAGAATATCAATTCAATTACATAACAACCAAGTATGAAAACAGTAATATAATAATAATTCACAAATTTATTCTACCAATAAATTTATGTTTCATTGTTATACATACACACAAAATCAACAATTAAAACTATATGCTATCTTAGATTCAAAATTAATACTTTTACTGCATTTTTTAAAAAAAATGTTAACCGAAAAGTTGGTTTGGTACACAGAAGGACAGACTCTGAACCCCAAGGTCCATGGTTTACAGCCTGGTTCTGTCTCCTCTACTGATTAAACTTCTTATAAACTCCTGAACATTAAACCATTTTCTATTTTATTTATTAAATATATGAGATTCGAACTCAGACTTTCACACGACCCTCAATTCTCCATACCATCTCATATTGCTGGCCCACCTGATCACACACATGTTGAAAAGGTAAATAATCACCAATATATGTATTTTATGCTAAACCAGAAATCATCAGTTGGTCCAGATTACTATCTCCACACATATATACAACCAGTGCTCAGCTTTATATTAAGATAGCCAATCTTCATAAAAAGTGTTTCATATTTTATAATAGAAACATAATTTATTAAAATAATTATAATCTAATCTATCTTTTGTTGGTAAATTATATTAGCATTTCATTACTGTCTGAATTTTACAAATTAAAAAACACTTAAAAAAACCCCATCACAATTCTTTTATCTATAATAGTATTAAAAAACAACAACAGAATTTTTAAATAAATAAAATATTTTCGATTAAAAGTGACACCCACGTTTACTTAGTCTTAGATAGGGAATGAATAATGTTTCAAAACTAATTAAATCAGTCTGCAAAATTTGCGGAAGCGTGACTGTATAATAAATTGGCCGAATTTATCCATATATATATATATAGGTCACAAAATAAGCTCTTAACAAAGCTTTGCAGAATATCCTCAACCCCAGACGGGTTTCTGCTTCTGGCGTCGTCAGTGAGGCGCCAGAAGCAGAAACCGATCTGGGGTTGAGGATATTCTGCAAAGCTTTGTTAACAGCCTATTTTGCGACCTCTATATATAACATATATATATGGATAAATTTGGCCAATTTATTATACAGTCACGCTTCCGCAAATTTTGCATACTGATTTAATTAGTTTTGAAACATTATTCATTCCCTATCTAAGACTAAGTAAACGTGGGTGTCACTTTTATATATTTTATTTATTTAAACTGGTCTGGGGTTGAGGATATTCTCAAAGCTTGTTAAGAGCTTATTTTGCGAGCGCTATATGTAATATTTGTAAATGCAACCTTATAATTAGATCATGTGACATCTGACTTTATTTTTTTGCAATATATATAATAAGATTGGATCAATATAGTGAATGTTATTTGATAATGTAATATATGTTACATATTAATAAATACTCTAAAGCCAATAGCTTGTAGTATAATCAGATGGGTTTACTGCTCAGGAGTTTATAAAAAAGTTTATGTAACCAAAGTGCCAGAACTGGAAACAGTTCAAGAACCTAATGCTCCAGAGTCTGGTGTCCAACCACAGCACTAAACCATCAAGGAGACAGTTGTGAAAATCTGAAATTTGCTACAATGAAAAAAAGGAGAAAAGTTACCACTTTATGGACAATGATGATCATAATTTTGAAAGGGAATTTGTCTTCAACTTGTATAATTGTGGTCCAGTCATTATAAATATGATACTGCCTTCAATCATTTAGGTTACATCAGAGTCTGGACATTGTGAATGTTAGTTACTTTTTCGGTCATTTAGTTACATCAAGGTCTCATTGTCATGAGAATATGATCTGTGGTTATTTAGATTATACCAAGATCTGATGATCATGAATATATAAACAGAAGCAAACTCTCCATACAATAGTATCACCCAGTGTAGGTTTTAATATCAATAGATACAAGGTTTTTGTATAAGATCCCCATTTAATGCCTATTCATCCAATGTCCCCAGACTTGTTTGTAGCTTATGGTTTTCATCAGAGGAGCCTTGGATATGAGGGCACTATGTATAGATTCAACCCCCCCCCCCCCAGCAGCTACCCTTTACCTATTTAGTCAACTATAAAATTATGAGCCCAAGATAAAAACCAATAACATTTTCAATCCAAGCTAATTCACTTGATCAAAACCACAAGCTAGAAACCAGTTATTTATTATATATCAAGGCCTGGTTATCATGAGTATATTACTGTCTTCAATATTTTATGTTACATCAGGTTCTGGACATCAAGAGAATCTTATTGTCTTGGGTTACTTAGATTATACCAGAGGCCAATCATTGTGTAATAGTTTTCGGTCATTTAGCTTATACCTGGACCTGGTTATCAAAAATATGCTAATATTTTCAATCATTTAATGTTCATCAGGTCCTAGTCATCATAATTATATTACTGTCTTTAGTCACTTAAGTTTACTCCAGGGCTTACTCATCATCAGTACATTTAGATTACACAAGGACTTGGTTATTATGAATTCTTCATGCTACTGTGATGATAGTAGAATGTGTCTGTGCAACTACATTTCCACACTTCAATGACAAATGCAGAAATTCTGATTCCAATCTTAAAAAAGAAGATTGCAATAAAAATTTCTGCATTTGTAATTTAAGATGGATGTGGATGCGTAAACACACAATTCCATTATCACAGTATCTAATTATTATTATTTGCCATTCTAACTTTAACTTTTCCTCTTCCTGGAGTTAGAATTTCTGAACCCTTTTATGAATGTCTGTTTACAATAATGAATAATTTTTACAGGAGAATAGAAATATGGTTGCTGTAAAATGCAGCAAACGATATTTCTTATAAGTAATGATCACCAATAATCCCATACCAGTCATTAGTAAATAAATAATTGAATGGTTTGTTTCCTACTGCATGCTGGACCTTAAGCTCCAGAACTTGTACTCTACTGTTGTACCAAACCATGTAGATCTAAGTGAATGACTTCCATCTCAGTTGGATCTGGTCCGATAGATGCTAATACAAATTTCAATTTTTGTTGCTTTACTATGTCTACAGTTTGGAATCATGAATTCATCAATACCCATTTCAATAAAATGCTTGATATCAAGCCACTTTGTAACTAAACACTATAATATTGAAGTCTGTTTCAATCTATTTATATCCAGTGCTATTAATTTATAGAAAAAAAAAATCCTGTCACATGTTAAGTTATGAATACACACACAAAATATCAACAATAAACTTATTCCCATTAAATAAAGGATTCTTTTAAAATGATGGATATATGATGGCATCTCTTATTTTTTTAAAAACCAACTAAGACATCATTTGATCTCCAGTTTCCATGTTTTTTTAGTATCGAGTCTGCTTTTTCTCACTCCAATTGGGCCACCAATTTGAGTTAATCAATAGAAATGAAAGCTTAATAAATCCACATCCAGTGCTTTTCTACCAATATCTTCAAAAGTTTCTAGCTTATGGCTTTCATCAATGAAAAGTTTTAGATCTTGGTCTTTTCTAGATATAATGCATCTTTATTCTAGCAGCCATCTTTTCTTCTTTTTTAGTAACAAGCGACCAACTTAAAATTCAGAAATGATGTTTATTTAAATGATTCTTTAAGAATTTGATTTTGCCCCGTGTTTTTATTTACGAAAGCTGAAGAATATTTATTTTTTACTTTTTATTGCATTTACGTAAATGTTTCTTTCTTAGTTTTTCTTTATTTTCTGCTTTGTAGTTTTAGTCTTATTGCACTGAATTATCAAAACCAATTTTTAATGAAATCATATACTGCTAACACTAATATTGCATATATGCAAATAGAGGGATTTGAAATCAGGATTTTTCAATCTATTCACCTTCCATTCCATCTCACATTACTGATACACATGACCACACACATGAGAAAAAGATACATGATCTCCAATATACATATTTCATGCAGATCCAGCAATCGTCAGTTGGGCCAGATCACAATCTCCCACACATACATACAATCAGTGTTCGGTTTATATTTAGCGACACCTCACATGATAATGGACAGGCTTCAATCTTCTCATTCGTCCAACTTTTCAACCATCCATTTCATTGAAAAACCAATGATGGAATGCTCAAAGCTCTTATTGGATTTGATATTGTAATCATACTCATGTGGACATTACATCAATATAACTCTCATAGTATTGGACCAATGTATCCATATATAACATTAAAAATTAAATTTTTACTATAATTTTTTGCAAAAAGGCAATAGTAAAATTCAAATTACAAAATTTGATCCAGACATATATAGAAACAAAAAATGGAGCAAGTCAAATGAAAGTATATAAAAAGTGATGTGTTAGAAAGATGATGAAAAATGATAAATTACCGTTAATATGACCATATGAAATCTTTTATTATTGCCTTGTTACTTCCACATGCCTTCACACAAAGAATCATCCTGTATACACTTTTACAGAGTATAAAATACATCCAGACATGCAGTGATTCGACAAAATAATGGTGTCATTGTCATACTCAGATATTTTGACATCATATAGTGCAAAAATGGAAATATTTACTAATGTAACATGTTTTTTTTTGCAGATTAAACCTAAGAAAATGATAAGAAAAATAAGATAGAACTATGATATCACTTTTACAAGCATATTTATAAAAGGAAATGTGAAGGACCTTTTGCAATTTAAAATAAATCAAACTATTGAGTGCTTGATTAGCAGTGTCTATTACTTTATATTTTAATTAACAATAATTTACTAAGGCTGTAACCTTAGAAATAAGCGTCTGAAAAATACGAAGGTAGGGACCTCTATAGGTCTTAAAACACAAGCTTGTAAATTATTACTTAATATAATAATGGGCGTTTAATAAAATTTATAATTACAATTTTATATTTTAATATAAAATATCTCAAGTATGATGATACTATTCATTAGAGATGGACCTTGGTAAAAATAAATGCCTATTTAGGGTCTGGTGAGCATTATAAGATTGGAAACAAAAACACTAGTAACAACAACATAGTTATTTGTCAAGATCAGTCCACATGTGATCATCATCAACAATAGTTTGCCATCAGTCATCAACTTCTTAACTTATTATAGCATTCACCAATAACTTCACTATTTTGGAGGAAAACTATAAAAATGAACCCATTCTTCCTTCAAATAATTTCAAAATTTATCTTCTCTATGGACAGGAGATTTTTAATAATCATAAATGGTCCTTTCAGTGACTTACAAGAATTTTGCTTCATTATGAAAAAATAGAAGAAAATGACCACCTCCTTCCAATACATGTTCATCCAGTTTTAAATTATACAATGACTTATGACATCTTCAAGTGCATGTTTCATATTAGTTATTATGTAAAATATCTTTAATTGTAGGAAAATTCAAACAAATTAATCACAAATGATGACTGGACATGATGTTACACATATAAATACTAGTTTATATTCATGAAGATATGAAGCAATATTCTTTCACGAACAAGTATTATTCAAAATATTATGATGGAATAGAGGTTAGCTTTATCTAGAATATGATGGGAAATTATTATAAGTAGAATTTACTTAAAGTCTGGGTTTATGCAAGTTGGTTTTGAATAAATATACATCATTTCATTCCAACCGTTTCAACCATTATTAATCCATGTCAGGATCAAAATTTCTCCAAATTTAACTATCCACTCATCTCACATGTGACCTTTTTCTATGTTTTATTTAGTCTCTCTTGGATCCAATTTAAGAATTCACTTCATCTCTTCTAACAGCATACACACACACCTATATAACCAGTATATTTTTCTTTTCTAAGAACATAGTTATCATCATCAATGTTTATAATTTTAATCTTTGTTTGGTGGTATTTTGTTTAATCCTTCATAGATGCTCAAAACTTCTGCTTTTATTGAGTATTTCACATTTTATTTCTGACCGTTTCGACTACATAGCACTCTTCTTCAGATAATCTGAATTATTTATAAACAAGTCTTTCAAATTATAAATTAAATTAAAGCACTGCATCAAGTACTGTTTTTTTAAAAAAGTATTTTGCTTACATTTAATTTATATTCTTTTCTATATTATATTTGTTTTGAAAAAAAAAAAGATTTTTTTTTAATATGTCATAGCATCATCCGGGAGGCGAATCCACAACCGTCTGCAATCAACTACTTGTTTGCAAGGCGGCTGCGATGACTTCTCGGCTAACAATGCTTGACAAAATTACGATTTTAAATGTTCAAAATTTATTTTTAAGTGAGAAAAACTGAAGTATGAGCATTAAAAGGACTAATTTAAAAAAGACTATTCATAAATGAGTTTAAGAAGTGGGGGGAAAGATTGAATGAACCACACACTTTAAGGTATAAGAGTTTATAAATAATATATAGGAAAAGAATAAAACAGTGAGAGGTAGATAAAAAATGTTTTATGGGATGCATTGCATGTTTTGAAAAAATAGCTTTGGCACCATCTCAAAAAATCATCCATTGATTTACAATCATGAATTTTTATATATAGTGCACCCAGGACAATTATGACTATTTAAGATTCTTTTTGAATTTTTATTTTCTAGATGTGAATAGGAAGACAGTGAGGACTAATATTTGTCACCTACAGGCTAATTTTATAAAAACGGCTACAGGTTCATTTGAGAAATGTTATGCTATACAAAAGTTTAACTTTTGTGTTTAAACAGATTGACTTTTTTTTTTCCATATGCCTAATTACACTCCTTCCGACTTGATTATACTGAGAATGGAAATTACTGATTATTCTAACTTACAATAGATGGCAATAGAATAGAATGGAAGGTAAAGTGGTTAACAGGTTTCTCTGTGCATAGTTGCTGAGAGATTCCAGACTCCGTTTTAGGAGAAGTCACAGTGCATCACATCACATCACATATGGAAATGGGAGAATTAACTGATTTACTATTATTATAATAAAATTATGTACACATAAAATATGAGATGAAAAACACTTGGATTTCTTTCTCATCTGATTTAGATTTTTCCCTTTATTTTTAATAGTTGTTATTGAAGAAAAGCCTAATTTGAATAAATAAGTAGAAAAAGATTGCCATAACGAAATTCAAGCTTCCTTTACAGTATGAGGAGTATCTAGCTTTTATGACAATCCAGAATATATTCTTTATAATTTTAAATGTCCATATAAAAAAGTGATATGGCGCTGGTAATCCACTATATTATATTTCTTGACACTCCCAAAGTATCACTTTTGTCAAATCTATCAGGAGAAATAATGGTTCCAGGCAGTGTAAATGAAGTGAAGCGTTGTAGCATTTTGCTACAAATTTTTTTATTTGTTAATAGTATAATAAACACTGAAAATAGTAACAACAATATAACTTCTCATATGAAATCACTAAACATCACATGACCACCATTCTTTATGCTTACACTAAACTGTTTACACAGAGGCTAAACTCTCCATACAGTAGCACCACTCAGTGCAAGCCAGAGTAATCAATGGATGAATTTCTCTGGCTTGCATTGAGTGGTGCTACTGTACGGAGAGTTTAGCCTCTATGTAAACGTCTCATATGCTTATCATAATATTTCAGCAGCAGTTATCATTATTGAAGCTTGCAATAGATGGCTCTAGAGTCTATGTTACCAAAATTATGTCCGTTAAAACTCTAACAACATAAATTACAATAATTTAGAAATGCTGACAGTTCAAAACCCTGACAGTGAAAATAAACATTTAAAATCTTGACAATCTAAAATCCCCCCCGCCCCCCAAAAAAACAAACAAACAAACAAACATAAAATAGCAGCAGATAAATAATTTTTGTATTTATTAAGATTAAAATTATACCTTCCCCTGTCTGTGACATTATTTTTGATTTTTATGAAATTTGAAAAACAGGAAATACATTTTAATACAACCAAGACTATCTAAAGTTTCAAAAATGTAAAACATCAATGGAAAAATAGTTTGTGTCTATTAATTAATCATGCAAATAAGAGCTTTATTGGATTGTCTTCATGGTATTGCACAAAGTCTTTCTTTTTATACCACAGACAGAAATAAAGTTAATTAAAAATTAAGTTCTATACAAATAGTTTCACAATGAAACAATGCAGTCTAAATTTTGATTTGACATTTTTATGTTTCCAGAATTTTATCTTGTCAGGATTTTTTGTTCTTGGGGTAATAGTTGTCAAAATTTATTAGCCATCAGAATTTTAAAGGTAAACCTTTTTAGAGTAGCATGAATGTTCTCATAAATGACTAAATAGTAATATCATCATGTGACCTCTCATATGCTTCCAAGGGCAGTTATTATTGCTCAAACTTACATTACATGGCTCTAGAGTGGATGAAGTTTAATTGTTCTTAGATGAAATAGTGGTAAAATATAGAATAGAGCAATGTTTTTAAAAAAGCATATTTACAAATTACCATGTGCATGATTAGTACCAATTACAGAAAGATTTGTGAATTGCATTTCACAATTTATAAGCCTCATAAAAATCATAAAATGGATGTAGAGAAAGATAGAATTCATGCAAAGCAAAACTGATGCATGCATAAATTGTATAATTAAATATCATGATTATTTTTTTTTTAGAATTTATCACTGTAACTCAATGTAAACATGTTTTCTGTAAGAAAGATCATTTTTTAACAAAAATTCATATGCTTAGCATGCTTTCAACTATTATTACAGTCATAATCACAACAATATTATTACAATCATAATTATAGCAATATTAAATTGCCATGAGTGAAAAGTATTGTGATAGGGTGGTATTTAAATATTCTATGCAAAAATGTAAATAAGATAATTTGCATAATCCACTTCTACAATGGGATAAAGGAATCTTTCCTATTAATAGCATGCACATTACAGGCTATGTGCCATGCTTCTTTAACTACATTTTTTGTCATTTCTCTCAGAGCATACTATACTTTCACACACTTGCTCAAAGCCATGATCATGTCTGACTTCATGCTATTGCTATGATTATGTTTACATAATAGTTGAAAGCATCCTAAGCATATGGATTTTTGTTAAATATAATCTTTTCTTATGAAACATGGAAAACATGTTTACACTGAGTTACAATTAAGAAAAGAAAAAAATACTTATTAACTTATCACTGTGTGTTTTCAGGTATTTTTGCTTCTAAGAATAAAAAAAAGACTGTTTAGAGATTAAACAATTACCAGGACAATGGTTCTAATTTTTATTATGTTCATGCATGATATCTAAAATACTTGTCAATGTTTCAGGAATTACTCACACATTTTCTTAAGGATATTACCCATATTCAAAGCCTGAAAAAATATTGTCATCTTTAACCTGCAAAAAATGTCATATCAATGATGAGAGCAGTTTCCCTCTACTCTAACACCTTCTAGTCTAAGCTTGAGAAAACAATGGTTATCAGGCAATAGTGAAATTTAACTTTCACTCCCAGACCAATACTGAATCCTAAATTCTCCAAAGATCAAGCTGTTTGGGGATTGAATTGCACTGCCACTTGGTAACAATTACTTATCAAGCTTACAATAGAGAGCACTAGAATAGAAAAGATGGCTGCACTTTTTTTTGCTCTAATTTTTAAACCTACATCTTAGTCCGTTCTCTATTACAAGCAATGCATGTAATTCACTATATAGTTATTTTAATTATGTTTTGTGTAGATGACAATTACTTATATTACTTTTACATATAAAATTTATTATATTGCGGTTAAACTTCTGCTCCATTCCATATTTTTGAAACACAAGAATAAAGATGTGCAAAAAGGACAAACAATTTCCAATCTGTGTTTTCAAGAATGTACAGTTGAGAAGTTTTAAATATATCTTTTGAAGAGCTACAGATATAAAAATAAAGCAGTGGAATTATTCTGTGTGTTTTTTTTTTTTTTCATATGTCATAGCATTGGCCGGGACGCGAACCCACAACCGTCTGCAACCAACTGCTTGCTTGCATGGCGGCTGCGATACCTCTCGGCTAACAACGCAAGACTATTCTGTGTGTTTATATTTAATTAAAATCAGATATATTAATTTATATGTGAGATTTAATTAAAATTTTTGGATTAAAAATAATCTCTAGTTTAATAACTGAATAATAATAACCATGAATACATTTATCTGAAATAATTAGTGTCAAAGTTGTGAGTGTAATAAACATACATAAATATATATTTGCTACTACATTATGCTATGCACATAATAACATATACAATATCCCTAAATATTTGTCTGAAAAAAAATAATTCTGTGTTCCATTTAAATTACAATGCATTTTATGCAAAAAGGTAATTCTTTCCTTACATTTAAGAGGCTTATTCTTTATATAATCCCTAAATGCCTATATGTAATGCTGTCATGTGATATTCAAGTTAAACAATTTTTTGTTAGAGGGCATATTTTTCAAGAAAAAAAAAATTGTTCCATTAATAAACAGTAATTTTTTTTTACGAAGCATTTTATGTAAAGGAAGTAATTCTTTACATTTAAGAGGCTTAATTTGATTACAAGCATTTTATTCAAAGTAAGTAATTCTGCAAAGCAAAAAAAAAATTGTTAAAGAACCAATTAAAAAACACTATTACAAAAATAACAGCATTTCCATAGTTCTGGGTACATTTTTGGTTATTATATAAAATCCCTAAATGTTTGTCCATAACGCTGTCATGTGACATTCAAGTTAAACATTTATTTGTTACAGGGTGTATTTTTCAAGAAAAAAAATAATTATTTGTTCTGATGTTAATAAACTATAATTTTGTTTATGAAGCATTTTATGCAAAGGAAGTAATTTGTTAAAGCAACCAATTAAAAATAAGTATTACAAAACTGACAGCCTTTCCATAGGCTAGGTATATTTCTGGATTTTAAAAAAGTATTGTATTGGAATAAAACTTTTTAAAGAAAAAAATAAATACACATGTTTTTAACAATGCAGAACTGAATATGTATAGTATTTAAATCATGAAGAAAATGTGACTACAATATTCATCATGTTTGAAATATTAGGAAGGGGAAAAAATAGACGCTATAGTACCATATAATTGAAGTTGTGTAGTTTGATATCACATGGTTCATAACTCACAGTAACTTGAAATTTAAAGCAACCAATTAAAAAAAAGTATTACAAAAACAATGGCATTTACATAGGCCAGGTATATATGCTGCTACTCTGATAATTTTTTTAAAACGTAATTGCAATTTATGATAATAATTCTATGAATTTTGACTTTAATTTTTTAAAAAGAATATTAATTAGATAGGTAAAAGATAAAACTGCTTAGCTCACTGTGGCAGTAAGATCTCTCAATCAACCCTCCTAGAAGAACAACAAAAGAAACAATTACTTTCACAGGATTCATCTTGAATAGTAATTAACTAAAAACACTTGTCAGGATTTGAACTTGGGTATTAGTCATAGTATGCAGATGTTTTATTGCCACAGGACATAATTGCAATTTATTTCCTAATTTGAAATAATGAAGCTATTTTTTTATATTCTACATAATTTTGGTATGTGGTAAAAGTTAAAGGATTTATGGGTTATAAATCAAATTCGGGCTGAGAAAATCTGTTTGGCCAATGGAAAAGCAAGATTGCGCTCAACGTCACTTCTAAGCTCAAGCATTACTTGAACTTTCAAGAAACTAATCACACAGCTATTATTATTAAACTCGATTTATTTACATTTTAATTTTTGCATTGATTGATAATTATGATATGGTGAGTTCAAGATGAGCGGTGCACTGATAAAAATTTAAAACTTTTGAAAAAAATAGCTCTGTGGCGCAATAACTAACAGTTAAGAGTGGATAGAAACTAGCCCTTACTTTGTGAGAATATCATGGGAACTCATCAAATCGTAAACACAAGTATGAAGATTCATAATTTTTAATGCATCTAGTTTATCTGATGAGTGCAAGATGTTGATGAAATGCAAACAATGAGAACAGATGGTCTGAGTTTTGTGCTCACAGATGGCTGCAAAACGTGGAGTTTGATAGAAACGGTGGGCTAATAATTTTACTATATTCTTTATTAATATATGTTATATATAACTACAGAAGAAAATGTTCCAATAATTATATTACATAAACATTTTAAACTTAAAAAAAAAATTTGTTTAAAATTATATTTTTATTAATTATTACACAATGTAAAATTGGCCAACTTTGTAAATTAATGCAGGAATAAAATGGTGGTTTCGGAAGTTCATGATTCTCGAATTGAACATAATTCTATCACTTCCGGTTCTAGAATAATAGAAGTGTTCGATTATTTAATCTTAAAATTGCCCTTCCTTGTTTAGTACAGTGATAAATTAGCCGATGCAAAATCAAAGATCCATAGGCTGCATCTCAACGACTTCTTCAGGGAGTTCGAATGTCACGTAACTTCCGGGCAGCTAATCGATTGATTTTTATTTTTTAATATAGAATTATTTGCTTTCTCTTGGCAATAAATAAAAACCATATATATATTTATTAAAAGCGAATTGCTAACACTCTTCACATTTTTATTCCCTTTTTTCTTCGATAAACTTAGAAAAATCTACAATGGGGGGGGGGGGCATTTATTGAACATTTTAATCACTTCAGTTGAATGTGTTTTATCTTTGAGAGTTGCGGGGGGGGGGTCATATTTAAAGTGTGACCGTCTTTGTTAGTCTACATACGTAAGTTTAGCATTCTTAGAATAATAATAATAAAAAAACAATCTTGTTCTCCCTATTGATAAGTTTGTGCTTGAAAAGTTTCAATGTTTTATTGATTAGGTTTGTTGAAGCCCACGAAGTAGATAGGAACTATTTCATTTCATAGTAACCTAAGTGTTGCAAATTATATTGTCAGTAAACTGACATTTTAGAATACAAAAAGTCAGTCACCGAAAGGTTTCATTTTACAGTAAACTTGATTTTTATATTGTGGTAAGAAACTAAATAGTACGTTTTCATCAGTTGCATTTTTGATAATAAAAAAATCTCAAGTTTTGAAAGCTTCGACGCGCTTCCATAGTTAAAAAATTATATATATTTGCCCCCTCCCCCCTTAAAAAATAAATTGACAATTTCTACTTTATATACATTGAATTCTATAAGTTGTGGGGAAATGAAGCACAAATTACTTTTTCTATTTCAACATATAGGAAAATGCTCTGCGTAATTTAATGCGTACCGCGGCTCTAGTCAGTTCACCAGAGGTGCTCGAATTTCGAAAGAGCTTCCGAACAATAAACCATATGATTATTACATGTTATTTACGTGGAAACACATTATTGAGCATTTAAATTCTTTCTTCCATCTATTAGATAACATTCAAAATACAGCAATTCAATTAATTAATGATTCCTGTATTATTTTTTTAGCGTTCAATTGTAGACCTCAGCCTTCTATTGTTTCTACAACAACCACTTCGCTTCTGAATTTGCAATCTACCCCCCCTCCCCAACTGTTCTTAAAATTAAATAGTTTACTTGTTTAACAGGTTGCAGTATCTAGCATGATTTCAAAGTTTACTCAACCTTCTTTTCCGGTGTTGCTTGTTTATAAAATGACAATCTCTTCTGTGTCTGCTATATTAATAATAAAATATCTGCATGAGGTAAAATAAACAAATCTGATTTTTCATATCTTTTTTGGATAATTGGAAGACAGAAAAAGAGCACAAATTTATTGGAAATAACATTTGGTTTTGTGACTCTCATTGTTGAGAAGTGCTGAATATCACAGCATCATGACAGAGTGCAAGACATGATAATTAAAGGTTCCTGGATTAAAACTCAACCTATTGTTTTCCGCACTCAAACATTGCACAATTTTTTAAAATGCTAAAACTATTCAATTATTTTTTGCTGCAATTAATCACAAGCACATGATGGTGGTGTATATGTTTACAGAACAGATTTTTGAGACTAATATATTGGATTACTTTCCATCGTGAAATATAAATATTCCAAATACATTCAACTGTTAATAATAGCACACAGGTTAGTATATGCACACCGTTTTGAGAGATATTATTTTCCCCTCTTCTTCAGATGTTATAGATCTGACCAGTACATCATGGAATCGAACCTGGACCCTTAGATGTTTGAATTTTTTTAACCATCTAATCAGCTGAGCCTTTGGCCGGATGGCTCAGTTGGTTAAAGCATTACCTTAAATTCCCATATTCAAGAATCTAAAGGTCCAGGTTCGATTCCCATGCTAATACTGTCACTGGTCAAGTCAGTAACACCTGAAGGAGAATAATACCTCTCAAAATGTTGTTTATATACCAACCTGTGTGCTCTTATTAACAGTTGAATGTATTTGAAATATTTAAATAAAATTAAATTATTCTAAACACATTCAATACTTATATTAGATGATGAAAATAGTCCTATAAATACAATAATCAAAACTGATAGTTTGGGAGTTTGTATATTTAATATTAGCTGCAATTACTGACTGGTCAGATTAGCACTGTTTTCAGAAGGCTGCTGTTGTGACACACTTTGTTCCAACAAAGTGTTGATGATCAATCTACTGCTCATGTGAGAGCTTGTAGACTAGATGAAGGTGATTCATGGTTTGCCTGAATGAAGAATTACGATGTGAGAAGTATTGCTTATAAATTGTTGGAATGACTTTAGAAGGATTATTGTAGTGTGCACATTTGAGGATTACTACATTGTAAATTCTATTATATACATTGAATTTTTTCAGCAGTACATATTTAATAAATGTTTATTTACAAGGTTGTTAAAATTAGCACAATTTACTTGCAGCTCTTAGGAAGACTGTTGTACTGTCAAAACAGTCAGACTGAAAAATTTGATAAAGGTCTCAGCATTGTATATTGTGGCTATTTAAGATAGAATTTACACCCATATTAATTCTAATAATGAAAGTATTCATGAGGTATAAAGCCAAATATTCATGGCTAAAAAAATTACAGTATAAAATAGAACTATAAAATATTTTCAAGCCTACCTCTTAAAATCATCGGCAATTTTTAGATAAACTTATCTTTAGAAACAAATCTTATGATAAGGCCTGTAAACTACTGCCACAGTGGTTGCATTTAATAAATTAAAAAAATTATTTAACAGAAATGAGGGCATGTAGGATATAGCAATAAGCAATCTTGAGTATAGGTAGTGGTGAAAAACTACGCTTCCCATCATTCTTAAGAAATTGGTATTAAATTTTTACTTGTAGACAGCTTCAACTATTATTTGTTTATGGGACTGAAATTCAAAATAAATTACCCCTGCTGCTACTGAATATACATTTTCTCCAAAATAAGATGTGAAAATTTATTCTGTGACTTTGCAAGCTAAAGAACACATTGCCCTTATGCTTAAATCTAAAAGTAGAAAGAAGTTTTATTATATCAGACATTAAGTCAATGAAACAGGAAGACAGAATAAATTTACTTTTAGGTATCTTCAAGTTGGTATCTTGTAAGGTATGGACTGGGAGAGGGTCAGATTCTGAAGCTGATGGTTCTGAAATCATGGCAATGCTTCATCATTTCTACCTGAATTTCTTACGAAATTCACAAGTAGTATACTACTCCATTATTATAATTTTAAGAAATTGCCATTTCCCAGAAGTCATTCTCTCTACTTATAGAATTTTCAATGTATTACATAGGCATTAATTGCTTATACAGTTAAAACTTTCCATACAGTAGTGCCACTCAGTGCAAGCCAGAATAATCAATGGATGCAAGAAGGTTTGTGCATAAAGTCTCTATCTGGTGCTTACTCATTCAATATTTCCAGACTAGTTTCTAGCTTAATTGCTTATTAAACTGAGAGAGTGCAAACCTCTCAAGCACTTAGCCGATTAGATCGCAAATACTGAGACAGAGAATTTAACAAGAAAAGAGTTGTTCCACTCTCTTCTTTACTTGTCTTTCTATATATACAAGTCAGTCCAAAGTACTTAGATCTGAAAGTGTGAATCTTAAATATCTTCACACTCAACTCACTGAGTTCTAATTATAAACGTACAGCGTGAAATCTTTCGATTTACTACGCAGTAGTTTTTCGATGTTATAACTTGCAGCAATATATGTAAATAATATTTATTTTTACAAAGCACAGATGGTATTGAAATTAAACTGAGTGTGCAAACCTGTCAAGCGGTTAACCAATCAGATCACAAATACTGAGAGAGAGAATTTATCAAGAAAAGAGTGGTTCCACTCTCTTCCTTACTTGTCTTTCTATATATCCAAGCCAGTCCAAAGTACTTAGATCTGAAAACGTGAATCTTAAATATCTTCACACTCAACTCACTGAGTTCTAATTATAAACATACAGTGTGAAATCTTTCGATTTACTACGCAGTAGTTTTTCGATGTTATAACTTGCAGCTTGAGAGGTTTGCACTCTCTCAGTTTAATTTCAATACCATCTGCGCTTTGTAAAAATAAATATTATTTATTTAATTGCTTATATAAAGTAATGTTGTCTTTAAAAAAATATTAAAATGAATAACAGTAAACTCTGTCTTTATAAATTTGATTGTATGCCAATAAGAGTAAGATTGTGTGGACACATCAATTCCATTGATTTAAGTTTTGCACTCACTGGTGTTAAAGAGTTTAAGCATTTCCACAAAAACTTTTTCATGGACTCTATCCCAACTTTGAGACTCAAGGGCAAGGCATTAAAATATCATGGTGCATTTAAATTACAAGATTCCCTCTAATTATAGTTGGGACATAAGGATTAGTCCAGACAACAAGATTGATTATGGATAATTCCAGACACTATGGTTAGCACCAATGTTTTTTTATTATTATATATTTTCAGGAGCATAGTTATCCAGTAAGCATAATCAATGTTTTACTTTTTAATATTAAAAAATATCAATAAATTGATTATAAATTCCTGTTAATTTAATAAAGAGCATTAAATTTATTTTAAATTCCATTTCCACAGTAGTTGTTATTTGGTGGCTTGTGCAGAGAGACTGATGAGTGCTTTATAATAACTGTCCCAGGGATAACAACTACTATTCTTATGGATGCTATTCTGGTTGCTGGAAGGCATATAAAACAGATGATTCACACTGTTCTTGATTTCAACATTTTAAGATCAATCATCAATATAACTTCATGGATCCTCATTCTGGTGTGCATATGCAGAACATCAAAAGATTATGGGGTCTAATGGCAGAATAAGAAGCATCGGGGAATTCCACGCAACATATCCAATCCTATTTATTGGAATTGTAGTCATGCATACACAAAGAAAAAAATACATTTGTGATTTTACAGGCTGTTGTGTTTGGTCTGAATTGCAGGTTTCAGGCTCAAACCAACAGTGATATCAATAAAAATATGAACACTCAATAAATATAATTGTACATAGATACTGTGTTGGTCATTCTGGCTTCCACCTGCATATATATTAGCTTGCCTTGTGAATTCCAGTCAACTCTTCTGACTATACTGGATAGCTTGCTTTGAATCACCCATAGTCTTAGCAGCTCCAGTCCTATCGTGGACTTATCTCACTGTGTAGACACATATTGATAATGACTACAGTAAAAATAACTTCACTGTTGGAAGAGCTTTCAATTGAGAGCATGTTCAGTCATTCAGGTCAGAAAGATGTTATCTTTCTCTGTGTTGCTTGCCTCCAAAAAGGCTGACTATTTATTGACAGATCCCTTATCTTACTGGCAGCAATCGGATTCAGAGAGCATCATTGTTTATTGGTCCATACTAACCAATGGTAGGTTTATCCATATGTTTACACTTTGGTCATACTTAGCTTTTACCCTTTGGCCATATTTACATATTGACTATCCACATTAGTGGCAATGAGTGCTCAATCCGATCAGATAAAGAAGGAATCTGGACTAGTCTACTTCAAAGATAAGGTCAGATATGACAGAAGTCATTAGGGATTTTAGGCCATAACCCACCTTAGCCATTTTATCTTTTTTGTTAAAAAAATCCCTGTAGTTTGAATTCGTTAAGTTTAATTTTTATTTAAAATTTATGGTCGTAGCTTTGTGTTATTTCTGTGAATGGAATTTATAATAAATTTATTGCTATTTACTAAAGTTAACTGGAATTTATAATCGATTTATTGATATTTCTTAATTTAAGAAGTAAAACATATTTGCTAGGGTTATGGGATAACTATGTTACTGAATATGTATAATTAAAAAAAACAGGTCACCAACGATAGTGTCTGGAATTATAGGTAATCAATCTTGGTGTCCAGACTAATCCTTAAGTACCTTACAGTTTTTATTTTTTAAAAAAATATTATTAACCCCCCTGCTTTTCTGTCTCATTTTTTATTATTATAACATATCCAATTTCACACACAAACCAGTCATAGTACATGACTTTCTCTACTTACTTTTTTACTAACAACCATCTGGTATCCACAAGCTAATCAAACCTACAATATATGGGTCCGGAATAGTGTAAAGAGATCAGCTATTGAAAGCATGTGACAAAGTTATGTGATAGTATTGTTGCTATTAACCAACATCTAGAAAGTAGTCTGACAATCTGGATATATACAGTGCTTCCACCTAGCATATAGTAATTATTCGGGTTAACAATAATGACACCAAAGTAATTTGAGTGAATTAGTTTATTTTATTTTCTCCAGTCCTATTATTCACCGCATCTTAGTGGATCCCTGATTTCAATGCTACCAATGCAGCAACTGATATCATCCTCTCATTATGCATGTTTTTTTTTGTCGAACAATCTTAGTAAATCAGGTGAGCTAAAAATATCAAACATCTGAATTTCCATATTAATATACCACTCCTACACAAGGTGCAGAAGGGTACCACAATTCCAGTAATGTAAATATGAATTTTTAAGTTTTTTTGATTTTACTAGGGCATATCTCATTTCAACCCCACTATCTTCACAACCATTCATCCATGTAGAAATTGAAATAATTTTATGAAGGCTTTTCATTAAACAATTTTCTATGATCAGGTCTAAATCTTCATGTGTTCATCAGGTAAGATAGAAATAAAAACATCAAACATCACACCATTCTTTATGCTGACACAAGCTGTTTTTTACAGAATCAAAATTTTTCATACAGTAGTACTACTCAGTGCAAGCCAGAGTAATCAATGGATGCAGGAAGGTTTGTGGGCTCAGATCCAAGGCCACACTGACAAAAGACACAAGCTAAAAACTATTCTGATGCTATTGGATTTGTAGGCAGTCAGATAGGGATTTTATGCACAAACCTTTTTGCATCCATTGATTACTCTGGCTTGTACTGAGTGATGCTATTATATGGAGAGTTTTGCCTCTGTGCAGTACAAAACATCCTGAATTTTTACACCTGCAAATATAATGTGTGCTAATAATTCTAAACAAGCTTTTTTTTTCTTCTGATAAATGCCACAAAATAAAGCATTTAAAAATCTCTATCTAGAATTATCCCTATCCCCAAACCTGTTTCAAGCTGGTGGCTTTTCTCAGTGAGGAGCTAGGATATTCAGACAACAGATCTGAAATACAAACATAAGCCTAACCTTTACCTAATACTTCACTAATAAATAGAAAATCTGAAATTTTTAGACATCTATATGCCTTTAAATCCAGCTATCCAACTTAAATAGGCACATGGGACTAAACTAAATTCAGATACACCATGTATTAATAGCTTTAGCAATATAACAACTGTGTTAATAGTTCAATATTTTTCCATTAGGTCATCTTTTCATGAGATAGGGGTTACTTTTTGTCCACTTTTAATAACCTGGATTTACAGATATTTTCTATCTTTTCATCAGTGCAATCTCAATCCTTCTACTCACGATCATTCCATTGATGCAAAAATTCAGACTACTCTCTTTTTACATCAGTAGATGATAATAGATACAGTGATGAAAGGTGCACTAATGAAAACTAAAAAAGATCAAACCTAATTTATAAAACTGTGACAGAATATATTCACTGATAATTGTTATATACGAGAAATGTGATTGGCTATAAAAATGAATTATGGTATAGAAAAAAAGTATGATCCATATGCTAAACTGCCTGGACAATCCATTTGAAAGAATATAGCAATCAAACAATAACATTTTATTTCCCAGATTGAATTCAGTTCTGGCATTACTCTAAATCAAACTTGTTATAAACACCTGAGAAACAATATCTTTTAATTTTGGATGCCACATCATAAAAGTATATAACTGACAGGCTATAATATCAAACATATATTGGTATTGTATATTTATAAAGCAACACAGAAGTGGAATTTTTTCAAATATATTTAAAAAGCTGAAAACTTAACTCTAATGCCTTTGTTTAGACAACTCAATAAAGGAACACGGTTACTACAATATTTCAACCCAATTTCAATCAACGTATGAGCATTTTTATTTATTTATATGTGGAGATTATTATATTTATTCAAAAACATTGTAATTAGAAAGTAACTTTTAAAAACATAAACAACTTTGAGGTTTCTGTATGATTTTGACTATTTAAATAGACATCTTCAGAATTTTTAATAAAACATACTTTAAATAATACAGAAGCATTGCTTAATTCAGTAGAGTGGCAGATCAAAGTCCATGGTTTAGGATTTGTTATATTTCCAATGCCGGAAGTTCTTATAAACTCCTCAATATGTAAAAGTTTATAACGGAATTTTCACTTTCACCCACTTCCCAATTTTTGATCCAACTGAAACACTGCATTCATAGAGTTTGCAAACAATTTTAGCAAAAATAAAATAAATAATTTTTTTTTATATGGGATTCAATATTCTTTATGATATTGCTATTCTGGCCATGGAAAAGAGATGATTTTAGTTATTTAAAAACTAAGGATGCCATAGTATAAAAAGACATATGGTTTTAAGGTATGGTAGTTTATAAGAAGTCTTGAGTATCGGAATCGATCTTCTGATTTCCTGATCCCAAATCAGACACTCTACCTACTGTACCAAAGTATCATGGGAAAAGTCTAATATGATTGCTCAGGAGTTTATAAAAAGTTTGGGTGCATAAATTGGGTGAGCACCAGAATTGATCCTGGGACCTCCCAACCACAAATCAGACTCTCTACCATTGTACCAAATCATGAAGGATATCATAGAGGTATAATGCTTACGAGTTCACAAGAAGTTTGGGTGTCATAACTGTGAGCACCAGAATCAATCGTGGATTCTCCTAATCCCCAGTCAGACAGTCTGTCACTGCACAAAACCATGAAAGGCATGATAATATATAAAACTCAACAGGATTCAAATCTATATGACTACACAAGCAAATTGGCTTAGATTGAAAACATGTTTCCAGTTTATGCTGGTAGCTCGATAATATAACATAGAGGTAAATGATAGGAGCTTGAGGAATGGTACACTAGATCCTAAAAGTCCAGTTGTTCTAAAAATCCAAAGCTCCTCACTGATGAAATCCATAAGCTCGAAACCTACTTGCAATTTTGGATAGGAAAGCATAGATTAGGGACTTATTAAGCATTATCATCTGGAAACTAACATTGTTTTTTAAAGCTTACAGTAAATGGCAAAAAGGTGGAAAAGTATGCTATTAAACTGCATCTGAACTTTATTCTAAGTTCTGAAATTATGTAAAACTAAAAAAACAGAACAAAAAATGCTTTTACTCACACAATGCACTAAAAAGAAAAAGACAAACTTTTTTCAAATTTCACAAAAAAAAAGCATGAGGGTGATCATGTTTGCAAGTCAGATGCCCTAAGAACTAATGGCCGCCTTGAATAGATTTGGCAATAATACAAAAAAGTCGCCACAATCTTCAGGAATTTGACCTGTAAATTTCTAAATATGATCATTTTATGCTTTTATTTGCAAAAGTTTGAAGAAAATTAATTTTTGACTTTTTAGCAAACTTTTTTACTTCTCGTGATAAAAAGCATTTTCATAATTTTTTTTAACATTGATGACAAAGATTGACAAGCACATTACCATACACTTGAAGCTACTGAAGCTGACCATGTAAGCAATCAAAACATTACTTAATAAGACATAAGTACAACAATCTTTTATAAAAAATTATTTGACACATCCAGTCTATAATTGAAGAGTTGCATACAATTTAAATGGACTAAACAAGAGAAGCATTCATTTGATTTATAATACTCTGCAAGCGTTTTTGTAAATGCATCATATAATAACGAATTTTCTAATGCTCTGTAAAATTGCCTTAAGTAATAAAAATATAAGAAATGCCACTGGGATGGTTATTTAAAGTAATATTAAAATTATCTGATTATTTAGGCATACAGACACATGCATACGTATATACTAATAATTTTAATCACACACATAATTTTTACTGCGGATCAAATATGAAATGTTTAGAAATATGAATGCTTCATGGAATAATCACGTTTAAATACGTTACTAGGACAAATTGCAAGAAGATTGTAAAGAAGAATTTTGAAATAAACTGGCAAATAAAATAAATGCCAATCCATTTTACAGATAAAAGATTGTCCTAGTAACATATTGTGATGTGATTGTTCTGTAAAGTATATATATATATTAAATCAACATATGTTATATCTCCAGAAAATAAAATGGAAATTAGATTATTAAAAAGTAGTAATCACTGATTATCCTTTTTCATCTCTGAAAAAGACCTTTGCTACTCTTGGACACTTGCAAATATTCAATCACTGGAATTCATGCATATAATACTTTTCACTAAGCTTATTAGGAAACATTATAAATAATAATTAAGTTGTAAACTATAAATTATAACAATGCAAGGCCCTTATAAATTATTAACCATAAATAGAAGAAGCTAGAATATTATTTATAAGAAAATTTTATACATTATTTAGATTGTGACAAACACACACACATATATATTAAATATGACGCTTTTTAATCAGAAATTACAGTTAGAAAATCATTGTATTATATGCGCAATAAAACAAATTTAAACAAAAATAATGTCATTTCCAGTTGGAAAAATTATGAAACACATTGCTGGACTAATTTCAACCGTAAATAAAACCAACCAGCAAATTCATTTAGTTGGTGGAATTACAGATTAATCTGTCTATCTGTCCATTCATGCATCCATCTATCTATCTAATCAATTGATTAATTGAAACTTGAATTTTGATAGTTAATTTTTCTAATCATGGGTACTGTAATTTTATTTATATTTCCATTATTATTATTATATATACACACACACATATATATAAGGTTAAAAAGCTTTTTACTGATCAAATTTACTAGAATATACTCAGGAGATCTTCATCTCACAATGTATCAATAATGGGTAAAAATGATGATATATAGACTTATTAATGAAATAGCATGCCATTTTGGTGCTCAGGTCCCTTTTGACCTTCCAAGCTACATAACAAGTAAATAGATAATTTTCAATTGTAATGGATTATTAACAACTCTCAAATTGTTCAATATCCCTTTTCACTTATCTTAAATGGTATTTGATCTCTAATCAATCAACCATAATAAATAAATATTTTTAACCAATTATTAATAACACTCAAATTGTTTAACGCCTTTTGGATTCTCCTTTTATTAAGTCTCTACAAAATTTTTATTCCTGCTCTAAAGACTTCAAAATAATTTATTCACTTAGCAGCATTATTCTTCAGACTTATAAAATACAATCACACTATATATTTTTTTTTTTGCACAAAATTATAATAATCCTAAATGGTTACTGAATGATTAATGCAATTGTACTTTATAGCTATGAATAAGATTGCCAAATAGTCGAAATTCTAAGATAATTTAGTAAAGAATTTGTTGGAAGTGTTAGAATAAATTTTTTTAGAGATTTATTTAACTTTTAAATTTTTGCTCATTCTTTAAACTCTTCATAATATTTTATCCAATTTAAATTATCTTGCAATTATCTTAAAATAGGATTATTGTATATTTAATAAATAAAGTAATGTAATGCACAATTCTATTTTTATAGTTATGAAAAAGACCGCTAGACAATAAAAACTAAAATAATTTGAAATAATTCAAGTATTGTCAAGAATGTGATAACTATTATAGAGATGTCAAGCGTTGTTAGCCGAGAGGTCATCGCAGCCGCCTTGCAAGCAAGTAGTTGGTTGCAGACGGTTGTGGGTTCGCGTCCCGGCCGATGCTATGACATATGAAAAAAAAAAAAAACTATTATAGAGATTTATTCAATCTTCAAATTAAATATGTATGAAAAATAGTATTCATTACAGCATTTCTTAATACTTACAACTCGAAAATATAAGTTTATAATTCTGAGTTAGAGTTCATTTTGGATAGGTACAATTATTGATATTATGTAACAATAAATCCACAATTACTATACAGAAAAACAAACTAATCAAAGATGATGAGATTAAATGTATCGATAATTGATCAAAGCCTACCTTTTCAATAATAATAGAATGTGGAAGGGATTCTTATTATAGACAAATAAAACAAAAACTTTGGATACTTCTATGCCCAATACAAAGTATTTACATTATTTGAGGTAATTGAGTATGTTCTTACTATCGATTACAATCAGTTATCTACACCGCGATTCTCAGTTTACAAGAATGGATAATTGAATACTAGCAGAAAAATAATCATGATTAGTTGCTCAGAAGGTCATGTGATGTTTGAGCATTCGTGTAGTCAGCTGAGGGCAAACATTGCATTTATTTGCTCAGTTTGAGTTATTTTTTCCATTTAATGAACTGAGAATTTAGTCGGCAAGTTTAAGTTAATAAATTTGTCAGTCTAGCTACCACTATGCTAAACCATACAAGGCGATATTGCATAACATTCACATTGAAGTCTAATAAAATTAATGATTTCTTCCCGTATACAAATAGGATCAAATGGTAAAATGGTTCTAAATGGATAGAGTAAACAAAACCAGATATCAAATGACTTTTTTTACAGTTCACTTTTCTATGAAATGCACAGGGAATGGTTTCACTCTTTAATCATTGGCACTATAACCAACAATATAAATGATCTTTAAGAAATTAAAACAACAACCATTTGTGGCATAATCGTACATTCCCCAATAACTGGTGTTTAGGCTAAATAGTATTAAATTTAGATCATTTAAATTTTATATACTCCCTTTCTGCTGCTTAATGATTTATTTATGCATAAATCAACATATAATATTGATTAGAATCAGTTATCTACACTGTGATTTTCAGTTTACATTACACGGATGGATATTTGAATACTAGCAGAAAAATAATCACAGTCAGTTGCTCAGGAGGTCATGTGATGTTTGAACATTCGTGTAGCCAACTAAGCATGAAATTGCATTTATTTGCATAAGTTTAAAGCACTGGGATTGAACTATTGTCTATAGATCTTGAGCTATACTCTGAACACTGTTAATATTAAATGAATAAATAAATGTTTATTGCTTAGAAGTTCATATAGGTTTTAGGAATTAGAAATGAGCTGTGATCTTTGAGTTTTAGCTATAGAGCATACCATGCAAGCAATGGAGGGTATTAGGTCGATTGTGAGTACCATTTGTTTTAAATGAATGAATACATAATGTTCAAAGTTTTATATAAAGTTTCAAACGCAAAGACTGACATGCAATTTTTAGGATCTAAAGCAAAATCCAATTTTCTACCACTGCACAAAAACCACCAGAGCCTCGTTTTGAAGTATTTTCCAATTCATGTCAACAAAATATTAATATCATTGAGTAAAAATGTTAACACAAAAGACAAAAGCATTTTAAAAGTTTCGAATTCAGTAAAAACAAAATTCAATATCATTGCAATAGAAGAAAATAGTATTAATAGTATTACTAGAAAACTAGAGGGCAGAATGGAAAATGAAGTGGCTACCAGGTTTATCTGGGCATAATTGCTCAGATATTCTTGACTTCGTTTAAGGAGAAGCCACAGTACATCACATTCACATCATAAACACAAAAAGGTTAAACAGCACTAGATGTGTGTGAATAAAATGTTTTTATACACATATCTTACTTGTAGCTATCTTACCTAATACGTTTTCACTATTTCAAATGCAACCAATATAAATTTATATATGCACTGAGGCTAAATATTGCAAGCCCATGAGATGAATTAGCCCTCAAATGGTCAGTGCAGGACAAATCCCACCTATAAGAATAGTGAAAGAGAAAACACACACCAGGCGCACCAATTACCAGATGATAAGGATGAGTGTTTTTCCATTCTTGGTTTGTCCTTTGCATAAGCATAAATAGATACCCATTTACCAACCAACAGTTAGCTGGATTAATTAAAAGATGGTTACTTGAAGGGTAAATTAATTTAGTAAAATGAACGCAACTTGTTCTCAGCTCTTCAGTTTGGCACTTAAATATCACATGACCTCCTGAGCATGACTATATGATTGTAATTATATGATGGACTACTTCCATCATCTGACATTAAAGCTTGAATGTCTTGAAAAAAATTTTAAACTTTACATTCATGATATAATGTTACACATGGAAATAGTCCATCATATAAACTACAATTAAAATACCATCATCATAAACCTTCAGGCAAAATGTCTATATAATTATTTATTCTTTTATTTAGTGATATATTTTGGTTTGAAATGAAGGATCACATAGTTGTGAAATATTGCTTCATTTGCCATGCCTATGGTCCAGAGTGTTGATTTAGACTAAGTGATATCCTTTTCAACAAGCTTAGAATTTTTCTCCCACTTAGTTGGTCTTTACCTAAGCCAGTTAAGCATCTAATATTAATCAGAAAATCTAGAAAATCTTACAGAGGGCAAAAACTGTTCAAGCCCTCACTATCCAACAATTGGCAAGTCAGGTGAATACTGTCGACTTTGAAAGGTCATTGCGTTGCAATGGGTTATCAATTCAAAAAATAATATTTTGACTTGCATGAAATATGAGGCTTATTTTTATTATATATAAGTGCACATTGTTTTGCGCTTAAGAGAGATTTAATAATCGAGACAGTCGACTATAAAAGAGTACATCATTTAAATTAAGTCAGTAATATATTTGAGCAATTTATTACTGAATATAATCATTACTTTGTATATACTTATTTATGTATTATTGAACCTTCTCCTTTGCCTACGTATTTACACACGTGCAAATTAAGATCTAAGAATAATCCAATAATTCGTATTTAATTAATGCTATTCAAAACAGAGGGGGGGGGGGAAGAAGAGGATAATGTAAAAACAGGGCAATTCGCTTTACATATAAATGGGGGGAAAATACACGATTAGTATAAGACATGATTGACATATCATTATTGATTTGAAGTGATTTGATATTGTTATTAATTTGAAATGACATTCACAGTTACAAAATGCAAAAAGTTATTATCTCTTTCATAAATAAAGCCCTGAGAAAGCAGATGTAATAGAAATATTAATTCACATGTCAATTATCGGATGCCCCTAAGAACTCTAGTCTGTAACATATTCTTACCTATATGTAGCTGTCCTATCTCATATTTGTTTAATTTGTGGAAAAAAGAATTAATGATTTGCAATTAGGCATTGTTCAGAATTTATACTAACTACAACGATTATAGTTAGCAGTTTTGAACAGTTTGAAAATAAATCGTTTATATTTTCTGGATATTTTTTTTTTCACATCAACCAAATTTTCGTAAAACAATACTAAAACTCAGTACGTATTTTATGCTAGTAAAACCATGTTGTTAATTGTTTTGTTTTTCCATCTTTTCTAACAAAAAAAATAAATAAATAAATACGGAAAAATGTCTGCTCCAATCATAACGGGTATTACATTTTACCATGGCTACTATGCTACATCAAAAAAATTGACAAATCGCCCTGCAGTATATACATTTCAGGATTAACTTTCTTCATCCGTTGCCTTGGTGAAGTGCCTAGCAACAATACAACAGCTATCGAATCACTGTTAAAGAGTAAATATTACGCATATACTAAAAATTAATCGATATAGGCAAGAAACTTAGATTCTTTATTAATTAATTTTATATCTTTGTCCATTTAACAATTCTAGTTTTAAAGTCTTCTTAATTATTATAATCCCAACATCAAAGTCAAAAATCGTCAAGCGTTGTTAGCCGAGAGGTCAGAGCAGCCAACCTTGCAAGCAAGCAGTTGGTTGCAGACGGTTGTTGCAGGTTCGCCTCCCGGCCGATGCTATGACATATGGGGAGAAAAAAACTAAAAAATCAGCTAGTGTGTATTCATTCTCCAATTCTTTCTAATTGTCGACATTCTAATTAATATCAAAAAATAATATTTTTATCTTTTATTTATAATATAGGGTATATGAGCACAGACCCTCACACGACCCACCACTCTCCACTCTATCTAATAACACTGACACACTCAAGCACATATATGCTGAAAAGATAAATAATCACCAATATACGTATTTCATGCTAAACCAGCAATCATCAGTTGGTCCAGATTATCATCTTCCACACATATAATGTACAAACAAGATATATAACGCCTATGGTTACTTCGCTTTTCGTTAAATTTGTCAGTATCCTTTTTCTGCTGTTCATAAAACAGTGCTAATTATCTTTCTTTACTTATGCTGTTTTCAATTCCAATTTTAATTAGAAAAGACTTGATCTCAGACTTTCCAGCTCTTTACAGCCATGCACTCAATCTTATATAACTGATACACATGACCACATACATGTGAAAAAGTCAAACAATCTCCAGTAAACGTATTTCATGATGAACCAGCATTCATCAGTTGGTTCAGATCACCATCTCCAGCATTCATCAGTTGGTTCAGATCACCATCTCCCATATATATATAATCAGTGCTTAGTCTATATTAAAATGACAAATCGTTAAACTTCAATGGATAAGTTTCAATTTTTTCTACACTCCAAATCTTCAGCTATCCATAACATTGAAATTCCGACGATGAAACCCTCAAAGCCCTTGTTGATGCCAATATTATTGTATTACCCATGTTGACTTCAAGTCATATAATTCAATTATTATTATTAGGTGTGATCAAGTCAGCATCGACCTCAGCAATTATAGGAATAGCATTTTGAAAAATAACCTATCATTTGTTGGTTTTCAGCGTCTCAAAGACACATCTAATATTACAGTCGGATAACTCATCCACTCCACCTCTAATCATTTTTTTCGCCACAGCTTATAGTATGAAAAAAATAGGACAATTTCACCAGGCAAGTTTGGGCTTAATCTGATAAAATCGTCACTGGTTTATTTTTTTCCTTGTTCACAAATTTACGTTTTTATCATTATTAAAGTTCATTTAAAGCATCAAAGTTTTCTATCTTTCGCTGGAAACCAACTTTCACATCCATAGAAAGTCATACAAAACACTGCAGATCGAATAAACCCAATCTTGATTTTTTATCCCTTCATCTAAGTACCATTTTCAGGATTTTTATCACCAATCTACCTAGTGCCTGTGTCTCTTGATTTGATATTGTGTTGTTAGTAAACAATACAAAAAGAAAACGCCAATCATTTGTATGTCTTCATTGTTAATTTTAAATTCATTGGTTTACCTTAATGGCATATATTTTTATATTTAATCAGAACTCCATCTTTTCACTTTTATATTTAATTTTCCTAATTAAAATTTTAAAGTTTTTACTATTTTCAGCAAAATGTATGATGCCATCAGCACATCTAAGGTTATTGATACTTGGTTCTACCAACTTAGAATCCACATTTGCCTTTGACTAATCTGGTTTTTCTTATTAGTTAATCCATATACAATAAAAAAAAAAGAAATACACTAAAAAGTAAAAAAATAAAACATTTCTTCTGCGTTTACATGAAAAACTCTTGATTAGAAATACTCAGTTATATTTTACATAAATGATAATTAGATCCAAACAATTTTAACAAGCCTAGACATGAATTACAATAATCCACTAGTCAGATTCTTAAAAGAATCATTGATGTAAATTCGCAAATAACATCCATTTTCTCATATGTACACCGACCTATTCATCAAATACAAAAAGGCCATTTTTTAGTCATTGAATAAATTGGCAGTAGTACAATCCTTGGGAATGTGGTGTGAATGATTACACTAACATTTTCACATTAGTTGTTCAACGGAATAGGTATATAGAAATTAATATATATTTTTCATACACTAGTAGCAAAATAACAAAGAATATCAAGTTAAAAATGTTAATCGTATTTCTGGATTGCACAGAGGCTAAACTCCCCATGAAGTAGCATCGGTCGGTGCAACCCAGAGTAATCAATAGCTGCAACAAGGTTTGTGCATAAAATCCCTATCTAGTTCCCACTCAGCCAGTATCCCCAGACTAGTTTCTAGCTTGGGGCTTTCATCAGTGAGGAGCCTTGGATACGAGAGCATTGCACGTAAAGCTTAGGATCTAATACAACCATTCAGCAGCCATCTTTTACCTTATTAACTAACTGTAAAACTTGGAGTCCAAAAAGGAAACACAAAAATGTTTTCAATTCAAGCTCATTAGGTTGTATAGTTGGATAGATCAGAACTCAGTTCAGCATTCACACTGAATATTGGATGGGTAGACACTAGATAGGGATTTTATGCACAAACCTTCTTGCATTCATTGATTACTCTGGTTTGCAGTAGTGATGCTACTGTATGGAGAGTTTAGCCTCTGTGTAGACAGCTTACGTAAGCAAAAAGAATGGTGATCATGTGATTTTTGGATTGGCAAGAGAATTGTGAAGATGGCTAAAAAATGGAACTAAGATTATTTCTAAAAATGTGGCCGATATTTTTATTTATTTTTGAAACTGAAGAAAATTTATTATAGAGCATTAATGTAAGTAAATAAAAATGTTTCTTTAATTTTTTTTTACTTTTTACATAGGCAACACTGAATTATTAAATTCAGTACCCTCTGTGATTTGTTGCAGTTGGTAGTGTCTGACCTGGGATTGGAAAGTTTCTGTATCAATTCTGGCACTGGTGCTCAAATTTCATATGAACTCATGGGGATTGGAACCTTCCTGTATCAATTCTGGCACTGGTGCTCAAACTTCATATGAACTCCTGGGGATTGGAATCTTTCTGTATCAATTCTGGCACTGGTGCTTAAATTTCATATGAACTCCTGGGAATTGGAACCTTCCTGTATCAATTCTGGCACTGGTGCTCAAACTTCATATGAACTCCTGGGGACTGGAACCTTCCTGTATCAATTCTGGCACTGGCGCTCAAACTTCATATGAACTCCTGGGGATTGGAACCTTCCTGTATCAACTCTGGCACTGGTGCCCAAACTTCATACGAACTCCTGGGGATTGGAACCTTCCTGTATCAATTCTGGTACTGGTTCTCAAACTTCATAGGAACTCCTGAGCAATAAACCCATATGGAATTGAGTTTTCAATAGAAGGAGTGTTATTGGATGCCACTAGAATAAACTTTACTTATAAAATTAGAAATTTAATTTTTTCACTAATTTTTTGCTAAAATTGTTTTCAAGAACTCTAAAAAAAAAGTACTGACATCAAATTACATATGGATTCAAAGTTTCATGTGGATAGGAAATTTGGAAATGTGTGAAAACTAAGCTACCAGATTTGGTCCAGACAGAGCAACTTAAAATAACAGTGTACAATAATGAGAATGATACTATATAACATGTTTAACATTTTAATTCTGTGTTTAGTGTAAGAGTTTTATTTTTTAGACAGCGTAACAATTAACAAAACATTAAACAAAAGATGTGAAGGTATTCAGTAGTAGTTTTATTAAGCCCTTTAATTCTGACATCATAGTTATAGAATTGAAAGTTATTAACTACTGCAGTTCATAGTTTGTGTTTGTTCATATACACACAGGTCAGTGGCTATGAAATTCGCCATATGAAACTGATATGTGCACAGACCATGGGTTGGCCTGATTCTATCGAATAAATTTGAGCACTTCTACAGGTTACTGTATATTTTGCTAATAATTAACCTGTCTAAAAAATTCATATGCTAACTAAATAAATAAGGAGTTAAATATGTATATTGTCATTCTATTTATTTAGCTTCTAAACTGCATTAGTAATGAATAATATCCATATTGAGCAAAGATAGTTGAAACCAGTCACTTTGATTGTCATCATTCATCAATTCAAACTATCGATACACTGCAGGATGAAGGTCTCTCCAAGTTCAATTCACCTTCTTTGATCTCTAGCCTCTCTTCACACCATCCCATCACCCTTCCTTGTTTCACTGCAGGATGAAGGTCTCTCCAAGTTCAATTCACCTTCTTTGATGTCTAGCCTCTCTTCACATCATCCCATCACCTTTCCTTGTTTCATCCATCCATTTCACATATGTCCTTTTTTTAGGGTTTTTTTTTACAATCTCTTGGAATCCAGTTTAAGATTTCAACTCTCCACCTATTATTATCTCTTCTAGCAATATGCCCTGCCCAACTCCATGTCAATCATTACTTTTTTCAATGATGTTAGTAACTTTTTTTCACACCCATGTATTTAGTTTTCATTCTTTTTTATTACTCCTAACATGCCTCTCTCTATACTTTGTTGAGTGATCTGAAGTTTCTGTATTACTCTTTTATTAAATGACCAAGTTTCAGATTCATATATAAGAAAAACATATTTTTTTAAAAAACCTTCCTTTTGAAACACAAAGGCATATTTCATGTTAATATTATTTCTACTGAAAATGCTCCAACCAAGTTTAATTATATGATTAATTTTATCCATTATGTTTCCATCTATATTACAATCTGACCAAGCAAGGCATTTGTAGTTATAACTTGTGTTAAATATAACCTGTAATTCTATATAGAGATTTTTCATAACAATTAACACTTTTGGCATATCTATGTTCCTAATTTAGCAGACTCGAATCTGCTAAAACAAAGTTGGGAAAAGATAGTCGAGACCAATTGGATTGACCATATTCTGCTTTAACTGTCTGTATAATTAGGTGCAATGATTGATCATCAGATTCTGGAACCTATGGTTCATGGATCATACCCCAATCTGTTACTTCTCATGCTTCAACTTCTAAAAAATTCCTGAACAATAGACCCATTCAATGTTTTTTTACTATAGCTTGATGTCCTATATAAAGTGTTCTTATCACGACAATTAAATATTCAGGAATATCCAGTTTCTAAGAACCTCTCACAATTTAACAGAATGAAGCTGTTAGGACCAAATTGAACTGGCAGTTCAAACAAATCAGTTTGACCATATCCTGTTTCTTAAGCCCATTTCATAATTTAGCAAAGTCAATTGAATAAAATGCTTTGTTGTAACCAATAAAGTATATATAAATTTCTTTACAGTATTCTATTTTTTTTTCATTTGACCAATGGACCTAAACAATGACAACTTAAGTTCCTTGACCTTTCCTGCAACCAGATTGACTATCTGGCAGTTCTCTTTCTACGGTAAACATTTTATGGTATAGCTGAGATTCTTAATGTTTTTAGCAAAATTCGAACTTTATTTAAATCTTTCCAAATACATTTAACAGTTTGTATTACTAGATTAATATGGAACAAAACATTTCAAATAGTATTTTCTCCTCTTTTTCAAATGTTGTTGATCTGACCAGTAAACATTTAGCATAGAGTTTAGACATGATTTATGACAATCCACTAATCAATTAGAATATTCTGCAAAAAGGTTTTATAAAAGTAGGAAGAACCTAAATAGATAAGTATATGAAATTACTATGGAGTATTGACTTTGGCAGAATTATCTTGTTAATATAGCCATATCTAGAATTTAATATTCGTGAATATAAGGGTATCAGTTGAATCCCTATGACAGACTGCCACTGGATAGACCGGTGATATCTGAAGAAGAGAGGAGGAAAAAACACCACTTTAAACATTCTGTTATATACTAGCTTGCATGTTACTAATAAATAAATGTACTTAGGAAGGTTTGAGATTTAATTTTTGTAAAAAAATTTACCACAATTGATGGAAATAGTTCAACATATGAAAACAGGTAAAATACTATTCACCACAAATTTTCAAAAAAATTTGAACAAGCTTTTTTTTTTAACCAAAAGAAAATCAAAGAAAATCAAACAACAACAACAACAACAAAAAAAAGAATTGAATTTCTATTCATCAAAAAATAGCAAATTTTATAAAATAAAAATAAAATTCAATCTATTTGTAAAAGAGAAAATATTGACTAACATTACTTTTGAAGAATTAAATATTCAATACCTAATATAACTTCTAAACTCAAAAGATATGCACTAAGACTTATATAAAATGCAAATGATTCCCAAGAATTATTTCTGAAAAAGCCAGAACTCATCAGTTAGCTCAGAATGTTGCTTACATATATCTTCATCATCACAGATTTCATTATAACAAAATTACTAAGATACAGTTTATAAGTGCAATATGATTTTGGATTAAATATTGTTTGAAAGAAAAAAGAGTTTTTTGGGTAAAAAATTCCTTACTTAAGCAGCACAGAGAAAAACTAATATATGAAGTATGATATATATTGTTAAAAAATTAATGTTTTTTTTTTAACTAAATAGCTTTAATTCTCAGAGTTTATAAGAAGTTTTGGTGCCAGAATTGGACTCAATTCTAGGACCATACAATCCTAAGTCTGACATCATATCACAGCACTAAAAGTTTATGTTGTGCCTTTTCTGATTTTAACATAATATTTTAAACAGTTGAACGTACATTATAAAACTGAAACACATAATTTATTTTTTAATTCTTGAAAAATAATAAAGTTTAAATAAGTAAATACAGTTATTATTACTATTATTTTTAAAGGCAACAGGACTAAAGAAATCTCTGGTGATATATAAAAAAAAAACTCTACCATGCATTATTTAAATTACTGCTTAATTTTTAATATATAAAATAATATCAATACTTGTCTGCTTTTTTATACAATTTTATCTGTTTCAATTAAATCTGTAGTCTTCATCAGAGATCTGTTTATTTTTTTTTATAAGATGAAACAGCTATTTGAGAGCTGCAAATTCAAATAAAACAATAAGAAAAGAAATGATTATTATATTAATTTGATAGTAATATTTACTAAGGCAATAAACGTCAAGAGTGTGTGCTTGAAAATGCAAAGGAAGGGACCTCTACAGTTCTTAACCACAAGATTACGCTTTGGAAAAAAAGAGGGGAACCCTTCTTTACTTCAACCTACTTTCTATAAAAATAGGTGAAGCTGAAGCGGTTAGATCTGAGAGCATTAAGCTATTCAATACTTTACTGATTGAGTCCACAATTCCTATTACCAATTAGTACTCATGAAATCTTTCGATTTATAACGAGTCAATGGAACGATCTTATAGTTAGAAATCTATTACGATAATTTAAAGATGTAATTATAAATTTTATTTAATGCACATTGATTATGTAAGTAATATTTACTAATGCAATAAACCTACCTTCGCATTTTTAAGCACACACTCTTAAGGTTTATTGCCTTAGTAAATATTACTTACGTAATCAATGTGCATTAAATAAAATTTATATTAATTTGAGCAATTAAATGATAGAGAAAGCTTTAAAACATTTAAAATATTAAAAAAAAATCTCTCAAAAGTACATGAAAGACAAAAACAGAATTGAAGTCAGGAATTCATGCATGCAGAAAAATTAAAAATACTTTGTGTACACAAGCAAGTAATAAGAATAGAAACACAACGAATATAATCAGTCATAAAATCAGTCATTAATAGAAAGGATAAAGGTAAATAATAAGGAAAGAAGTACAATGATACAATCAATCATAGAATTAGTAATTAATAATGAAGATAAAAGCATAATTAATATAATTAATCATGTAATTAGTAATTAATACTAATGATAGAGGCACAATTAATATAATCAATCACAGAATTAATCATTAATAATGATAGATATACAATAAATACAATCATTCATAAAACTGATCACTAATAATAATAATAAAATTAAAATGAATACAATCAATCACAGAATTAATCATGAATAATAAGAATAGAACACAATGAATACAATTAATCATTAAAATAAAGACAGAAAAACAACGAGTACAATCACAAAAACAATGAATGATGGAATTATTCATTAACAATAAGAATAGAATGAATACAATCAATAACAAAAATAATTGTTAATAATAAGGATAGAAATATAAATACAGTCCTAGAATCAACCTTAGGTGGAATACTCTCTAAGAAATAATAGTAAAAGAAAATATACATGCCTGTAAAAAATGAATTTTAATGAAATTTACCAGTGCTTATTTATAGGTTTACTACTCATACACTTAATGAAAGAACAATACAAAGACTACAGTGAAGTACATTAGCATTGGCCAAAAGACATTGGAAGTGACTTGCACAAATGAGAATAAACAGATAGTGGAGTCATACTGAAAAAGTAAATAATAACATGAATCATTACTCAGAAAGTTATGAAATACTAATGTACTCAAAAAGCTGGATGAATGATATTGTAATCGATCAAGTAAACTGAGATATTCTTCTAAAATTTATCCAGCTAAAAATCAACGAAACCTTTACCCCTTAGTCTGCTACTCTTACCATTGCCCTGAATAGCCTGGGAAATTAAGAGAATCACAAGGCCAAAAAGCAGTAGGTATATATTTTAGAAGAATTGGCAGCAGGTCTAAACTGTGTTCCAGCAAATTTTAAGACAAAAAAAAAATTATCCGTGGATTTTTTCTTTATATCATTTCTTCAGGATATTTTCTTATCTTATCCATCATATATAAGTTCTCTAAAGAGATGAGGAAAAGCTTATGGATTGCAATTTTGGAAATTAATTTGAAAAATAATATCTGTAAAAATATTTTATAAAAAATACTTTTATTTAATTTGATTAGTAATGCACGAAAAGTTAATATATATATCAGCCACACTTTTGATTATTATATGTAACTAGATATAAACATAATCTATTCACTGTACTTTGAACACTTTTTGGCAAAAATCATTTATTGTACATATTTGCATACACACTCTTATGTTTCAACTGTCATGCAGTCTTCTTCAAAGCCACTTTTACTTTAATTTTTTAAAAGTAAAAAAAAAAAAACGTTTTTTATTTGTTAAAAGATTAGAGTAAAAATGGCTCTGAAGAAGACTGCAAGACAGTTGAAACATAAGAGTGGGTATGTACAATAAAAGGTTTTTGCTAAAAAAAGTGTTTAAATTACAGTGGATAAATTGTATTTATATAATATATTACAGCAAAATAAAGGAAGTGGTGAATTTGGTAATATTTCTGTAGATATAAAAATATGGGAGGGCATCCATAAATTAATTATTTCAATCACTATTTTTAAAAATTAAAACTGAATTAATTAACTTATGGATGCACACTATCACCTTTATTTTAAGTTAAAATTTAACAGCCAAAATTGTAGTTGAAGAAAAATGTTTTTTGAATTTTAGGCATTATTCATTAAATTAAATAAAAGCATATTTTTTAGTACTTGGTTATTTTGCAATAATTTTTTTTCAAATTTAAACTGATAACCAAAACAATGTTGTTGTATTTCCAGTATTTACTTTTTCTTTATGAAGGAAGCATTTTTTTAAAAAGCAAGTTTTTTTTTTTTCATATGTCATGGCATCTGCCGGGACGCGAACCCACACCCGTCTGCAACCAACTACTTGCTTGCATGGCGGCTGCGATACCTCTCGGCTAACAACGCAAGACAAAAGCAAGTTTTAATTAAAAGATCTAGCAAAATTAATATTTCATCCTTCATTTCTTTATCTATTTTAATTCTTCGTAAATACTTTTTAGTCAATTAGTTATGAAATTCAATGTAAACATATTTTTTAAAAATATACGACTACCTGCTGAACATCACCAGACTTACTAAACCGATAGTTAAAAAAAAAAACTATTTCAGAATAACTGGGAAGATTTGCTAAATTCTCAATCTGCCACTAGGGTATTCAAACACCACATACCATTTTACTAGATTAATAACAAAAATAGCTTGCATAATTCTGATTTGTACAATACTATCATGCAGGGTATTAAGTATTTTCATAAAGGCAGTTCAAGTACCAATGTGATCTGACCAAATCCTAATTTAATCAATGAACTTATATTTAGAGAGATTCACAGTAAATTAAAAAAAGCCCAAATCAAATTAAGATGCAGGAACCTTAAGTAACTTTACAAGTGTTAAAGATTACAATGCAGGGTTTTGTGATACAGTTAATAACTGACTTGCCTCACAACAATCTGAAGTTTGAATTTAAATATACTTGGAAATTTCTTCATGTAAATTAAAATTTATATGTAAGGTTAGAATCTTTTTCATAGAGCTGGCCTTTAGCCAATGCAATTACTGTCAATGAAAGAGTATTTAGGCATTTTTTCAGAAGGGTAAATATAACCAAATAAATTTGCATTCATCAGTAAAATACTCACTTGCCCAATCTTAATCCCAAAATATGTCCAGAAAGCAATTCTCTTCACAGATAACTTACCTTATATACATCAAAAACAAGGTGTATTTTGACTATTAAACATAGAACACTTGCAGTGATAAGCAGAGACGTTTTACAAACAATGATCACAGGTCTTTGTAAATATTTAAGCAAGTTCTAAAAAAATCCTTTAACTTCAAATCCAATTTACACTTCATTACTGACATATAATGATACTCATGCATGGATCTTTAAATAGCATTCTTTAGAACAAAGTCTTTTCCAGCATCTTACTAGGTAAATCTTGGATGATTAGGGTTCGTATTTGTCCTCCCACATGACTAGATATATAGTTTCTAAAAAAAATTGCTTGTAGCCCAGCAAACTGAAGGAAAAACTCTATATGCAGAACTTCTGTTTTCACTTTTTCCCAAATTCAAAGTTCATTTGACTATGCAACAGAGCTTTGTGTCCAATGATATAATGCAGGACCTTTATTTGAGAACATAAAACACTTTAGAATAAATATAAAAGAAAACATCAGCTAGAAAAAAATCAAAACACTCTTTAAACCAAGCGTTCCCAATGTTTTTGGTTCCCATACCCCTTTGGCTTTTAGTAAATTATCCAGTACTCTCCTATTCATTATAATAAGAAATAAACAGTAATTAAGTTTTAATAAAAGCTTTATTTGGTTTTATAAAGCTTAACTGGACATTGTGAGTAATCAGACCCTGAAGTGAGAAAAAACATTTATGCAATCTATGTCCATGTCTGAAACAAGACCTGAAATATTGCTGCTGTGGCCAACAGACAGTACAACATGGAATAGGACAGAAATGTTAATAACATAACTATTTTTGAAATATATTAACAGCATAATATACTTATTTACCTGCTATTTATTGTAACCCCTGGACATGCTTCTTTTATCCCCAGGGGATAAAGGTACCCCAGGTTGGGAACCGCTGCTTTAAATTTATGTATTGGCTAACTTATTATTGATTTTGTAATTTATGAAAAGTTTCTAGCATGTAAATGTATAATTTTTCATCGAGTCTTATCAAGAATGGATTTATTTCACTAAGTCATCAAATGGTTTGTTGTTTGGCAGGTCATGTGACATTCAAATACTGGAAGTGATAGAGCCAAGCTAGAATCCATTTTTCTTTTGAATCTATTTTTACACCAAAATCCCCCATAGTTTTCATTGCTCTATATACTATTGTGCAGATGGTATACATGCCAGTATTTTATTATGATTTAATCTATGAGTAGGCAGCCAAAAGTTAATGATGATTGTTTATTAGTCTAAAGATTATTATATTATTGCCAGTCCATATACAGACTTTACATTGAATTAAAGTACCTATTAATATAAAGATCAATCATACAGGTCAGTGATTTATCCCCCCCCCCCAATCTCTCTCTGTCTTTCTTTTTTTACATATTTGTGCTATTAAATATATATATATTGAAAATGTTCAACCAAATAATACTTCTTTTTCAAACAAATGATTATAAACATCAAACATAAAATATTCTGCAGGTTTCAGTGAAAGAAGCCTCATCAGCTGGCCTAGATGATTATTTCCTCTCAAATGTCACCACTGTTCACCTTTTATTCAACATGTGGTAAGAACTTTTGAGAGAGATCATGGTCTGAGTCAAATGAGGAAATCAATTCAGTAGTACATTTTGGGAATAGCTTACCTTTTTCTGATATCTTTATTTGTTGGAAGGAGAGTAATATTCAGCAAAAGATTTTTAAATAAGGTTTCCATCGCATCCACAAATAGTACCTCCCACCAAGAATATGATCATATTAGAATATTTATAAATGTTATATATAGAGCTTCTAAAATAAGCTCTTAACAAGCTTTGAGAATATCCCCACCCTCAGACTGGTTTCTGCTACTGGTTTGGGATTGGGGATATTCTCAAAGCTTGTTAAGAGCTTATTTTGTGAGCTCTATATATAACATTTGTAAATAAAAGTTTATTAAATTAGGTCACATGACATCTGACTTGATTTTTTTGTAATAGAATATTTATAAAACATTTTAAATAAATAAACAAAATAATACATAACTTCTTGACCTATTAAACACTGTGAAATAGGAATACAATTTACATAGAAATGAATCTACAAGAATTGTAAATCATCTTGTATAAAATATCTAGTAATAAATGACTTAATCATTCTCCACTAGGGCAGAATTTGAAAGTTATTACTGCAATTTGTTTTAATAGTATCAATTTTCATGCACCCCCTCATTTGTCAACAATAACAAAAAATCAAAGCTTTATTATTTGGGAGTCAAGAAGTCGGAGTGCCAGAACTGATGCTTCAGAGTGTGACCCTCAACCACTACATTAAACCCTGTGGGGCATTTGTCAACAATGTCTTTAGATAAATACATGAATGATTATTGTGCATCATTTATTAAGCCTAGATATAAACTTAAATTCTGATTGAATACAATCACCGTTTCACTAATTTAATTCCACCTCTATTTTTTTGTCATGTATATCTTCAATATTCTACTAACTTTTACTTTAACAGGAATAAATACATCTAAAATAGCCAAAATGACCCCAAGACCATTCTTCAAAATGAGCCTGCAATCATCAGATGAGCCAAGTCTCAACATCTCACACTTATAAATACTTTTGTTCTGTACTTATCGATATAGTAGTATTACAATTTATTGTAGAAGTGTCACATTCCCTGTGCATCTAACTATGAGACCACCCTTTCCATATAAATACTGTTATGATTATTACTAAACAGTTTTAGGACTAGAAATTACTATATTGTTCTAGCCTAGCTGGACAATTTAAACTTTAATTAAAGATCAATACATTTATTATTATTAAACCAAATCATATAGAATGAATTTAACTCCATTTTATTTTATTTTCATTTTATACTATATACTCTAATCACATGGTTAAAAACATTTGAACAAGGCAAATGACTCATTACAATATCTTAGGTACACTTTAAAATATCCATCTTTCTATACAACAATAATAAACAGCCGCATTGTAGTCTATATTATATACCAACATCAATTGATAATCATCTAGCTAAAAGTTGCCGAGAATTTTTCTGCCATTGACAGAAAAAGAACTAGAGTTCTTTGAACATTAATTAATAAAACAAGTTCTTTATAAATTGTATTTCAAAACATGAGGAATATTCTATAAAATGTCTTCTGAACTGGGAAAATAATATAATTATCAGTATACTGTAAATTTAGAATCTAAGTTGTTGTTGTAGCTTTTAATCGATTCAAATTAAAAATTCCACCATCACATATATGAAATGGTTAATCTTAATAATAGCTAAAGTAGGTAATTCACAATTTTCCTACCAACATATTTTGATTTCAGAGGGCAAGTAGAATATTGTCTGGTCCTATGTTTATGGCCAAGATTGAGATATTTTATGATTACTAAAATCACAATAGTTATTCATTTTTCTTAATGTGATATGGTTTTAAGAGTCATTTTCATATAATTTCTTTTACAGTAAACAAGCCATTGCAAGATTTTAATAATTTTCTTAAAATCCACTCAATTTCTTGAAGGTTATAAAATATTAGTTTTTGGCTAACATTAAACTTCAAAATAACTGCAACCATTGGGACAAAAGATATTCAACATATTTAGAGACTACCAGCTCTTATCACATTTAGCAACTGTTCATCAAACTCATTATGATGTAACTTTACAAATTTTATATTTAAATCACATCACCCCAGCAATGTTTAAAGTTAACCAATAGAATATCAGCAATCTGTCGGCTTGACGACAAATAATAAATTGGAAATTTATATTGTAAAAACCATAAGTAAAATGTAATATATTAAAAGCAATACGAATCCTGCATATTAAATACAATCTTGACATATTTTTGATGCTGGACACTATTGTCAAAGGCAGTCATTATATCTAATAAATATCTGAATAAAATGGCTGCCATTGACAAGGACACAGCATTAAAAATGCATTAAGGATGTATTTAATATTTTACTATTTTCTTCAAATATATTTATAATAAAATTGATACTAAAGAATTACAGTTTAATCATTTTAATTTCCAATTGGAAACTGTAAATAAAGGTTTCATTTCCACTTATTAAAGATTGATACTGAATGTGAATATGAGAGACAAACTTGTCATATGATTTCCAATCTTCTTATACACTTCACAATACTCTTTTTATATCAAAACTTTCCTCTTACAGTTTCGACTGTCCTGCAGTCATCATCAGAGCTCTTTATAATCCTATTTCCAAAAACTTTGGAAACAGGATTATAAAAGAGTTGTGATGATGACTGCATGGTAGTCAAAACTGTAAGAGAAAAGCTTTGGCATAAAAATAGTATTGTCAAGTGTATAAGAAGGTTGGAAATGGCATATGTAAATATAGAAATCAATACATAAGGAAAGGAGGAAGAAGAAAATTGTATTATTTTCATAAGAGACAAACTTTTGAGTAAATTAGGTCAATAATAACCACTATTTTCCATCTATTAACAGAATACTATTGTTATGGTTTAATAAATCCAAGGAAATTGATTGAATTAATAATCAAATGATTTAATGCTTGAGAGTTTGTGAGACATTCTAGCACCAGAAGAGACAGCTGGGCCAGAATCCACAAACCTTGTGCTTCTGTCTATCATTTTATTATTCTACTATATATAGGACATTAAATGGATTAAAAAATTATTATGGATTAATAGTATCTTAATACATAAATTAGGAGACAACTTTGCAAAGTAATTGCCATATTATTTAAATCATCGCCATGAAAATAATACGGACAATATGCTAATATTACATTTTGTTCTAAATTGGGCAAAATGACTTGCTGCAAGTCCCCCATCCCCATGTATGACAGAAGAACCAAGAGTTGCAAGATTGTTTTCAAGTGATTTTCTAAAATCTAGGTCGGTAGGGGGTGCACTGAAGATGAACATTGAAAGTGCAAAACACATCCCATTCCATGTGATTTAGACATATTGCTTTAAAATTTTAGTGATGAATAACTAAATTATCCCTACATAAAACACACATTGATTCATAGGTGGTACTGCAGGAAGAATCAGTCACCTTTACACATGATACACATACAAATATCAATTAGAACAGCTACAATAATATATAATCACCTAGAGCACTGTTTACACCAATGCACTGCCCTCTATTGTCAAATTTATTTTGCAAATTAAAAAGTGAATCTATTTTCATTTGCTTCCCCCAATTTTTATAAGGATAGCAGATTTAAAAAATCATAGTATCAGGGCAAACATCCAATTATACTCAGTCAATATGGTCAAATAATTTAACTTCAGAGGATTGAGTTAATATCTATTTTAATGTCCAAGTGATTAAAATAACTGAATAAAAAAATTGTAAATATTATTTGATGCAGAGATAAAAATAATCTGACTGATAAACTTTCAAAACACTATTTATATCATTGCACTGCCCTCTATTGCCAGATCTTTGCAAATGAAAACCATATTTTTATTTGCTTTTCTCAGTTTTTATAAGGATAGCAGGTTTGGCAAATATCATTAATCAGGGTAAAAGTCTAACTGCATTCTGATGTTAACCAAACATTCAATATGGCTAATAATTTAACTTGTTATTTAATCCTAAGTGTACTAAAGTGAGTCAATGTTAACTCTACCTTGTAAAACTACATTATTAGATAAATTTAATGAGACTTTTTTAATATTTAATTATGACTGGACATTCATTCTGATTAATGTTTTGTCAAATATTGTCTTTTCAAGAACAAGGAAAAGCAAATAAAAATGAAATTTATTTTTCATTTGCAAAGTAGATTTGACTACAGAAGATAATGCACAGATAGCAACAGTACTTAGAAAGTTTCCTGTTCCAGTTATTATGTATATCTTAATAATATTAAGGTTAATAAATAGTGAGATGATAGAGTAGAAACTATTCAGATGGTTGTGAAACCCTATTCCCTTCAGAAAAAAAGCATATTAATCAATCACACATATGTAATTATAAATTTATTAAATGCACATTGATTACGTAATATTTACTGGGGCTATAACCTCGATAATATGCATGTAAAATGCGATAGTAGGGACCTCTACAGGTGCTTTAATAGATTTCTAACTATAAAATCTTTCCATTGACTCGTTATAAATCGAAAGATTTTGTGAGTATTAATGTGTAATAAGAAATGTGGACTTAATCAGTGAAGTACTGAATAGCTTCATGCTCACAGATCTAACCGCTTCAGCTTCACCTATTTAAATAGAAAGTAGGTTGAAGTAAAGAAGGAATTCCTCCCTGGGGGTTCCCCTCTTTTCTTCCATAGTGTAAGCTTGTGGTTAAAACACCTGTAGAGGTCACTACTATCGTATTTTACACGCATATTATCGAGGTTATAGCCTCAGTAAATATTACATACATATGTATGTAAATAAATTTTAATAATAGTCTCATCACTATTATCCCTAAACAATGAGGCACTAGAACAAATTACATGAAGAGTAATAACTATAGCAAAACTACTTTCAAGAACCATCATATATTACTTGATTATAATATTTATTGTCTAGATCCCTTCATTGAAGTTTGATAAGACAGCATACACAAACATGTGTACATATATGCATATTTTTATGAATGAGTGCATTTAAGTGCCCTCTATTAGTTTATTACTTAATTACAATGTAAGATATTCTATAATAGCTATATTCTAAATGATAAGTTATGATAGTACAAGGCTTATAGTTCTGGTTTTAGGAATCAGCCATGCCAAGTCCCCAATATTACTAACCACATATCAGAAAAGGCATGAATCTTATAAGATTTATTAAACAGATTTCACTTGTTTTATTTCACACACAATTATTAACCATGATGTTCTCTGTAGTTAATGAGAATGCTTGTAATTACATTATGCAGAGTTATACAGTAAACTAGCATGGTTTTCATGCCCTTATAATTAAAGTTTAGAGTCAAGTCTTTTTTTTCATTTACACATCAATCGATAGTATTCTGTCTTATGGACAAGTCCAGGGAGCAATCACACATTCAATTATTCCATTTTGCCATTCTTTTCTGTTCATTCCAGATCTTCAAATTCACATCTCTTCCAATCTCTTACATCATCGAGGAAGGTTTTCCAGTTTCTTTTTGTTTCCATTCACTACTTCCTCATTCACCTTCAAAACATCCTTCATTAATCTATTCTTTCTTCTTAGAATATGCCCATAGTTTTTCTTTCTATTTCCAATTTTGCAATGAACCTTTTTTTAAACCACTAAACATCACATGATCAACATTCTTTATGCTTACACAAGCTGTGAGCACAGGGGCAAAACTCTCCATACAGTAGTGTCATTCAGTGCAAGCCAGAGTAAAACCTTTCTGCATCAATTAATTACTCTGGCTCACAGTGAGTGGAACTACTGTATAGAGTTTTGTCTCTGTGTCAACCTTTTTTCATTTACTCTTTCTAAAATTTCTTCATTAATTTTCACATTAAATTTTTCAATTCTTTTCCATATCCACATCTTAAAACCATATAATAATACATTTTCACATGAAACATTTAATCAATCTGTTCCTTAATTCTCTATTCAAAGATTCACAAAATATTTTCATTCTCACAATAAATGGCTTTTTTGTCAAGATTATCCTTCTTCCATCCTCACTCAATCAATTACCCATAATAAAGAATAAAACAATGTTTACACAGAGGTGAAATTCTCCATACAGTAGGGCCATTCAATGCAAGCCAGAGTAACCAGTGGATGCAGGAAGGTTTGTGCATACAATTTCTATCTAGCACCTACTCATCCAATATTCCCAGATTAGTTTCTAGCTTGTGGCTTTTATCAGTGAGGAATCTTGGATAGGTGAGCACTGCACCTAGATCTTACATGCTCTCAGATCCAAGGCTCCTCACTTATGAAAGCTGCAAACAAGAAACTAGTTTGGGGATATTGTAAGCATTAGATAGGGATTTTATGCACAAACCTTCCTGCATCCATTGATTGTACTGGCACTACTATATGGAGAGTTTTGCCTCTGTGCAAACAGGTCATGTAAGCATAAAGAATGGTGATGTTTAGTGGTTTAAAAAAAATTGTCAAATGTTTTAGTAAATATGTTAAATTGATTATTAGTCTTAAAAGCAACTGCTTAAAGTTAACTGTTAATTAGTTGGAATTATGAAAAATTGCTAGAGGAAGCTAAAGATTAGAATGTAGAGAGATGATCACATGAAAAGAAGTACTTATGAGTATGAAGAATATAATATAAAAATTCAGGTTTGACAAAGGCTGTAGATCAATCAAAAGTATAATAAGATAAAGAAATATAAAAGCATTATATTAAAATGTGTAAAAAAGGGATTGATAAGGAATAGAATATAAGACTGGGGAATAGTATGACATCACCTCATTCAAATTGAAAGTTTTTTTGCATTAAAAAATACACTACTTATAAAGATCACATGATCACCATTTCTTATGCTTGCTCATAACTTATTAAAAAGGCAAAACTCTCCATATAGTAATACCACTCAGAGCAAGCCAGAGTAATCAATGGATGCCAGAAAGCTTGTGAATAAAATCCCTATCTAGTGCCTACTCATCCAGTACCCCCAGATTAGTTTCTAGCTTTTGGCTTTCATCAGTGAGGAGTTTTGGATCTGAGAACTCTGCACCTAGATCTTAGGTGCAGTAGTAAATGGAGAGTTTTGCCTGTTTACTTACAAAAATATGACAAGATTCCCTTTTGCTTATAATAACAGTTAGATATAAGCAAAAGCTTGAAAATTGTTTACTGGGAAATGAGATATACAAATTCTCTCAGAGTGGGAATTTTTAAATATATACTTAATGTAATCTGCTAAATTTTGCAAAAATAATTTCATTATATTTAGATCTTTATATTTAAAACTTTATATTTTGTAATTAAAGTTTTAAACTATCAAGATTTGAGACCCCAAAAATATGGTCATACTTTGAAGGAATTGTACCAAAATGCTACTACAGCAGGGATTAGATTACATGATGACACTAAGATTAACTCTGACAAGAGTGTACAATCCAAGGATCCTATATTTCCAAAACTTTTTACAGAAATTCTTATGAGAAGTATCTTGTGGATTAAAACAGAAAGGTAAGGGAATAAAAGTGCACGAAGACTATTTCAAGTCATTTAATAGTTTTCAGATGATGTGCTTCTTTTTGAAATATGTCTTCAAAGCTTCAAAAAAATGGTATAAGGATTATAAGATAAAGGCAAGACACCATGAATAAATATAAATGCTAAAAAATTAACATTCAAGTGATTTTAATAGAAGAAAAATAAAAGATCGATAACCATGAATTAAAAAAAAATAATACCTACAATTAACTTGGTCACATGATTAATACAGATATAATGGATGAAATTAATTATATTTTGGATGGACTGCTTTTAGTTGAAATAACTTAATATTAAAAGAAAATATGCCTTTGTGACTAAAAAGGAAATTTCTAATAGATGTGTTTTTCCAGTTTTTACATATGGATGTAAGATTGGGATACTTAAGAAAAGAGCAGTACAGATACCTTAGACCATACAATACGATATGGAGAGATGTATATTGGGAATAACAAGAAGTGATCAAATGTAAAAAAACATGGATGAGACAGCAGAGAGGTATTATTGACAACAATGAAAGAAATTCAGATTGAAATGAAGTTGGACATAGCACTAGAAAACATATTAGACAGTTGCTCATAATTGAGTCTCAGGAGCTTATAAAGGTTTGAAAAGAGACAACCTATGAGATGGTTGAAGCAAGAAAGTTTGCTGGTTGGATATGAGAAGCTAGGAATCAAAGAAACTGGATTAAGCATGATAACAACTTTGTGCTGCAATGGAATAGTATTAAGTTCTGACTGTACAAAGACAAAATATCACAACATAATAGTCCAAGATAAAGATAAATGTTACAGTAACCATACTGTCAGATATTGTTTAATTCTATGTAGAGTGGCAGATATTAAAGATTCACCGACCTTCTGAGTGACAAATCATTTATTACTTTTTTTTATACTGATCTTGCTATTGGAAAGTCAAGGTGAAATTCTAAACTACTGTAATGTTTTGTCATTATCATTACATGCTAAAAATGAGGTAAGGTCCCACATTTACACCACAGACTCTCCAAACATTCCAATCTTTAATTTTATTTTTATACAAATTTATAGATTTCTCTCCTTTCTATTACCAATTTCTAATCTCTCCCACAATTTGTCTGCAGTATCTTTCAGTACACATTTTATAATTTTTCTATTTCAACTGTTATATTAGATAACTAGGGATTAGCACTTGTAGGTGTATAATATTTTGCTTATGACCACTCTTCCCATTTGATTACCTCTTGTGAGAAGGCCAAATGAAGCAAATTAGCTCCATACTACTAGCTTTGGATTTAAAAGATTTTAGCATAGTAGATCACATCCAAATGTTGAGAGAAGTTTCAATGAATATAGATTGCAATTATGCTTTGGATTTATAAATTAAGAAAAGTATTTGATTCTATAGACCAGTGATTAAGATATAGACCAAAACATGGTCATATCTTGAAGAATATGATCAAAATGCAATAGTAGTGATTAATCTCATAATTATACCAAAAAGATTAATATTGATAAGCATGTAGATAGGATGATTCCATAAATATGAGATTTTCTTATTTTCTAAGTACCTTGTTTAATATCAAAAATTATGATTTTAGTTTTGAATAATCACTCATATCATTTGAAATAGATGTCCAAATGATTAGAACTTCTTTTCTTTAACTTTTTCAATTCTTACTAAATGTTTTGTTGATATTTGGGTTACACACCCATATAATATTCTTTATTACACACTAAATCAAATCACCCAAGTTTTACAATTGCATAATATTCCTAATTACATACCAAATCCAATCATCCATGTTCACAATATTCCGAATTACATATCCAATTCAATTACCCATGTTTCATAACTATAATATTCCTAATTACATATCAAATCCAATCACCCATGTTTCACAGTTCTATAATATTCCTAATTAGAAGCCCAATCCAATTCCATATTTCACAATTGCATATTATTTCTAATTGCATACCAAATCTCCAATCATCCAGGTTTCACAATTGTATAATATTTCTAATTACACATCAAATCCATTTCATTACTTAAGAAATATTTTTTTTGAAGAAAAACATTTTTTTTCTTAACTCTCAACAATTTTGCATTTCTTAATAATAAATCACCAAACTCAATGTAAGACAATAACAAGTCTTTATTTTAGTGCCATCTAGAGTAATATTGAGTAATCAATGATTACTACAGGTCTATACGATTTATGGATGCCTGCATTCTTGTCTATTTTTCAAGTTCTAAGACTGAATGATAAAATCAAAATCCATTTTCCAACTTTGAGTCAAAACCTCATTAATAAAGGCAAAAATTAGAAACCACTTCAAGGTTGAGAATTCAAATACTACAGACTTTTATATGAATCTCATAAGCTTACAGTAGTTGGGATTAAATGAGATGATCTTACCAATTTTATATTTCCAATTTTATTCTTTTAACTTTCATTTATCTTTAATTCTCTTCCAAATTTGCAACTCCTAAATTAATTTTACTATTTAATAGATAGCTACTGCATATAAAGCAACAATTAAATCAAAATACATATGCTCTTTCTTACACACCTAAATTCAATAGGCAATCCTTATTAGAAAAAATCTGTTCATCTATTTGACATTTCCACTCATTTCTTTACTGATATCTTTGTTAGTCAGTCAACCAATTTCACACATTTTTCTAAGGTAAAGCATTTTTTATAATGCATTTAAGATTCAAATTACCAGATGTTTCAATCTGTTGTGGAACATCCTCAGAAATATTTACATATTTACTATTTTCACCATCTAATATAAGTATTGAATGTCTTTTAGAAAAATGTAATTATTTAAATATTCCAAATACATTCAATTGTTGGTAATAGCAGATAGATTAGTATATACACAATGTCCCAAGAGATATTATTTTCCACTCTTCTTCATATGTTGCTGGCCTGATCAGTGACAGTACTATTGTGGGATTCGAACTTGGACCCTTAGATTCTTGAATATTGAATTTTAAGATGTGCTAAACAACTGAGCCATCCATACTTATATTGGATGATGAAAATAATCTAATATGTAAATATAACTAAAATTCCATCATCACAAAACTTCAGAAAAACATCCTCATGAATAATTTGAATGGATAAAAGAATGAAAATAATGCCAAATAAATAAATGCAACCTACTAAAATGAGAATATTCGTTTAAGTCAATTAATGTGGGTTAATTTGACATTTTCTTTTTCTTATCTCCATTTAGTACAGTCAGCAGTGTAACATTCACTCATTCAAATTAAAGACTTCTTTTCATGTTTTCTAAATAAATTTTCTTGTCACTATTTCATTCAGAAATTAATGATGACACCGAAACAACTATGTTGCTCAACTATTGATTCAGAATCTCCAAAATTAAAAATGGATCTGGACACTTTGGCTCAATCATCTTAAAAGCCTAATCATCATCATCATCATCAACCATTATCAATCCACTGCAGGATGAAGGTCTCTCCAAGTCCAATCCATCTTCTCTGATCGTTAGCTTCTCTTCTCCACATCACCCCTGTAAATTTTCTTATTTCATCCATCCATCTCACATGTGGTCTCTTTCTGGGTCTTTTACAATCTCTTGGAATCCAGTTTAAAATTTCAATTGTCCATCTATTATCATCTCTTCTAGCAATATGTCCAGCCCAACTCCACTTCAGTCTTTTAATTTTTTCAAGGAGATCAGTAACACCTGTTTGTTCTCTTACCCATACATTGTGTTTTCAATCTCTTCTTGTTACTCCCAACATGCATCTCTCCATACTTCTTTGAGTGGTTTGAAGTCTCTGTATTGCTCTTCTATTAAGTGTCCAAGTCTCAGATCCATAAGTAAGAACTGGCAAAACACATTTATTAAAAACCTTCCTCTTCAAACACATAGGCATATTTCCTTTTAGTATCAAGTTATTTCTACCAAAAGCACTCCAACCAAGTTTAATTCTATGATTAATTTCATCCATTATGTTTCCATATGTATTAATAATCTGACCAAGGTATTTGTTACTGTTAACTTCTTCCAATTCATCATAATCAATCTTTATTTTCATATTTTGAGATTCAACATTTATCTTTAGTTCTACTTTCATCTGATAACTCCTGCAACATTTCCTGTAACTCTAAAGCATTATTTGCAAAAACAACTACATCATCTGCAAAATCTAAATGACTTAAATAATCTCCATTTACTTTCACTCCTTTAGATTCCCATTTTAATCCACAAAATACTTCTTGCAGCACTGCTGTAAAAAGTTTTGGAGATATGGAGTCACCCTGTCTTACACCCTTCTCAATGTTGACTTTCCTACTATCATTATGTAATCTAATTGTTGCTGTTGCATTTTTATAAATATTCTTTAAAATATGACAATATCCTGGATTTATACCTTGATGATCCAATGCTTTAATCACTGAAGAAATATTTATAGAATCAAATGCCTTTTCATAATCTACAAATCCTAAGCATAATGGCAACTCATATTCATTTGTCCTTTCTATAACTTCTCTCAATACCTGGATATGATCTACTGTACTAAAACCACTTTTAAATCCAGCTTGTTCTCTTGGTTGGTGGAAGTCCAGTGTTCTCTGTAGACGAGTTGTAATTATCTTAGTAAAAATTTTGTATAAAACTGATAAAAGACTGATAGGTCTGTAATTTCTAATATCTTCTTTATCACCTTTTTTAAATATTAATATTAATACCGCATTCTTCCAATCATCTGGTACATCTTTATCATTTAGACATTTAGAATATAACTTTGCTAAAAAAATTTCTATTTCTTCACCTGCTTCTTTTAATATATCAATTATAATTCCATAATTACCTGGAGCCTTCCCTTTCTTTATAAATTTAATTGCATGTCTCACCTCCTCATTCAAAATTCTGGGCAATTCAGAAGACATAATAGGTATAAGAGGTACTTGCTCTTTATTACTATATAATTCTTGATAGAATTCTTCTACACATTTCATTATGTCATCTCTCTTTTTAGTAATAATTCCATATTTTTTTCTTATTGCAGATATAAATTTCCTACCAATACCAAAATGTTGTTTTGCACTCTTTAGACTTTTAGTCTCTTCTACAGCTTTCCTTGCTAGTTCACAATTATACTCTCTTATATCATTTTCAACTCTTTTCTGCACCATTTTACAAAATTCGAGATATTCAATCCTTTTTAATGCATCATTCTTGCATATCTTCATATTCCTTCTTTTCTTCATAAATTTTCTAGTCTCAGTAGAAATTTTATTGGCCAATTCCTGCTTTTTTCTACCAGCTATCTTTGTGGCAGTTTTTAAAAGTGTATCAGTTATTTTCCTATTAATTTCATTCAAATCTGAATCTTGTTCAAAATCTACTAATACTTGAAACCGATTGGTAAGTTCTAATTTAAATTCATTAAAATGTTTCTGAAGATTAGAAATATCAACTGTAAATATTGTTTTTCTTAATAATTTTTGTCTCTCTAGTTTTACATTAACACGTAACTTACACTTTACTAATCGATGATCACTTCCTGTGTGAAATTTATTAAGACATTAAAATCTTGAAATATGTATTTTCTGTTAGTCAAAATATAGTCCAATTCTGCTGTACCTTCATTTGGATGCTTCCAAATCCATTTTCTCTTAACCTTTTTCTCAAAAAAAGAATTCATAATATAAAGTTTTTCTTTTTCTGCAAATTCCACAAGTCTATGTCCTCTCTCATTTCTATTACCATAACCAAAATTACCTACAGCAATTTCATCTTTCATTTGTTTACCAATTCTAGCATTAAAGTCTCCCATAACAATTTTAAAATGTTGTTTACTCTGATCAAAAGCCTTTTGTACATCCATATAAAAATCTTCTACTACTTCATCACTATGAGAACTTGTTGGGGCATAAACCTGAATTATCTGCATTTGGTATCTGCTATTAAGTTGTAAAACTAATCTTGCCACCCTGTCCGAAACACCATCAATCTCTACAATGTTATTCTTCCATTTTTTATTTATAATGAATCCTACTCCACTTGTATTTCCAATATTTGTGCCTCTATAGTAGAGTACATGTCCACTTTTTAAATGAATTGTTTCTTCACCTTTTCTTCTAACTTCACAAAGTCCAATAATGTTCCATTTAATATAAGATAGTTCTTCTAACTCTTGCAATCTTCCTTCACTTGAAAGTGATCTGCAGTTGTAAGTACCTAAATAAAAAGTCATCATCAAATGGCAGCCTGAGTCCGCAATCAGGGGATTCTTAGACCCTCTGCCTTCGGCCACCAACCGCTGCCTTGGTTGGTGACTTTACAGCCTCCTGGGAATAAGGGCCATGCTTTATTTTTGTCTGTCATGATTGTATATATTGAAAAAATATTCTTAAACTCAGAGGTAAAAAGCCAATAAACTCACCACGCTGGCTAATGCGTGTTAGTGAGCAGCCCATCCATGTTCGTATAAACTTTATTAATCACTCGTGCCATGTAAAAGCAATTGCCATAGCAGACTAAAAAGACCAGGTAAAGTCTAAATCAATGATCACCCTTTCTCAATATTAAAGGCAATGTAGTCTAGAATAACAGCCATCTGGTTTATGGCAAACTTTGCTGTTATTTGGCATGTTTTGTGTTGCCAGGCAAATAGTACAATTGTGTATTTTATTATCAGAATCTGTTTGGCCACCATTCCATTTCATAACAAGTACGTAATAAGTTCAGCACTTTAGCTCTAGTTTCCAAGAGACATCCATCTAGAAGACTACACTATACACATGCCATTCACTAATGACTACTTCTGCAAGTTCAAGATGATTGACAAGTCAAATTTTCTATTAAGCCACCCAGTAGGAACCCATTTTCATAATTCTGGAATCACATCAGGTCAGCAATGAGCAAAAGATTTGCTGATGATATGCAGATTATTTTCCAAATCTATCATGTTAATAAATCTACAATTTCCTAAAAAAACTATCTACAATAATTATTAAACAGAAGCAAATTTTCCCCACTACAGAGCCACCTAGTGCAAGCTTTTGTATAAATAAATGCTAGATAATTGTGGCTTATAATCACTTCAAGGTTGTTACAAATCTTGGAATTACTGCTCAACATAAAAGCATCCAGAGCAACCCTTTTCAAAATATATGCATTTTACCAAAAATCTTGGTTCATCAGATGAACTAGATATTTACCTAATTATATATTTTAAAGACTTGAGTGGTCACAAATATAATTTATATACTTGGAGTTTAGATATATTATAAAGAACTTGAACCCAGATACTCACTTTATCTTATACAACCGATACACATTACACACATGTGAAAAAGATAAGGGTGCTGAGCCAGCACTCATCAGTTGGTCCAGATCACCATGTTCCATATATATATTTATTTAGTCAGTGCTTGGTTTATATTAATATAGAAAATCTTCAAACTTTAATGAACAGGGTACAATGCACTCCACCCTCCAACTGAAAATCCTGAATTCCAAGTGTATATACCTGTATTCACATATTACAGATTCAGCCTGTATCCTGCCATCCCTCTTCTGTGTATTTAAATAGATAAGGTCCTATACATGGGAGGTCAGAGTGATTTAAAGTCAACAGGGACATGACAATAATATTAGCATCAACAAGGGATTTGGGCATTCCATTATCAGATTTACAATGGCATGGATAGCTGAAGAATTGGAAAGTGGAGTGGATTGAAACCTCCCATTAAAGTTTGATTTGCTATCTTAATATAAACTAAGCACTAATTATATATGTGTGTGGGAGATGATCTGGACCAACTGATGAGTGCTGGTTCAGCACGAAATAATATATTGGAAATCATTTATCTCTTTCACATGTGTGTGGTCATGTGTATCGGTTGCATGAGAAAGAATGTTGGCCAAAGAGAACTTGAAAGTCTGTACTCAAATCCCTTATAATTTTTTGAATAATAACCATTTAAACATTTATCATCCTGTTTATTTTTACTGCTTTAACTGAATTTATTTTTACCTTAAATTTTAATACAAATTTCAGCCATTATAGGCGACACTTTGTTATAGTCGTCTTGCTAATCAATGCTACATTTTAAACCTCTTCTTTAAATTGACTCCATTTTATTATCTCCAAGAAATATCCACAATAAATAATGCCATATTAATAATATTACTTACGGTAGATTAAAAAAAAAATGTTTAAGGTAATTAAAATGATTGCTAAGTGTGGATAATTGACACTGTTGAATGGTGAATCCATAAATATGGAGAACTATTGTGCATACACAATAATTATACATAAAAGATATGAAACTCAATACTGTCATGTATCATATGGTAAAGATCAATATTATGGTCCATAGTCAAAAATTTTGAGCATTAGTAACTCATAAAAGGGAGCAGACATAACACTTTGTGGAGAGATAGAAAGAGCTATTGCATAAAGGGGAGGGGCATTACAGTACAGAAAGAATGGAGAAAATATGACAAAAATAGTCATAATCTATCCTATACTTGCAACATCCAGATTACATATTTAAGATTGCATTGACCTGAACATCTTGATTCACCACATCATAAAGAAGTTACCAGATGTCATGGGTAGTAAATAGTAAAGCTGATATAACAGATACTGACATGGATTTTCAGTACACTCTAACCAATATGGGAACCAAGTTACTAGAGAAATTGAATGTTATATTTAGACATCCATCATTTTCTGCGATTATCAATACAATCAAAAATATAGGTCTCAAAATTTAATCCAGTTTCTCTGTTTCAAAGCTTTTCTTCTCCACATCAATCTATCAATTGTTTTAAATCTAATCCATCCACCTCACGTGGTCTTTTTTCTAGATCTTTTACAAATTCTTCTAGCAACAAGTACAGCTACAACTCCATTGTAGTCTCTTTTATTTCTATAAAAAAATGTCAATAATTTTTCATGTATATCATGATTGATTCCAACTCAATGTCCCTGACTTACATCATTCCATATTTCTCTCCATAATCCACAGTCTCTGTACTTCTATTCTATTAATTGTCCAAGTTTCAGATTAATAGGCAAAAATTTGCAAAATCCATTTACTAAACATTTATATCATGCAGTTTTACAGAGGTGAATTTGTATGTACTATGTATATTGAATTAAATCTTCAATTATAACTTTATGTTTATGCTTTTCTTTACACACACACACACACACACACACACACACACACACACACACACACACACACACACACACACACACACACACATATATATATATATATAATCAGTAAGATCAGGGAAATGATTTCTTTTGCCATCTACTTCCAATATTATTATACTGCCTCTCTTGCTTGAATGCCTGTGAGTATAAAACAATCCACTGACAAGTTAACTAATTCAGGGTCAAATCAGAATAAACAAAGCTTAATTTATTTAAACTTTTTTAAATACAAACAACTATTAGTAATAACATACAAAGATTAACACAGGTTAGTATTACACAATGTTTCGAGTGATATTATTCTCCGCTCTTCATCAGATGTTACAGGCCTGACCAATAGCAATTCTAGCATAGGAGTCAAACTTACACCTTTAAATTCTCGAATATTGAATTTTAAGGCAACACTCTAACCAAATGAGCCACTCTATCAAAGGATTAATGTATTGTAGGCATTCTGATAAAAAGAAGTGGCAAATGTTACTAATAACACCTCATCCTACATTTAATTCGAAAACGTGGTATATAACAATGTTATATACATATAAACATCACATGACTTCATCTTACAGCATTTATACTGAACTGATCCTGGCAAAAGGACAGAAGAGTCTATTATTGTTATCAAAAAATGAAAAACACCATAATATGGAGACAATAAGCTGGTTTCAGTTCTATACAACTATATAATTAAGTTGGCTTAGATTGAAAACATTAATGCTTGTCAATATGAGATAGCTTGATTGCGAAATAAAGAAGTAAAAAATAGCTGCTAATGGAAAGGTGCATTAGACACAAAAGATTTAAATGCCCTATTCCCAGATCCAAAGCTCTTGACTGACTAAAACTATAAGCTGCAAAACAATCTGGGAATATTGAATAGGATAATATTGGATATGGATTTATTAAGCATCACCATCTGACCTATTAATTACTAAATCTTACACTAGGTGGCAGAACGGTGAGAAAAATACAGTATACATATGATAATTTTAAGCTTTATTTAATATAATTTGTAATTATACTGTTTCTCTACATTGGCTGTGAGGTTAATAATGTTTGTAACAAACTTCCACACTAAAGACAAACAACAGAACACTTCTTATATTAGAACTATATTTTTTACAACATATGATTTAGATATACAAACAGACACAGATATATATTTTTAATACAAAAAATGATAATACGGATCTGAAAGAAACATGATGCTAGTTTCATAAGTCAGTGAGAAGAAGCACTTTACATATCTGGGTATAGAGGGGTCAAATTGTTAATTCCCAATAAAAGAGAGTACTGTTATAAAAGAACCATTAAGTTGTCTATTTCAAGACCAATACACTCAAAAACATTTTCTAAAGATGAAAAACTGAAACCAGGTGTTCTAATTGGGGTCTGTTGAGAATAAGGCAATATAAAATTTTGTAAACTAAAAACGTAAACCAAATCAGAACAACTCATTTTCCAAAGCCAACAAATGTCTGAACACACCCAGTATCGATCATATCTACTCACTGAGAGCTTCCCAAGTGTTACATTTAAAAATAGATCACCATTCTGAAGTCCAACATTTATCAATCCGGTGTAAATGAATAAAAGCACACCACGTGATTGCGTAAATCATTTCTTGCATTTTCTCCAATAGCTGATTTATAATCTATTAATTTTTTTAAAAAGGTGTATTTAACAGACTGCTTTTCCAGCCATGAAAATGTATGATTGTGTAAGCCACACCACAATATTCTACAGTCCAATCATTAAAACAGGAAAAACTCTATACATATTGCCACTCAGTGCAAGCCAGAGTAATCAATGGATACCAGAAGACTTGTGCATAAAATCCCCATCTAGTGCATACTCATCCAATAATGGCCTGTTTTAATAACAGTTAAGAGCAAGCATAAGAAATGGTGATCATGTGATGTTTATTGGCTTAGTCCAATCATTACATGGATAAGCTGCAGATCACTATTCATTTTGGAAAACTCAGTTCATATAGTTAAACAATAATGTAATCTTAAAAGACAATATCTTCAATTCATAAATGTAGGCTATGAAGCCAAACCTTGGTTTTAACATTGGATGATACCCACCACTCAGACCATTTCCATCTCATATATCACCAAAATTTTAAGGGCTATGGAAAAAAAATCTTTGCCCCCTGGCATTTTTTGGAGAACTTTAGAGGCTTTTCACTATAATGAATTGTTTAATATTCCTGCAGCTAATGTCCAAATATTTTACATATCTACTTAATATAAAATACAAGCACTATATAAATAGAGCTACCACAAATCTTCCCATCTATTTTAAAATCTCTACACTATTAATAACACCAAAAACATCACATGACCTCACTTTACCCATAGCATAAGCTTTCAGAAGCAGTTTTATTCATTCTATTCCAAATCCATCTGCTTTAAGCTTGAGTACTCAATGGTCACTATGTTATATAGTGGTATAACTTTTGCACCCCCACTGGTTTTTGACTTTTGCCTTGATTAGTGAGGGTTAGGATTCAAAGCTGAAATTTATACACTGATGCATCTAGCTGTCACATTTCATTCCTTTATATGTATTCAAAGCTGATATTCATCATAGCCCTATAATCATCTAGTTCACATTGATTACAACTCTATAATAGGCAAAGGTTGGAGGCATATGATATGAAACATCAGTAGCAAACTCCAGACAGTATTGCCACCTAGTACAAGCCATAGTAATCAATGGATGCTAAAAGATTTGTCCATAAAATCTGTATCTAATGCCTATTCATCCAATATTGTCATATTATTCATTAATTTCTATGGCATCCACAAGGTGACACTACTATATGGAGAGTTTGCTACTGTTTTACTAGCTTGTGCAAGCAAAAAAAAATGGTGATCATGCAATGTTTTAGAGGTCATATGAAATACAAAATGGGACGATGGTAAAACAACCAATTTTCAGTTTGCTATGGTACTAATGAGACCACCATTGTAAACCTTCATTGGATTGAATATGTAAAATGAGATCAGTGGAAGACTTCATAAAAGAATGCTTTATGATGACCTTATTGAGTCCATCACTGTAAAGTCACACCTTTTTATTGGACTGAATATGTAAAATGACATCAGTGAAAGACTTCATAAAAGGGTGCTTTATGATGACCTTATTGAGTCCATCATTGTAAAGTCACACCTTCATTGGACTGAATATGTAAAATGAGATCAGTGGAAGACTTCATAAAAGAGTGCTTTATGATGACCTTAAGTCAGCACAAGAAGAGAGAGACTTCTGTCTCCATTACAATGATTATGTAAAAGATTCTAAAGAATTTTTAGTCTCCTTTGGAAAGATATGGCAGAGAATTGGAATACAATGCAGAGCTGTAGTTAGATATGGCACTGAAGTATTTTAGAAAGGTTTTCTGCAGAGGAAAATAGATAACAACATTGTAAAATATCGAGCAAACAGAAAACTGGACCAGTATATTCTACATGTGAACGTATTGTGGTTTTACAGATTACTTTGTACAATCATTGCAAAACTCATTTCTAGAACAGTTTTTTTTACTCTCTGTCTCATTTTTGGTGGTTGTTTATTATTATTACATAAAATGAACACACTGTAAATCTCAAAACAAATGCTCGTTTAGGTGAGTTTATAGGTAGAGATTTTAAAAGAAACGTTTAGTAAGCTGATTTTGAAAATTTTACTAAGATCTATTGGGTACAAAAGGAAGAGACATTTATGAGAAAAGGAAGTCAATAATCATTTAGCTTTGTGCAAAAGAAGCTCAACTTTTCATATAATGAATAACGTCCTCTCTACCATTACTCAGTTCACTTCCTTTAACTAAATAGTTATAACATATTTTGTACTCGTGTACTGTTTTTATACATTAATAAATTGATTAGAACAATACATTTTGAAAAAAAGTTCACTGAACCGGAAATACCAAAATGGAAAAAAAAATAGATTGAAAGTTGAAGAGATTAATTAAACAGGCTTTAACACTTTCACCTACAAGAGTCTAATTTTCTCCAATCCACAATCATGTCACTATTCACTTCAAATGTCTCTATTCCAATTCTTCAGGAATATATTCCTAAAGTGGAGTGGAAGTTTTAAATATAATAAAAAAATAGTAATATATTTAAGCAAAAAATAAAATCGTTCTAAATACTTTGTTTTGGGTGAATTTATATGGAGCAGAGACATGACCATTTAAAAAAAAAAAAGAAAAAGTTGGAGATTTTAGGATGACATGTAAAACATTTATTATAAATATTTTGTTAAAGGTAGATTTATATGGAGTGAAAAATGTGGGCATTTAAAAATAAAATTGGGAGACTATAAGTAGTCTTTCCACATGTTTTTTTTCCATATGTCATAGCATCGGCCGGGAGGCGAACCTGCAACAACCGTCTGCAACCAACTGCTTGCTTGTAAGGCAGCTGTGCTGACATCTCAGCTAACAACGCTTGATATTCCCGCATCTTTATATCCGTAGTAAATATATAATTTGTTTTATACAATTAAAATTAATTTACAACTTGTATTAATTAGTTTAAATTGATGCACAGTTCTGCCTTCCATGGTTTAGTTTAACGGTAGAGTGCAACTCTCTGCAGCATAACGTCTTCAGATTGATTCCAGTTCTGGTACATTTGAAGTTTGAGCTTGAATGTAAAGTCATCTTATAAATTCCAGTTCTAATATTCAAACTTATTATGAATTCCTAAGCAATAAAGTCATCCATACACAATATGATAAATATAATACCTTTGCAAACATATGTGTGTGTGCTTGGCAAAGTGGAATATATTTTTTTTCTACTTTATTAGCCATGTACACTTTTAGTGCCAATCATCATAATCATATCATTTTTTATTGTGTTACTGCTTTTTATATAATCTTTCATTATTATTACAATTATGCAAATGAACTTATTTACATATTCCATCTGAGATGATTGGATACTGTTCTCTCATCCTGTTCTTGATCTTTTTGTGGTTAGCTATAAACCATGCCTTCTTCACCTTCCCCTTTCAGTTATCACAGGAATACTAGACAACATCATAATTAAAATACAATTATATTTGAACCGGAAATGATTCATAAATCTTTTTTTAATATTAGATGAAATCCTAGGAAGACATATCCTTATTTCTTCCTCAACTGATTTTAGTCTTTCACTTTTGTTATTTCTAATAGTTGTTAATGCTAAAAAGCCTAATAACTTTATCTTTCTTATTGCATTACCAAATCCATATAATATTAATATCATTTATGTTCTTTATTACTCTTTACAATGCTTTTTAGTTAAATTTTGGAAATATAAGTAAAAGCTCTGAAGAAGGTTGCTGGGCCAATCGAAACTGTCATAGTGGGTTGTAAAAAATAAAAAAGCATAAAGAGTAATAAAGTTCATAAATGATATTAATATTATCAAAAAAGCCTAATTTGCATAAATAACTAATAGAATATTGCAACCGTATGACTACAGCTTTAAGTGGAATATAAAAAATTTATTTTATGACAATCCAGAAAATTTTCAGTTTCAACATCTTTATAGTTTAACTTTAAACTTCCATTTTTAAATCTAATCACTTCCTCTTGCTCTATTACTCTACTTTTAATAATACAAATACAAAATCGAAGAAGTATGACACATTTCAAGGGACAAACATGCCATTAACAAGAGGGAGTCAGGCATCCCCCTTCCAAAAATGGCCTACCCAACCTACATAACATTAAATGCAAATATTGTGTAAATTAGCCTGCACCCAATATATATATATGTACCCACATTAGCAGCTCAATTACTGCGATGATTATGTTTTTTTAATCCGAAAGCACACTAAGCATATTATGTTTACTTAATGTTATTAAACCTTTGTTCTATACATTCTGTGTATTTGTTTATTACATTTCTTTAGAAATAAAGCACTGAATTTTATAATTTTAATAATAAACTTAAAAACCATATTGATGCTGCTTATCATTATATTTTGTGGTACTCTAAGGTGCCACAGAAATCTTACTGAAAACCCCTACTTTAAAAAAGTAAATATTGAAAAGATAAAGATAAGTCAGAGAGATAGAGCTAGCAATGTTAAAAAAAAAAGATTACTTATTGAGAAAATTATGGCAAAACAGGAGAACTAGCTTGGCCACATATTTAGAAAAGAGTAATGTGTTTTTTAAAAATTAATATTTAACATCATATATAAATTGAAAACATACAGCCTGTATATGAAGCATTTCATATTTTTAAAATTAAATCCAATTATACTTCAAATTATAAGCTACTGGTCACCCATTCGAACCTACTAGAGCTGAGATTGTGTGCTATGAGCACAATGATGCCAAGCACCAAGTGAAAGAAACATGTTTCACAGCAATGGCCCTTATGCCATCAATAGGAGAGACACCTGCTTCTCGATTTCTAAAAAATGAGTGTATGTTTGCATATATCATCTTTGCACAAGCTAACGCAAAATCATTGTTAGCACAAGCTATGAATAGGGGAACATGTGCTTCACTGCTTTGCATTGATAGCGCAACATATAGATTAAATTTTTTGTATATAAAATTTGTTCTGTACATTTAATTGGTATATTAAATTACTTATATATGCTATGTAAATTACAGTTCTGAAGAAGACAACAGAACAGTCAAAACTGTCATCTATTTTTAAACTGTGCAATAGTGAAGTATTGCACTAAGTAAATTGTACAGAAAAGTGTGTTATTAGTAGTTTATCTATCTTAGAAAATATAATTATGAAACAAACTGAAAGAGACTAAAGATAAAAAAATAAAAAAAATTTGGTAGATGACCAAGGAGAGGAGTAATTACAAATATTTAATAAGAAGTAAAGGATGAAAAGATTCCGAGAAGATGGTCTAGTTTGGTATATACAGAATATGCCTTTTAGAAGATAATATGATAAAAAAACTAATAAACAACTTAGTTTGGGGGAAGCATATCTGCTTAATTAGTTTTTTAAAAATTCCACATTTTAATGAGGTTAAAGTTATAAAATTAAATACTTTTTTTTTTTTTTACAAAAGCTTTCAGGATGCTATCATAAACGTAAGATTTTCTAAAATTTTTTGATGGGGAATTTTTAGATAGCCATTTATTAATATTATAACCAATTACATAATTAATACATTCCAAAGCCATTTATTAATATTATATCCAATTACATGATTAATACATTCCAGAGCCATTTATTAATATTATAACCAATTACATAATTAATATATTCCAGAGCTATATTTCAAAGAATATTTCAGCACCCCCTATTAGCTTATAATTGAACTAAGATATGTTATTATATTACAGCCACATTATGAATTGTGATAAAAAGTTACTTAATTCTAAAAAGCATCACATCTAATTACTGTATTTAATTTTAAATGTTTTTTTAAAAAAGCAAGTAAAATCTGCTTAATACAAATGTGATTCAAACTTATTCTAACTTGTGGGGTTAATGAAATTGGGTCTTGGCACAAGTGAAGAAAGGGGTTCCTCTAAAACAGATCTTGTGAGTCTTGCATTATTAAAATTGCTATTATATAATATATCCTAATTAAATAATAGCCTAAAAGAAGGGTCTTAAATGTGATCATTAACAAAGTTGCTAACGCAGATAATAACATTAAAGTGAATACTTATTCAAAAACTTCTCTTACCCAAACAAAATTCATAGATAATCTGTAATCTTTTTACAATAAATGAATAATTATTTAACTTTCCACTCTTTTCATATCTTAATGAAATACTCCAAAAACCTGGAGCTGGATGAAGCCACTATGAAAAGGTATTTTTAAACCAAATGTATAGATTCTAGCTCAGTAGCACCGAGTTAACTTTCAGCGACTTCTCGCCAGAATCATAGCGCAAAATTAATTAGCTAACAATGCCAGAAGTTGGCGGACTATATAGTTTATAAAATATGCAAATTATTGCAATGAGAGAGGGATGATCATAAGAGAAAGTTCAAGGAGGCATGGGTTAATGCAAGAGACCCAAATTCAATCAACAAGAAGGAATTGTGCACTCCTTTATCAAAAGAATGGAACATCTAACTTTTATAATTTACATTTCTCATTACAATAATTTGCATATTTTATATCATCAGGCTGCTCCTGGCATTGTTAGTTAATTAATTTTGCACTATGATTCCGACGATGAGAAATCACCAAGGGTTAACTCAGTGCTAATGGGTTAGAATATATATATATGATTTAAAAATACCTTTTCATAATGGCTGGACTTAGCTCAAGTTTTTGAAATAAATAAATAAATAAATTTATATACATATCTACAAACAAATATATAAAAAAAGAAATATTTAATAAATATCTATAAATTAATAAGCCCAATTGCAGAGAGATTCTCATTATTTTGTCCCTCATAAATTTTGAATAATTCACAAATTTTTAGATTTTTGTTTATTGTTGTTTTAACTGTATTAAATAGCTAGCTAAGTTACCTGCCTCAAGAATTCTTAAACTTACCTGAGAATTACTTAATTATTCGGGGGGAGGGGGGATCTTAATTATAAACAGGAATTTGTAGCATATGGATGAAGATTAGCACACCATCCGCTATGTCATAAAGTTTTTGGAAGAGTCATAAACATTAAAAAAAAGAAACCTTTTCAAAAATATAAAGATATATATATATATAAAATAAATTACTAAAATAAACTAATATTGGAAGGACTGTAAAATTAAATGGGGAATAGAATGTAGAAAATTATGATAATGGCAATCAAGAAGCAAATAAATGAAGGAAAAACACCCTTAACTATAAAAAAGTGTGCAATTAATATAAAAGAAATATAAATAGTAATATGAGAAAATATAAATAGTAATACGCATTACTGATGTGTACCAAAATTATTGTTGGTGGTAATTATAAAAAATTAGAAAATTGTTTTAAAATTTAAGTAAAAATTAATTGTTAATGGAGTTATTTGGAAATAATAATTTAATCTGCATGTGTGTGTAGTTAAATGGGGAAAAAATATTGCTGTACAAACATGGAAACCCATGGTCATTACTTAGTAAAAAGAGATGACCAATGGTCGAGAGGATTATGATGATTGGATCTTACAGTAACTTAAATGACTAAAGAAGTAAAAGAGGAAGAGAAAAAAGATTTTGTTTTGGAAATAGAACCTAGTATTTGATGAATCAGCATTCTATCATACAAAGCAGCAGGAGATACTCCTGCTCAGACACTTTTTTTCCACAGTTAACCTTCACATGTGAAAGTTATACCACTATCCATCATCTCTGGAGCCCAACACTAGCCTGACCACAGCATCTGACTACTTCTATCTCCATACCCTTTTCTCTTTATAACGAGATAAGTGTGTATTAAACAACAACATTTAAAATCTTAATTTTCATTAATATTATTAAATAAGTTTTTTTAGAGATAGAGTTTAACCTTTATTTATGCACCTTAAACTTTTACAATAGTCAAACAATGTCTTTTTTCTTGACTATAGATGGCCATTTCAAACCTCAACACAAGATAGAGACTTTATAAAGATAAGAATGGCTGTCTTATCTTTAACCTAAATTCCCACTTATATAGACCAATCTGAATCATTTTAATTTGGGAGCGCACTGTAAGTCTCTTTACTTTTTAAGTCCACTATTTCCTTTACAAATTAACCTTTTCAAAATCTAGTGATTTACAATGAGTTAATATTACGATCTTTATACTAGGAATTTAGGTTAAAGATTATATAGCCGTTCTTATCTTTATAAAGTTGCTATTTTGAGTTGAGGCTTGAGAGATCCATTCATAGTAAAAAAAAAGTCATCATTTGATTATTATAAATGTTCAAGGTGCATATCATAAAAAAGGCTTTCTCTAAAAAAGTATTTATATACTGCCTATATACTTAATAAATAATCACAACATAATATTATTAAAAGAAAAAGTTTTTAAATCTTTTTTTAAATGTCTTAGAACTTATTTTCCAACTTTATCAATTTTACATTATCTACACATTTTAAATATGACCATATTTTCCTTCATGTTCCTGATAAAGTACAGGCTTTGTAAAAAATCATATCGGAAATTCTTCCAAATAGTTGAGAACCATTTTCCTACAGAATCGGCTGAGTTTAGGCCAGCGAGAAATGGCCGTGAGTACGTTTTATCTTTAACAATTCACAATGAAAAAGCTTTCAAAATAAAATGAAAGCCTGTGCTATTAATAAATGAACTAACTTCAAGACATTTTCTTCAAGAAAAAGAATATTCAAGTGATTCTAATGGACAGTTGTAGTCGATGCAAACTTTTATGGAACAGACTACCCGTACAGTTCAATCTTTTCATCTACCTTCTTTAATGTAATCATCAGTAATCTTGTGAATACAGAGTGCAGAAAATTCACTTACATTGATGACTCCGGAAATAGAAAAGCCTTTCAAATAATAGTGGGAAAAGATTGATAATGTGTTTTAAAGACTGGAATGTTATTCCTAATTTAACAAAAACAATATAATCAATGTTTCATCTAAACAACAAAGAAACCTCGTAATCTGAATATTAACTTTTGCATCAGGAGATTGAAACACATTGTGACCCATGCTATATATAAGTAACCTCAAATTGCAGGTTAAGTTATTTCTAGAATAAGCTTTTTGCAAAGCTGTCTGACAGTACTTTGTATATAAGAATAGATTCCTTATCATTAGCATATTCTATGGGTGAATATCGTGCTTCTGTTTAGAAAAAAAGTGACCATATCGTTGTTTAAATTTACTTCTTTGTCGTATGCTTACTGTTCTTTCACACACTCCTCTATCAGATATAAGAGAAACTGTTTCATCAGAAAAAGCATAAAAAGCTGTTAAATAGATCAGACTTTCAAATAGATTAAGGTATGTAGTTTTACCAGGTAAAACTCAAATCAAGACCTCCTTTCTGACTGTTCGACAAGAATATACAACTGTAAAGAATTACACACACACACACACACAAAAAGGAATTCTTTGAATTCTAAATTCATAATCAGATGGATTTTCTAGATTTAATCTCATCAATAGATTCAAAATAAGCCATGATTATTGCTTTCATCTAGTTTATAAATGGACTTTAATAGCTGTAGTTTTAATAGTTGGAATCTTTACATACTCCTGTATAATAGTTTTTTTTTTTTTTACCGATATTTAATCATTTCTTCTCACAATGTATTCGAGTTTCTATTTTAGTATCTTACGAGTATAAGAATGTCAGTTACTCATATCAAAGCATTTTTTATTTTATTTTAAAGTTACGTTTAACATTATTCTTTGTATATTTCTATATTTTTATTTTGCTTCCAAAAATTTGGTTATAGTCAGCATTTTTTACTGCCTAAAATAGAGTCTAGGAAAATGTTCTTCTAATCCTTTATTCTTCTATCACTGTCTGCAAGACATCTTAGATATTGATCACAATTTTAATTATTCGACAGAATAAAATACACTTAAGGTGTCTGAAAAAGAAGGTATTTAATACTTTAATACATGTGCTTTACCAGTTCTCATCTATGGAGCTAAGATTTGGACATGCAAAAGAAATGGAATTCAGAGACTTAAGATCACTCAACAAGGGATGGAAAGATGTTGTATGTTAGGAGTCATCAGAAGCGATTAAAAACAATTATATATGTTTAAGAGAACAAACAAGTATTACTACCATTATTGAAAAAAATGAAAGACTAAAATGGAAGAGGACTGGATATTGCTAGAAGAGATGACAAGAGATGGACACGTTAAAGTCTTAAATTGGATTTCAAGAGATTATAAATCTAGAAAATGGCCATATGTGACATGGATGGATGAAATAAGAATGTTTAAGAAAGTGATGCTTTGGACTGAAAAAAAAATGGATTGAACTTTGGGCATGTGTAAAATTTTATTATTTTTGATATAAAATTTTTGGTTTATAGGTAAATTATGACTGCTGTAAGTTTTGTGGTGGCAGAAAGCTGAAACCAAATGAAAAGAGGGTTAAAAGTAAAAAAATCCATCATTTCTTCAGATGGTTTTTATATTGGGAAGTTCAAGATCGAACCCCAGAAGTGCTAGAACTGGAGTCAATCCAAGAACCTTACCATTCAGAGCCAAGACACTCTATCACTAGACTAAACTAGACAGTGCTTTCCAGTTCTTTAAGTTTTGGGTTTACACTGTAATAATAAATTGATATTAAGAATTTATTAAAAGCCACCAAAAATAAAAATACTATGAACAAGATTTGTGTGTTCCTTTTGATATTTTAAACATAAAATGATATAGAAAATAACTTTAATAATATAAAAAATGGAGAACTATTTAAAAATGAGTTGTAAACGTGTGTGCGTGTTTATATAAACTTACACACACACAGGTATAACATTTTATTTCAAAGGGAGTTCCACCCATATGGCAGTTTGTCTTCTGATGAAACATATATATAAATTAAAATTTTACCTATATATATATTGAAAATATAAATCATTTGAAAAAATATGTCTTGCTGAAAAAACTTCATTTAGAACAAATAAGTTACTATTAAGTTAAAAAATGAAGTAAAATTTAAAATAAATTTTAAAAATATTTTAAATTTATATCAGTAGATGGCACTGTAAATGACAACAATAATAAGAGATTGATGGAGGATAATTATCTCTAGAAAGAAATTCATCTCACCCTCATTAAATACAACATATGCATTTCTTAAAAAATTACAATATATATACACACACACGCCTTACATTTTTTAAAACATTTTATATCATGACGAAACCATGTTACCTAATTATATATAAAAATGTAGAAAATGATTGAAATAAATCATTTACATTATTTTACTAAAATTTTAAACATTATAGTGTTCAAAATTATTTTATTATTAAAGTAAATGGGTTTAAACTAGTTTACACACACACACAAGCACATACACGTATACAATACTTTACATATGATTGCTTAACGCTTTATATATATATAAAAATACACGCAATACTATATATTTCACATACTAATATTAAGCAATATAAAGTATAGTATAATTTAACTTATAATATAGAATGATAAAAAAAGTCAACCTTTTCCACCTTATAAAATCTTTAATGTTTTAACAGCAATAGTTATAATCACCAGAATTCAAAGAACTCCATGGAATTTGGGGGAAAAATAAATCCTCGTAGAAATTTCAGATGTATTAAAAAAAATGTAAACATGAATGAGAAAAAATTATTAAATCCACAAATAATTTTAAGAAACCATTTTATATCTTCTTTCAAAAATGATGGGTTCTTTTGAAGATGACGTTTCCGATTGACAGGGGTAAAGGACGTCACCGTTTAGAAAAAAAATACTACAATGGCTCCACCCAAATATTTAAAACGAAAAGTGATTCGATTTAAGACGCTGCTGTAATTTTTTCTTCTCCCAGGTACATCCGAGTGAATTTTCTCCGTTACAAAATGCTGTCGTTGACTGCTTTTATAGTCATTATTATTATTTTTTTTTAAAAAAAACACTCCGATAACATCTCGCGATAAAGTTAATATCTAATGGAGAAGCAGGTATAGCATTTAACAAATGACAGATTTAGTTTGACACGCGATCCAATCACAATAGTGGATAAGAAGAAAGGTTGGCAAAATATGTAAACGGTTGGCAAGGTGACTGGTAAACATTAGAAATTATATCTATTTATCCATTTATCAATTATAATTTAATAGCTGCATTTCCCAAACAGTTTGGTGGCGAAATAAAAAAAAAAAAAAAGAAGCCGAAAAATTTTATCATCACATAAAATCCTCAAGTCAAAAATGGCGACCATATAAATATATTTATAAAAACAATATAGATGGATGTAAAATTTAAAAATGTATTCGATAGCTTTACAGTATCTAGCATTTTTAATTTAACTCTAAAGTAAATTAAACGCAGAAGAGAGCAACGAGCAACATTATAAAAAGAGATAATGTAAAGGAAAAGAAAAATAGATAAAACCACGGCTGTCAGACGACTTTAAAACGTATCAATTATGAAGAGGAGGGGGAAAATCACTTGAATATATTCAAGGGAATGCGAACAGTGATTAGACTGGCTGGATGAAATGACTCATTCACTATTGATAGAATCAGCAACATCCACCATTAGAAATTAACAAGTCGATAAAATCCCGAGACAAAAGATAGGAAAATAATCCTTTATAAAAAAAAAAAAATTAAAAAATAAAAATACAACACATTTAAATAAAAAATTAAAAATATGTAGAGTCAAAGTGATTCGCTTTTAATAATAAAACACGATTTAAAGCCTTCATTCTTAATCACAGCAGGTGGGAGAGCCAACATACACATAAGAAATAAAAAAATAATGCAAAATTAGAAATTAAACATATTTAAATTAAATAATAGCAGTTCAATAGAATTAAAAAAGATTAAAGATAGAGTCTACCTTGTCACATGATAGCCTTTCACATCCTTTTTTTTTTTTTTGCTTTCATTCATTCTATTTCCCAGCTGCACGAAGCTCACAAAATGGCGTAGACTGAAACAAAATTATAAAGCAAGCACCTGTTAAACATACGGAAGTTAACGTAAAGCTAAGAAGAAAGATATCAATTTCCCAAATTAGAATTCAAAAACAATACCAAAATACAACTTAAATGAAAATAAGTAGGCGTTTGAAGTTAAAAGTAGGCAACAATACAGGGCAAACCGTTTTTGTTATGCAAAGGTCTACCGACATCTCCGCATAATGAGGGCTAGCACACATTGTGTATTTATTATACGAGGGGAATAAAAGATATAAAAATAAGCCAGCTCTAGATGCATAGGATGCAAAATGAAGCCAATAAAATAGTATGAAACTTACCTTTATTTTGCAATAAAAAGCAAAAACGTTAACTTTGGAAGTACTAAAATCCAAATCGATTTCATTTGATTTCAGTTGCATAATATATTCAAGTAGGCCTCGAATAGAGTTCAGATTCCTCAAAATTCTGGAGTTAATTCAAGAATACAATTTAAATGAAAGTTTGTACGACGGGGAGTGTGCGTGTGGGAAAAAAAATGTAATCATATTTACTTCGAATTATACATTAAAATCCGTACATTTTTAAATCGCAGGGAAGATTACAACGACGTCTTTCCGAAGCTGACCTGAATAATTGGACTGATCCAATTTGAAGACAAACCCCTACTAATCACAAATGTCGGAAATTCTTGTCTAATAAAAAATGAGCGATTGTCAATTTTGTGGGAAGGGGTAAAAGAGTTAAAATAAAATTAAAAAAATTATACGCACGTAGATATTTTTTAAAATAAAAAATGCAATTACGTAATATATATGTCCATTTATGTAAAAGTTGTTTAAGAAAATTTATATTAATTCTTACTAAATATTAAGGATAATCATGCAGGGGCTTTAAAAGAGTAGAAATGCGGAAGCGACTTCTATTCAAAAAAAAAAAAAACACAACACATTGATAACAAACTTACTTAACTAGTAACATTTTGACCAAGTGACGCAATTTATCCTACACTCATATACATAAAGAAAATAGGGGTATATATTAAAAAATTAAATTTTGCAAACTGAAAAGAATTTAAATTTAGTTAGAGAAAAAAATACTAGGCACAATTATCATTACAACGAGTTTGTCATATAGAGCATTGACGGCTATTCTATACGAAAATTGCCTTCCCGCAGTTACTGATCCAATTGACCAATCAGAAGACAGCAATGGCTACGAACAAATCTGTCAGCTTTAACAAAAGCACACCTTTAGCGAGGAATTCAGCACCCAAACCCAATGAAATCTAGAAATATTTCCAATACGATTCCACCGACTTTAATAACTCAAATGGAAAAAAAAATGAAAACGAATAATTAAAATTTGTATAAATTATTTTTTTACTAATTTTTTTGGTACATATTTTGATTTTTGGGGGAGGGAAAGTATTGAATTATTGATTAAACAGGAAGAAAAAGAAGCGGAGAAAATGTTTTCCACTGAAATAAAACAAATTTAATCTTCAATTTATTTTAATCGAAAATCGTAATTAAACTCTAACAGTGTTTGCTTAATGTGTTTAATAATTCATCATTGGAATTATTTTCGTTAAGACCTTTTTTCCACCCCCGTCTACTAGACGTAAAAAATATTCTCTATAAATACATGGAGGTAAAATTGGAAAACAAATGGCATATATTTTTATATTATCTTAAAAAGTAAACATAATATTAATTAAAGTCGCACCGTACTTACCGGCATTATTATTTTCTCTTACACTTAGATTCTAGATGAAGCGATATTGCTAAGATAAGACACGGTTAAAGGCGGTTTCTAATGTATCCCATTTATCATTACGAATGACAGATAAATCAAAAATTTAGTCATTCCTTCACTTTCAAAATTTATTAATAAAATATTTCCCCAGTTTAGATTTAATTATTATTGCTAATAATACGCGAATTTAAAATTTTAAACACAAATAATTTAAAATAAAAAGATATTGACTTATCAGAAATGGTTAGTAAAATACCCTTAGAAATTGAATTTCAATATTCATTTTTTAAAAGACCAAATCATTTAAAGAGAATACAGACTAAGAGGTTATAGAATTCAATAATAATAACGGAACAATTATTTAAAATCCTCATAGAAAATCGACAGCGAATGCTTCCATAACCCAGTACTTTATATTCAACGGTTTAATAGGCTAGATTTTGCTAAGGATAGTGAAAAAAAAAAAAAAAGCAACCAATTATGCAGATCAGCTAAATGAATACGCATGCTCAGTAGTTCACGCTCCGTTATTTAAACATTTGCAATGCGCCTATGCGCAAGCTTAACCATAGTTGATGGGGGTTTAAGGTCGGGAAATGACATTGCTAGGATAATCTTTATTTTTAAAACTAACCCTCTTCCGTCGCAGTAAAAATAATCTTTCATAAATACATCCTCAAATTGTCACTAAAGATTAATAATTATATTTTATAATTATTATCGCAATTACAATTAAATGTACATCCGGGAACTAGCAAGGACAATCAAGTATGTCTGTCTAGGGTTGACGCAAATATTTATTCCGTTTGAAGGGAATAAATTTATAAAACAGATTGATAAATTGTCTCTCTGTATATAAACGTTCGCAGTATCGATCTTTCTAAAGATTCACATTATGAAGCTGTTTGGAAGGTCAGCCTGGTAGGAATTGTTACGTCTCACAGCTGATGCAAAGCTATGTCTAGGGATATGCAATGCAATAATAGTTTCATTTCTGCAGCACAGTACATATGTTATCTTTTTGAAAGCAGATTGAGGTAACTAGACAAATGAATACTATGGATAAGCCACAACATTTGATCACTACCAAACTAATACATGCTACTGTCATACTATAATTTATTTTAATGACCTAATATTTAGAATTACATTATAAATTTAAATCACATCTTTAAAATGCATATTGCATAATTGACAACTCAGAAGTTGAAACAATGTTTGAGAGCCATGCAAGTTATTATGGCAAACTGTTTGAAAGAGTCAAGTGACATTCAAATATTCTAATTGAGCAAACTGCCCCATTTTTTTTTTTTTTTAAATTATCCTTGATTTCTTTATTTCCGAGATTTCTTTATTTCCGAGTCTATCTTTGTGTTTATCTGCACATTGTAGGATTAATACAGCAATTACCTTTTTTTTTTCATTTTCCCCAATCAATACAAAAATTTTTAGCTGTTGAATCCACAGCTGTTACTACTGGGCCAAACTATTCAGTACCCTTTAATGGAAAATTGAACATTTAACAGTTCCACTCACATAATACAAACCATTTTTAAAAAAAATACGCTCTTCTGCTGACAATTGGTCCTGGAACTGCCATTTCCAAATCTTCCACTCTAATGCTATATTAAATCACAAAGGACAGGAACAATAGTACAGTCATATTCAAGAAACTTTCCATATCTGGAAACCAATACAGACATTTTTAGCTCATAACAACTGTTATTACTAGACCAAACAGTTCAGGACATTCCAGTGGAAGATTAAGGACAGTTTTATTCAATCATTTTTTTTGGTAAAAGTCATGTTCTTCTGCTGAAAATTGGTCTTTTTCTCTCTTTATATTGCACAAGGAAAAGTCAAGGCAGCAACAAGAGCATAAAATTCCATTCAAATGAATTTCCACATGTGGAATCCAATACAAAAACTTTTTGCTCTTAAATTCACAGCTGCTTCCACTGGATTAAACCATTTTGCATGGTACCCTAATAAACAGATAGTTAATAATATTTTTGACCACATTGAGTTCTGTCCACATCAGTCTCATAAGTTTTCTATTACCAAAGCCCATATATGATCATCTTATTAATCATGTTGTAACCAATTACAACCCTTTGTGAATGACCAGTTGTGATTTTGGTGATCGGTTTAGTTTAGAAAATAATCAAAGATTATATTATAGATGCTCTTTGTCTGATTCATGTTGCTTGGGGAATTAAACCAGAAAGTTCTGCATACAAGTTAGATGATATAGTTCATTCACTTGTCATGTCCATGTTCTGAGATTCAAACAGAAAAACCAATCTAGCTAGTCATCCAAGAACAGTCAATAAATGGATGTTTAGTTATTTTTTAGCTAAAGTTGTTATAAACTAATCCAATTCATTTTTCCATTCAGTTTATGACAAATACTAAAAATGGCACTGTGCTTATAAAATGTTATTAAATGGAAAAGTGTTTCGCTTTTTTTATTACACTTTTAAATTTTATATTACTAATGATGTTCTATACAGTTTCAACTGACTACCAGTCTTCTTCAGAGTGTCTTTTAAATAAGATTTTTTTCTATTTAAAAAAATGATGACTGTTAGACGATCAAAACTGTAAGCAACAATAGCATTAAGTGCAAAAAACAACAACAACAACAACAGTGAGTATTTTATAAAGATCATAGATACATGGAATTAGATATTTTCAGGTTTTTTTTGAAATTTTATCAGTACATCATTCATCAAACTCAATCATAATGCACCCATCTATCAGGGCAGGAAATCAAGTCAACTTCTTTCAAGATGTATGCACTTTTCAAAGAACCATCATCTTTCAGATGATCCAGAGTTGTCAAACACCCAAATTTTTGTGCCCATGTTGACAGCTTAACATCATTCACTATACCAGTGTCATGCAAGATTAGGATTGGTTCTGAGCATCTTTTTTCACCTGGTGAAAGAGTGAAAGTAGAAAACTATTACATTATAGGTATGCAATCTCTAGACTATTTGGATTTTAGCCATTTACCTCTCACTACAATCCTAGCATGTTGCAATGATCCTGGGAAGGAAAATGTCAGACCATTTTTATTATGCATGCATTTTATGAACAATACCCATTCTTCAGAAGATGGCGGTATCAAATATTTGAATCTATATAGTCAATTATATTTTCCACTACACCAATTTATGCAATATAGAGACTGATTTCTCCACACTTTTTTCACCTTGTGGAAGAGCAAATAATATACTTTCCTGGCAATTTAGTTTCTATCATGTGAACTCCAACTACATTGCAAACATTCATCAATGCAGAAAGTCAAATTATGCTTTCTCACTATAAATGCATTTTGTGAACAATCTTCATTCTTCAGGAGAGTTAGGGGTACCAAATATCCAAATTTCATATCCATGTTGACAGCTCAATATAAAATGGCTCTTTATTCCTGTTAAAAAGCTCTTAAACGTCAGTGGGCTAATTAATAAGATGAAGTTTATATGTATCATCAAACAAGTTTAATATTAATAGCATAGAACTTAAACTTAACTTTAATGTTATTATTGAATTAAATGGCAAGACCAAAAAGCTATTAGTTTGAAATCTGGTTAACAATTTGTATTAACCCTGCTTCTGACTGGTTTCTGGCTTTTGTTTTGCATAGAGACATTGTCTTGAATGCATGCCTAATTTTAAATTTAAATTGGACAGGTTTTAATACTCTCTGTAGTAGTAAATTTCACAACTGAAACAATGGCAGATATAATATAGACAAAATGATTATATTACCTTAGATAGTAACACCAAACATTCTAAAAAGATCCGAGATGTTTACATCTTTTACCTGAGAAAATTTTTGCTTCTAAATAACCTCAAGATAAAATTCTATTGTGGGTTACTAGAACAACTAGCTTATCTTAAAGGTTGTCCAGTAGCAATTGATAATTACTAAGTAATATCACTACTAACATAACTCACTAGTTATACATGGAAAATATATCCATGCATTACTTTGTTTGCACACACACATACTGCACACAAATGTGTACATAATTTTAAGAAAGAAAAACTTGTATTAAAATTGTAATGATATATATATATATACTGATAATAAAATTTTAATACAATAATAAAATTATGTCACATAACCTAATTTAAACAAGCTTGTATTACAAATGTTATATGAATAGCTCACAAATAAGCTCTTAACAAGCTTTGCAGAATATCCTAACCTCAGACTGGTTTCTGCTCCTGGCTGCCTCATTGATGTGCTAGACCGGTTTCTACTACTGGCTTTCTCAGTGAGATGCTAGAATATTCAAGCAGTGATATCCTAGCACCTCACTGAGGAAGCCAGTAGCAGAAATCAGTCTGGGATTAGAGATATTCTGCAAAGCTTGTTAAGAGCTTATTTGCAAGCTCTTTATATAACTGATAATAAAATATGAATCCAAGTTATGTTTGATTCTGCAAATGCAAAAATAACTTAAAGTAGTGACCATTAATGCCCAGACTTCTGTTTATGGCAAATTATTGCTTGAGCAACACTGATCAAAGTGATAACTTGATATGCCATTTCAATTTCTTCCTGAAAGACTGTTAGTATAGCCAGTTTTCTACAGTAAATTATATTGTTTAAGATCCTCCAAAGATAGATGTCATGTGGCAAGTCAAGAAAATGTGGAGAAACTTATTCTTCAATCATCAATGTATGTCATAAATTTGAGGTGAATATATGTATAAACTGTTCCAATATCATATGAAGAATAAATAGAATTTATAGTTATGTGAGATCTTCTTGATCTTACACACAGAGTACCATGTGCCTCAAACTTATCACACATGCATGAAAGTGTTAGGCATGTTGAAGGTTCTGTTGCATACTCATACCTCCATTGCCATTATGCATCCAAAATTTTCTTGAATTTCAAATACCACTTCAAAATGGTATTGTACTCCTCAAACAGTTGCATGTTTCTGCCATTTTATTTGACTGTCCTGCTCATCTCATGTGACACAAGCATTCATTTGATTAATAGCATCTTTTGAGAAAATGTCATACTATACATTGCTACTGTAATTTAATTCAACATCAAAAAGTAATACATAAATAACATCTCTTAAAAATGTGTATACATTAATGTGTACATTTTTGGACAACCTCTTGTATATAGACAATAATAACATATATAATTGTTATATCACTTCCAGATTCTTTGATATACTATTCTATAAGAATAGGATGACAGCATCTTGAAAATACTAATGTCCAGATCATTTTTAGCCATCAAAAAACAAAAAAGATCCCTATTATTAATGACTAGATATTATATAAGACAAGTTTTGGTTTGTTATATTTAGTTAGTAATTTAATCTTTCCCAATTTTATTAAAAATGAATTCTTAATGGCTCTATCTTGGGAAATATAATGCCAAAAAGCCTTTATTTTGGTAAACATTTGAAATAGACCATATGATCAACTATTGTAAATCACACCATTGAATTTGTCATGTAAAATAAATGTAAGATTTTCTAATAGAGTGTTTTATAATAAACTTGAATGTGATTTCATGATAGATGCAGATCCTATTTGTATTATAAGGATTACTTCAATAACATTCTAAAGGTATACAATGTCGACTGTTTCATTAGAAAGACCTGGCTGAGGATAGAATATATTGGAGAACTACAATTAGACAGTATTAAAGTTTTTTTTTTAAAAAGTTAAAAGACAGCATTACAAAATATCAAATAAACAGAATGGTAAACTCAGTTTTATATATGGATATAGTTGCAGAAAATCAACCAACACTTAAACAGTACCAATATCAATAAAAATCAACAATCTCAATCTGTTGTCAAGGCAACACAATAAAGATGGATATCCACTTTTATATTTGGTTTAGTATGTTTCTATAGATACTAAAGATTTCTATTTGACTACAAAGAATGAAATTATTAATTCAAAAAAGTTTAAATAAACCTCATTAACCAGAAAAATATCTGTTTTGAAAACAGACTAACAACTTTCAAGTTGCAATTATAACTTTCAAACTAATCTCCAACTATGTATTTCTTAGATAATAAAGCTAATAATACTTAGGGTTAGATAAGTATTAAAGCAAGTACAAAAAAGTAATCAACAATTAAACAATACCAATAGCAATAACAGTGAACAATCTCAACCTGTTGTCAAGGCAACTTCCTTATAACAATAAAGATGGAAATCCACCTTTATATATGGTCTAATATGCTTATTTGTGATTTTATTATTATTAAAATTATTATTCTTGTTTTAGAAGGAATTTAAACTCAGACTTTCAAGCTCACAGCTGTCCACTCCATCTTATACAACCAATGTGAAAAAAATAAATGATCTCCAATATACATATATTCTGAACTAGCATTTATCAGTTGGTCCATATCATCTCCCACACACATATATTCAGTGTATCAGTTATATAAGATGAAGTGAATAGCTGTAGTGAGCTTGAAAATGTGAGCTTAAATTCCTTCTAATTATATTAGGTTTAGTACAGTCAATATACTTGCATTTATAAATTATTTGTTTTATCTTTTTTTTTGGAGTAGGGAATGGCTATACTCATTTTTGAATATCTACTGCTGATTTGAAACATAATTAATTTCATTTGTGAAATTTGTTTTTATATATAACAGTTAATGACAAACAGGAACGTGTATTCATTTAATGGCTAAAAACAATGGTTTGGATATTAACATTTGAGAAATTTTATGATGCTGTTCTTATGAATAATTTTATTGTATAATTTTGTAGTTATTTTCATATATATATATATAATAGTACGTTTCTGCCTACAATATAAATTTTCCAGGTTCCAATAGCCTGGTGGCACCCTGTATGGCAGATATGGAAAGACATAAACTTCCAACTTCCTTGACCCTGACCATTGACCCCAACAACGCGTTATATTATAATGCTAATGGAAAATTGGGGTTTTAATACACAAGAACTTGCAGTTACAATGTACCACAATTAGGTATTCATTTGTAACAGTATGAAAATATAGATTTCATAAGTTGGGTGACATTTTTAATGCTACCATTATTTTTGGGGTTAAAGAAAGGGTGATGGCAAGTCATTATTAACTCTAGTTTAAATAAATATAAAATTAACTATCCATATTTAATATTAAATATAAAATAATGAGCATGAGATCATTCTAAGACATTAGCAGCTAACTATCCTAAGTATAAGCATAATTAATTATAAGTTCATTAGCATTAAAAATAAGTATAAGTATAACTCATTCATCATCATGAATGATCAACAATAAAGTAAATCAACAGTCTATCTTGTGACTGGATTTTAAATGCATCTGCTGTAGACCAGACTAACTATTTAGTTCTTGCCAGCTTGGGGCAATGATTTAAATATAATTTGGATAAACAAACTAAGTGCTCACTCATCAGAATATAGAATAATAACAATAATACTGGGTTGTTAAAACATGTTGGACATCATCAATGACCTGTCCACTTAGTACCATTAATGTACTGGCTAACTATAAACTTAATGTCAAGTAGAGATTAAACTAAATAAAATATAGTACATGGACTTTAAAGAATATTCTCTTTGCACTAATTCAGGATGATTATTAACTCAATGCCCATACACTAATAAACACCCACTTTCTATATAGCTGTTATGCATGAAACAAGAACTCTATAATTTACTACTGTGAGCAAAAGAAAAATAAAGTAGCTTACTAAAAATAACCTTAAGTAAATCATAGGCTTCCCCTACTTATAAACATATCTATTGGGATTATCAAAAAATACTAGAATATAAGCTGTCATAAAATAACACACACACACACTATAATTCATGTAACAGGAACTGGATAGAATAAAGAAACCAAGACTAAAACATTTTAAGTTTAAAACTACAATTATCTAATTTCTAATTAATTAACAAAAAATGACATGATAGTTGGTAATTTTAAACATCCACTTCATCAAAAAATATACAGTTTAATAAAATTATATTAACCAATCAGCTGATTTTAGTCATAAATTAATTCTAAATTCATCACGCTATTTCTTTAAATTAGTTAAAATTCTTTTTTCTATTTTTACAATATTTCTAAAATCAAAGATAATAATCTTTAGTTTATTTTTTTAAAAAATATTGAAGAATTAATTAACAACATGTTCAGAATCAAAGATAATCTTTGATTCAGATTAGCAAGAAATTTTTATTTTAACTTTACAACAGATTTTTTCCTCTTTAAAAATTATTTAACCATTTGTAATAGAAATTTGACTGGATTTTAAAAAAAACAAAAATGTCTAACTATTTGAAACATATTAACTTATTGAACCTGATTGAAATCCGATTAAGTTTTTAATTTTCACTAAACTTAATTTTTGTTAAATCTTATTTAATGTTTAAATATTTATTATTTAAGAAGAATACGTGTATCAAAATACACAAGCGTTTATCTGTAAAACGGATCATTTCAGTGTTTATCAATTTATTTTAAAATAGTTTTCTTATACCGCTTGTTTTTACTTTAAATTAATTTGATTTAAAAACAAGCTGGCTAGCTAATTGCATTCCTGTTGCTTTTATTTTAATTATTGTAAACAATTCTAAAAGTGGAGATTTGATTTTTATGTAGTTGTTTTCATTTCAATAATCCCTGGGTAGAATTCTTAGATAGATTGAGAGGGAGATTGATATTTGCCCTGCCTAAGGCATAGAAATTGGACAACAAGGAAAGTGTTTTGTGGGAAATGGAGCAATGTGTAAATAGCCCTGAAAATTTGAGGTGTTAGTTAATTCATTATTCATAACTAGACAAGCTGTTCCTCAAGTGAAAGTTTATATCAGTGCAGACCTTTAAATTCTTAAAGGACAGTAGCTGTTATTAAATCCTTTTGCTTACATCAAGATGATGAATACTATATGTGTTATCAAAACCAGAATGGCTTGCTAACTCAACAAAGGACGGATCCCTGACTTCCAAATTTGCTCCAGTAATGCCTTAAACACCTAGAAAAAGCCAGAATCTCTTTACATCTACCTTGCTGCTGTCTAAAGACCTGAAAATGAACTAAAATAATAGTGCCCACTCTACGTGAACATTGCTTTTACCGAAAGGTAACTATTTTCTTTTTTATTCTTCCCAGGGTAAATTAATTCTCATTAAATCTCCACTCAATCTAATCATAAATGTGTATTCCTAATTTATATAGCCTCATATTTAATATTTGCTGTGTTTTCTAATATTTTGTCATGGGTTTTGGAATCTTAGTTTTAAGATTCCAAATTACTGTCTGTTTTTGTTTATTGGAGAGTGATGAGTGAGTTTTCTATTTTTATGTAAGACTTTTATAAATGATTTGGCAGTCGTGCCTTTTAAATGCTTATCTGTAATTATGTTAATATTCAATAATTACTTTTAAACTCTATGTTTGCCCTATTGCTAAACCTCCAAAATTTTTTGGCTGGTGACTTTATTGTCTAATTTCCCGCACGTGGGGATTTCGTTTCTTATATCTCTAAAAGCAGAAATTAGAATTGTTTTTCTTTGTAATTTTATAAGTCATCAGCAGGAAGATAAAATATATCCCCCTTTAAATTACAGGTGAGCAATACTTTTGTTCTGCCAAAGTATTTAAACTTTTAATATTTTCGTACTCATGTGCACTCTCTGATAAATTTCTGTTTGTATTTATTATGTGTGCTTTAAATTTATCAGAGCGTGTACTCGGAATTTGTAAGTTTATTTTCTTTAAATGCTGGGGCAGATGTAACTGTTTTTCTAATTATTTACTTGCTCTTTATTGAGACCTTTAATTATTAATTTTAAAGTAATTTTCACCAATTGTTTGGCTGGGATTCACCAATTTTAATTGTTTTACTCCATTTCAATCATATTTTTCGGTTGTTTTTGAGGTGGATCAATCACCGTTATTTTAAATGTAGTAATAGGTGCAACTCATACTGATATAAGGACATTCAGGGTCTGACCAAATTTTGGATCTCAAAAAGCTCATCGGCACTGGTTTCTTTGATCTATTTCAAGGACGTATTGTTTAAGTATCTGAAAGTGAGAACCAATGTTTGAGTGAATCCTCTGCTGAATGAAATTTGCTTCCTCCCTTTTAAATTTATTAAAAAATCAGTAGATCTGCCAGAGCATTGCATTTAGTCTTTCTGGTACATGCCTGAGCTAATCATATTTGTTAAGTTATAAACTTTTCTTATAAATTATTCTTCTCTGAATAAAATTTTATTAAATATGTTTAAACTTAATTTGGTTGACATTTGTCTTTGTGCTTTTGTCCCAATTGTCTAAACAATTTAAGATCTCTTGTTTCTCCCTGAGTCTAGTCGGCGCAAACCATCATCATCTATTCTGATTACAGTAAACAAATTTTCCAGATACGTAATGATCTGTTGGTGCCCTTTGTATCAGAATAGATTGATAGACAAAATTAAAACCTTTTGTCTGGCACATTATTGAAGTATTTACTATTATCAATTCTTACACAACTCAAAAACCAAATCATTCTTTTATGAAACAAAAAAAAAATTAACAAAAAAATAGGTGCACATATAAAAAATAATAATACCTCTAGCCATAGCATTTTTGTTTATGGAAGCTTTTTCAACTACAATTTCCAGTTTTTTATGATTGTCTTTCTTCTGAAGGCTTTTAAACATGGGCTGGTTAAATTTGTTGTTTTTTGAGTTGATAACAATTCCAAGTACATGAAAAATAGCAAATTTTGTCCTTTTGGTTCTCTTGAATTTCCAGATGAGACAGATGTAGACAAAGACTCATGCTCTTGATTGAAGGCCAGGTTGCAGGCTATTTGGGGGTTAGTAGGTCACATAGAGGAAAGTGATGCCTATCTTTTAGCTGAATTAGCACATAGTTTTTATTGTACAAATCATTTCTAGGGTTAAACTCATAGTATGTTAAAACCTTGATTAAAACTTCTGCTATTTTATTCAGTAGCTGGTTAAAGACTTATACTTCTTTTTTCTTTATCAGCTGGATTAAACTTGGTCTGCTCTCATTTCAACAACTAAGTTAGAAACCTACCTCTCACCAGATATTATGGTCTAGGGTCTTCTCATTTATTGACCTGCCACATATATTTTTTTCTAGAACAATCTTGCCCACAAGTCAATCATAATCTGTCTCTCACATGATAAGTTCCACAACAACCAATTAAATAAATTCCCATAGATACAATTGTTCAGTTATCTACCTCTTTAATCAAAAACATTGAAAAATAACTCTGATTAAAAATAAAATTTACAAAGATATTAAAATATACTGTATAAAGAGTTTTGCTTCTGTATTAAATCTTATTTTGTTTTATTGTCATTGAAAATACTTTTAAACATAAAGTTTAATCTCTTTCAAAAAATAAAACAATTAAATAAGGTACAACAATAAAAGAAAAGAATTTGTTTTTTAGTTCTATTTTCAAAGTTTAAATTAAAACTACTAATTAATTATAACTACTACAGTAGGAGAGAGTCCAAAAAACTTGTTGACATTCTTTCACAATTCTCTCTTTTCCCTTTATAATAATTTATAACTCTTTAAAATAATTCCCATATTAAAATCGTATTACTATTAACAAATTAAATGTTTGATAATTCACACACTATCATATGGGGACTTAAAAATGTTGAATTAAATCATGATTAAAAAAGGTCTAAGAAAATTAAATATTACTTTCCCCCATTAATGAAATAAACCTTTAATTAAAACTGAGGAATATACTGCCAACTATCTAATTTGTATTATCTTTTCTTTTAGTGCAGCCATGTAGCCAACTGGTACAATATATATACTAAATCTTAAAAAATAATTATTATAAAATGCAGAAGTATTTTTAGTTATCTTCATAATCATTTTCAACAGATACTCATTTAAATACATTCCATTTAATGTTAATAGAGTGGTGAATAATTTAAAAATATAATACCTTTGTAACAAAAAAGTAATATTCAAGTGAAATCAAACAAAGAAAACTGATGCAGTTATTAATTCATTAGTATTCTTAATTTTGATATGTTTATGTTCTCTTAACTGTTTATCAATACTATACTTCAATTCATTTATATATAAATCTTTGCATTTATGTGAAATTTGATATCCAATATTACTCTTTTAATACTGATTTTTCCTCTTTGTTTGAGTTTGTAATTCAAATTTGCATACATTTGTTTTTATGCAAAATAAAGTGGTTTTTTACTTTCTTTATAACCTAAAGTTGAGTACACCTTTGGTGAAGCTCACCATGAAAAAAATGTATGAAAATTTGAATTAGAAACTCAAACAAAGAGTAAAAATCAATATTAAAAGAGTAATATTGTATATCAAATTTCACATAAATGCAAAGCTTTATATTATTGTAGGTGAATTAAAGTATAATATTGATAAACAGGTAATAAAACATAAACATATAAAAAATAAAAGTACTAATGATTTAATAATAGCATCTATTTTCTTTGATCATGAAAAAACATGTAGCTGAGGTCTGTAAATTATATAGAAAATGATCAGGTGTTGAATCTACATAATTATGCACGAGAATTAGGTTAGATTCAAAATTTAGGATGTTTTGAAATTTAGGCTTTTAACATAAATAATATAAAAATGACTGCTATATGTATAAGAGTGTTAGTTCCAGCTTTGAATTCCCAACACTTATGAAGTAAAATCCAAAAAACAGTTTGTTGTGATATTATAGTTCACCATTATTTGGATTTATTAATTATTCAAACTTAGATTAGATGCATCTAGAGTGATGTGAAAAGAATTGCTCTTGGATTAAAATTCTGTCTTAGTGCTTTCTTAAAAATCAAAAAATTATGACATAAATGGTCAGATTGTTGTCAAATTATCAAGTTGGATGACGAAGAAAAAAAGAAACGTGGCAAGGTTGAAAAAGAGAAACATCCACTTATGAGATGTGGGAAATAATCAAATATTACAGGAACCACCTATAGAATTTTATCACATGGTAAGAAACTGAAGAACTTTTGCATATGGATTTACCAGAAATATATTAAAATGAATAACTTACAAAATTAATATTTATATAATATTATTAATTCCGAGACAGTATTTAATTTACAAGCTTTGTGATAAATGCTTAGCCAGAGCCAGCACTTAAAACATCTCTGTCAGGAACCCCTCCCCAAACCCCTGACCATGGTTTCGTGCTTTGGCACTCTTCAGAGAGGTGTGGTCAGGGGTTTGGGGAGGGGTTCCTGACAGAGATATTTTAAGTGCTGGCTCTGGCTAAGCATTTATCACAAAACTTGTAGAGGAATTGGCAATCCTCATTGTTTATAACTTACAAGCTTAAGAGTTAGGGTCATGTGATCTATGACTCTTATTTTGAGTATTTAATTTGTTTATAATGAATGCTTCTTACATATATAAGTAGAATGATTTGAACTCTATTTACATATATAAAAACATTCAGTAGGAGCAAATTAAACACTGCTTAGGAAATAGATTACATCTTAGTAGAAATTCAGCCCAACCTTCTCCTAATAACATGTATGGATATGTGATGTCTGATAATATGAGGGGTTAGATTGATGTAATATGTACATGACTAAGACTATAATATCAAATCCAACAAGAGCTTTAAGTATTCCATTGTTGGTTCTTCAATTAATTGGGCAATTGAATAATTGGAAGGCTAAGAAGATTGAAGTGTGACCATTAAAGTTTGAAAAATTGCTATCTTAATATAAACAGAACTCTGATTGTATAAATATGTGGGTGATTATGATCTGGCCAACTGATGAGTGCTGGTTCTGTATGAAATAGGTATATTGGGGGTGATGTATCTTTTTTTGAATCTGTGTGGTCATGTGTATTGGTGGCTTGAAATAGAGTGGACGATGAATAGACTGAAAAATCTTGAGTTCAAACCCCTCTATATATATAACATAAAGTACAGCTTAAATATTGCATAAGTAATTTTACATTTTGACAGTTCAACAGAATGTTATGAAATTATTTTCATAATCCATATTCCCATTTGTGAATATGATTCTAAAGCCATATAAAAAACCATTTTATATCTGATTTGCAACTGATTCACCTTTATTTAGAATATTTACTAAATTGGATAATTCTATATATATATATATCCAAGGCCATAAATGTAACTGTTGCATTTGCTATAACACATAAGCTTGTCGTTAAGACCTGTAGAGGTCCCTGCCTTCGCATTTTCAAGCGCACATGCTTAAAGGTTTATTGCTTTAGTAAATATTATATAGATTTATATAATATTTTGGAACTTGATTCACAAAGAAGAAAAATCACTTTGTTAAAAATTTGAGAGTATACCGTTTCACTCTATTTTTACAATTATTCTTAATCTTTTCTTTTTAAAAACTACTACTAAAGGAAAAGAACTAATTAAACTTAGAATTAACGTAGTTGATTTGGCGAGCACTGAAAGTTTTGAGTCATTTGGAATTATCAATAAGCAGGTAAGATTTGTTAATTTACTGGCATTTGGCTGCTGATATTAGACATAAAATAAATGGATCAGCTTATTACAAAATTTCTCCAGTAGAATAAAAATTTCTACCATTACCACCATTTCAAATTTGATTAAAACATTCATGCTACAAATTAAAGGAATTCAGAAGGAGAGATCTAATTCTGGTGCCTATTATTAAACACAAAGACACATGGAGCCTCATAAATGAAGATTGACTTAGAAGATCAAGGCAGTACCAAATAGTACACTGACAGAGTATAAACCTCAAGAATCAACAGACAAGTCAATAAACATCAATGTATATATAAAGCTTAAAACATATATCGAGAAATAAAACGTCCATGCTAAAAACACTATAAATTGTTTTAAAGATCGAAATTCTCAAAAATATGTTATTAAAAGAGAGTATTGAAAAGTTAATCGCACCTTATGATATATTGAGATGAGAAATAACATAAAAAGCGATTATATTTAACATTGTATGTATATGTAAACATTAATTAAATATTTTAATCTATTAACATTATTTTTTATTTGTTCTCACTATATAAATTTTTACAAACTTGTAGTCTTATGTAGGGTAATATTTGATGGAAAAAAATCAACTAATCCTGTACAGGACATATCATCAAACCTGATATCCATTAAGAATTATATCAAACATTAAAATTCAGTTTCAATTTAAATAGACCCATAATACTTAATTTGATGTGAAAATTTAAATATGAATTTAACAGTAATTAATAAACTTTAAATTAAACATAGTTCAGTGTATATGTAAACAAAGGGAGTAAATGACTCTCCCCAGGTTATGAATTTAAACTATCTACATGTTGAACAAAGAATCAAGAATAGAATAAATCCACCTACTCTTGGAGTTAATAAACAAGGCAAAACTCTCCATACAGTAGTGTCACCATGTGCCAACCAGAATAATCAATGGATGCCAGAAGGCTTGTGCATAAAATCCCTATCTAATGCCTACTCATCCAATATCCCTAGACTAGTTTCTGGCTTGTGGCCTTCATCAGTGAGGAGCTTTGGATTTGAGAGCACTGCACCTAGATCTTAGGATCTAATGCAACTCTCCAGCAATCACCTTTTATCTCTACTTAACTACAAAACTATGAGAATGAAATTGAAAACACAAAAATCTAGGTGCAGTGCTCTCACATCCAAAGCTCCTCACTGATGAAGCCACAAGCCAGAAACTAATCTGGGGATATTGGATGAGTAGCCATTATATAGGGATTTTATGCACAAGCCTTCTGGCATCCACTGATTACTCTAGTTGGCACAGGGTGGCACTACTGTATGGAGAGTTTTGCCTTGTTTATAAACAATTATGTGCTAGTATAAGAGATGGTGATCATGTGATACTCTTGAAGTTCTGATGTTTGTAAGCATAAATTAATTTTACTCTAAATTACCAACAATGTCTTGATAAATATATGCTTGTAATCACCAGCATTCCAAGAATAGGTGGATTCATTTTATTCTTGATATTTTGTTCAACATTTAGATGTTTTTAATTTATAGCATGAGGGGATTTTACATCCTCTGTTTATATATATGGATGTAACATCATAGATCCAATCTGCTGCAATTGTTAATATTAATAATTAATCTGCTTTCTATTCACGTTAGAAATTTTTGCAATAGGAGCATCTTTTACTGCATATTCTGATATATAGAGGAATGTCTTAAAAATCTTTGTTCAGAAAAAATGAACTTTAAATTAATTGAGAAATATATTGCAAATTAATTTAAAATGTAGTCCTCCATTTTAAAACTTTGTAAACAAAAATTCAAATGATAAAATTTGTGATTGTAGGGATAAACTATGATTGTGCTGTTTTTGATTCAAATTTTTTATTAGAAGATCTAGATATGGTTAAATATACTTTGAGAGTGGGACCGCTGTGATATAGTTGTCTGGCCATAATTATTCTAACTTTATGATATATAAAATTAAAAGTGTATGAAGCGCTTGAAAAAGAAACTATACAGAGAGCAAAAAAATATTAAACGCTTAGCACTTTCGAGACCGTTTGCCTCATATTCATAGTGATAATGTGAAATGCAGAATAGAGAAATAAGGCGATATGCAAAGTATATGCAAATGATTTAGATAGCCCAACATTTGTTATGTTTTAAAAGATTAGCAAACTTTATATCTAAAAAAATGAGTTTTTGAATTCAAGTAAATTTAAAAAAAAAAATTTTTAAAAATGAACTTTATATTTGAAAAAATTTAAATTCAAGTTAATTAAAAAAAAATATGAATATGATATAAATAAAAGATTTTTGGGTGAAAAAAATTAGTAAACAAAAGCAATTTTCGATGTTCACTTTATTCAATTCAACTCTTTTATTTATATCATGTTCATAATAATTTTTTAAAATTAACTTGAATTCAAAAACATATTTTTTAAATATAATATTTGCTAAACCTAAAGTGATACTTCACAGGCAATGAAAATATATTTGTAAAGTTAAAATAATTATGGCCAAAAGATTATGTCATAACAGTGTTAATCCCAAAGTACGGATGTAAGTCTAACAGGCAAATTGTATCTGTTAATCATATAATTCATCTTACTTTTCTTCTTTCATTTGAATATTATATAAATGCTTTAAAGATATTAGAACTAAAGGGCATTTTACAGGATAGAAAATGAATTTTGATGTAAGGAAATTGTGAAACAAAGAAGTAAAAGTTGAGTTCAGTGTAAATTTCAGATTAAATTTGAAATAATTAGTTCAATATATTGTCAGTGTCAGAAAGAGAATTAAAGAAAGCAATTAATTTGGCTGTCCTTTTAGAAAATTATTGTAAGGTTAACAAGATTAATATACTACTTCATAATTAAGCATAAACACCTGGAATAATTCATCCAAATATCTATTTTTTCCATATAAAAGATATATTTTTAGATATAGTTAAAATGATTATTCCACTATACTTATTGAAGCATATAAGTAAAAATATCTGCATTATATCTTTTAAGAATGGATGGGTGGATGAGTATGTTAATTATATCTCTAAATATATAAATTAAATGTACTGCATTGGATAAAATAAATAAAAATAAATAGTTATAATACAATATGCATTCATATTTATTACATTAAGGACCATGTACTGAAAATAATAGATGACAATGAATTGTATTGTAATACACACTTTTAACATTCTGTACAGATAGGTGTGTATGCTTATGTAAATATATGTTGAAAATGTTTAAAGCACATGCAGTGAGTGTAATACTGTACATGCACTATGAACAAAATGCAGAAAGTTTAAATTTATTTAATTATTTTATTAATTTCTAATATATATATATATTTTATTTGCCATATTGTTTAATAGTAGATAAATGCAACTATTGTTATAAAAATCATGGATATGAAAGAATTCTATATCAACCATTTTCAATGTCTGTAGAAATAGTAACAATTTATTGAGAAGTACAATAAAAAGAGATGAGTCACTAATAAAAAAAAGACAATGAATAGTACACAGAAAGGGTGACAATAATAACAAGAAAATGGATGCTAGAATTAATTGGTGAAGGGAAATAAGCTATGCACGTAACACACCAAGAAATATAGGAACCATATTTTAATTAATTTTCCTATATATTGCTTATTATTTAAAAAGAAAAGAAGATAAAGAAATCCTCTAAATCAAAAATTATATGTAGAACTTGCAAATAAGCTCTTAACAAGTTTTGCAGAATATCCCTAACCCCAGACCGGTGTCTGCTACTGGCTTCCTCAGTAACGTGCTAGGATATTCGAGCTTGTTAAGAGGTTATTTGTAGCTTTATATATAACATTTGTAATACAAGCTTGTTAAATTAGATCATATGACATCTGACTTGATTTTTTTATAAATCAAAAGTTATACATATTTCCAGTAATTATTTCACATTTTGGGGCTCAGAGTATGTATGCTTACTTTTATGAACATCATCTCTCAGTCAATCATTTTTTCATCTTGCACACTCAATTTCTAGTTAGTCAACTGGTGATCTTCCTCTTAACTTATTCTTGTACTATCTGTTTCATAGCTTTATTATTTTATTCATTAGTTAATTATTTTTCATGTGTTTTAAATTATATAATTTTCAATTAAATTGTAACATAGAAATAAAATTATTGAAGGAACTTATTGCTTAGGAACTCATAAGAAGTTTGAGCACCAAATGCAATAGACCTAACATTGTAGGGTATCACTCTGCCACCACTTTAAGCCATGCAGGATAATTTAGAAACATTAATTTATGTTATAAGTGTATATTATAGTGGGTTCAGTATTATCCACAATTTCAAACATTCATGTGAAATTTTGGAGGCAAGAGGCTATTAAAGAGAATGGTGTGTCAGCATAATGTTAAGTGCATAATAGCTCATTGAATATCGTGTACAGATTACATGACCCTATTCAAAATAAACCAATAAAATATCAGTAGTCTGTTATCAAAACATCACTCAGATAATACATGGAAACCCACCTTATGGTCAGAGTCTAAGATCTTTAATAGATCACAATTGTCAGCAATTAAGTAAAACAGATTGAGATTAAAATGGACAAAAAGTTTTAAATACATTGTTGATATTCCATTTATTATTTGAATGATCACATGATCACCATTTCTTATGCTTGCTCAAGCTATTAAAACAAGCAAAACTCTCCATTCAGTAGTGTCACTCAGGGCAAGCCAGAGTAATCAATGGATGCAAGGGGTGTGCATAAAATTCCTATCTAGTGCCTACTTATCCAATATCCACACATTAGTTTCTGGCTTGTGACTTTCATCAGCAAGGAGCTTTGGATCTGAGAGCATTGCACCTACATCTGAGGATTGAATGCAGCCATTCAGCAGCCATATTTTACCTCTTTAGTTAGCTACAAAACTATGAATCTAAAATTGAAAACACAAAAATACATTTCAATCCAAGCTTATTAGATTATATAGGTCTGAACTCAGTTAAGAACTCATACATTTTGGTGTCTAGCATCCATTGATTACTCTGACTTGCACTGAGTGGCACTATATATGGAGAGTTTTGTCTCTATTATTATGTGAATGTTGTATAAAGAATAGATTGCTAATATTAGCTTGCTTTATTCTGAACATTAATTGGGATCATGTGATTTTCTATGATGAGAGTTCCACTAATTATCTGACTATTACCATGACAACATATTGCGGATATTCTATTGCTTTATTCTGAGCACTAGTTGGGGTCATGTGATTTACATTTGATCAAAATTCCATTTATTATCTGAGTATTACCTTGACAACAGATTTCTGATATTCTATTGTTTTACTTTGAGCATAAGATGGGATCATGTGATTTATCTTGAATCAGAGTTTCATTTATTATCTGTGTTACCATGACAACAGGTTGTTTATATTCTATTGCTTTATTCTGAGCATAGACTAGGATCATCTGATTTACACATGATCTGAGTTCCATTTATTATTTGAATGGTGCCTTGACAAGTCATCGCCAATATACTAAAGGTTTATTTCGAGCATTGACTGGGGTCATTTGATTTATAAATATATAGAAATTCGAAGAACATGCTCACATTTTTTAACAGGGCGAAATCTTCGCTTTAATACATTTATGCCGAGTATATATATATTTCTCATGTGTCATAGCATCAGCCGGGAAGCGAACCCGCTAACCCGGGACAACTGCTTGTAAAGTAGCTGCCGCTGACATCTCGATCACCAATGCTTGATATTTGTTGAAGTCGAAAATAATTTTATTGTATATATCTTTACGATATTTTAGATGATTTAGTGGATTTGCTGGTTCATATTGTATAAAAAATTGTTGTCAAAAATTAAAATTAAAAAAAAAAAATTGTAAATGCAAATTATTGTGTAAAAATATTTTGCATACAAAAGTATGTTTTTAGACCACTAGATAAATTAGATTAGGTGTTGTCAGTTGCTTAATTTTTAGTTTTTTAAAATGTATTTCTTAGTATTTTTTGGAACAACTTTTAATTAGTGCATAATTGCAATTATTTATAGTTTAACAGAAAAAAGTGATGCAACGTTTTGGAATTCTTTTAGTACTTTCTATTTTATTTTTAAATTTATGTTATTGATCGAAGCAAAATGCCTGATCTAAAACTCATGTCTAAGTGAATTTTTGGTAAAAATATTTTGTAAAGGAATCATGTCTTTTTTAAAATTGAATTAATTAGTAATCATATATTCAAAGATTTTTTAAAAAAAATCTTAAGATTTGACAGTCTAGCAAAAGTTTTAATTCCAATTGGGTTCAAAGCTTGGTTCTATTCACAATCACACATACAAACATACATTCCTCAATCTTTTTAACGTTAATCAAAAATCCCTCACCATATGTGGGGATGACTTCATCTACATTAAAATACTTAATGAATTTTTATTTTATTTTTCACTTAGTAAATGTATGAAGATTAAGCACTATGCCAAATATATAGTAAATAATCGTAACTTTTTTAAATATCGGTAGATTGAAAAGCGGAAGTAATACGTCAGTGGCAGCAATTATTTCCGCTTTTCAAAAATGGGGTGGGATTAAGGCAAGGATGCCCTATGTCACCTATTTTGTTTTTGTTGTTTTTGAGGGAAATGGAGAAAGCAATAGAAAGACTAGGAAGAGGGGTAGAGATACCATTAATAGGTGGCAAGGGAGTATATATTTTGTCGGGTCTTTTTTTTGCAGATGATATCTTTTTGTGTGCAGAAAGAAGAGAAGATATGGAAATTATGTTGAGGACCTGTGCAAGGGTGGGTAAAGAGATGGGGATTAAATTTAGTTAAGAAAAATCAAATATAATGATGGTTAATACTGGGGAGAGAGAAGATGTAGAATTTTTATTGGGGGATATAAAGTTAAGTGTGGTGGATAGATATAGGTATTTGGGAATCATCTTATGTAATCAGGAAAATTGTTTGGATGAATGGGAAAAAAAATTGATAAATGAAGCAAAGAAAAGAAAGGGTTTGGTAAAGAAACTAACCTATAATAAATATGATGTAGCTAGAATTGTATGGATGGGAGTTGCAGTAGCAGGGTTAACATATGGTAATGATGCATTATGTGTTAGTACAAGGGTTTTAGATTATTTAGAGAAAGTACAAAGGGAAGTAGGAAGACATGCATTAGATGCAGAGATGTGGACAGCAAAGGAGGCAATTCAAGGAGAAATGGGATGGTCAAGTTTTTATATGAGAGATGCAAAAAGTAAAATGAAAATGTTTGGTAGGTTGCAGTTTATGGATAGTAAAAGAATAGCAAAAATAGTGTTCAATTGGGTTATGAGTAAAGGCAGGTAACAAGATGGGTGAGAAAGGTAATGTGGTATGCAAAAGATTTGGATAAAGAATTTATATCAGTATACTTGTATAAAAGGTGGGATGATTGTGTTAGGAGGATTGTTGAGTATTATAGTGGTAAGGAATGAGATAAAAGAATAGAAGCATTAATAAAAAATAGGGAGTTGGAGAGATGGAGAACTAGTATGGAGGGTAAGAAGAGTTTAAATATATATAGAAGTAAATGGAATATTGGATGCGAGTTAATTTATGATAATAGTAAGGAAAGTAGTTTATTATTTAAGGCTCGAATGGGATCTTTAGCAACAAGAGAATATACATGTAAATGGAAAACCATGGATAATTTAGTGTGCAGATTGTGTAAGGAAGGTATAGAAAATATTAGGCACCTGTTGATTGAATGTAAATGCTTGAAAGCAGAAAGGGTACAGATAATGAAGTTATGGGAGGATAGACATGAACAAAGTGACTATACAGAAAGTGAGTTATTAGTTTTTATGTTGGGTTTGTGAAGAGATAAGGGGGATTTAGATATAAAGGCCATAGAGTTGACAAAGTTTATGTTGTGGAAATGGGATGGGGCAGAATATGGGAAGACTTAAGAGTGGGGAATGGAGAATAAAATGGCTAACAGGTTTATCTGGGCATAATTGCTGAGATATTCTTGACTTCGTTTAAGGAGAAGCCAAATACATCACATCACATTACAGATATTAAAAAAATTACGATTATTTTTGATTACATTTATTAAAACTAATATGTTATTTAATGTTCAGAAGTAGTGAAAAGTAATACTCATTCTTCATTCTCTGTATACATTAATAGTAATTTCAAAGCATTTAATCTATACCTAAATTAAAGCAATACACAAAATTCATCCTATAATTTAAAAACCAAGTCAACAATTAAGCTTATATAACAACACAACTCAGTGGGAGGGAGTTACTTTCACTTTTCAATTACACAAACTTGTATATATTACATGCATATATATATAAAATTAAATCTTTTCTTGCATTTACTATAATGTAAAGAATGGAAATTAAAGGATTATATCCATGTAAACAACCAGAGACAATTTTATCTTTGATGTTGCTAGGAAACCATCAATTCATATTGACATTCCTAAAGCTAAACAAGTTTCATCTAATAGACTATTATGACAATTTTGTCCTGAATTTAAGTGGAAGAAAAAGAAGAGCCACTTTTACTTCTAATCCAAGTTGATATAAAAATTTAACTCTCAAGGTTTAGAAAAGGATCTCATTTTCATTTTGTTTAAACCCAGGACAAAGATGCTATAATAAATTAATAGAGAAAACTTGTTTAGCCTTAGGATTATCAATTAGTTACAGATAGTCTCTTAGCATGATCATAATTTATCTCTGGTTGGTTATGTAGATATAATCCCTTAATTTCCATTGTTTAGACACAAACATTTATATGTGTATATATTACATAATCACAACTCATTTTAAAACTTAAATCAATAAATATTTCCAACAATCCATTGTTATGACAACACTATGAGTAGTGAAGAAAAGAACATCACATCCTACCCTCATCTAAGATTTTAAATAGATTATAGACAAAATTAATTAAATGATGTCCATTTTCTATTTATATATAGTATTGTCCTCAGATCGGGTTGCTGAAAGTTATACTGATTAATGTTTCAGCATAATTGCTCTGATAATGTAATTTACATAAACTGATCAGTAGCTATTGTCTCTAAGTTTAATATATATATATAATAAATAAAGTTTGATATCTGTATTCATTTCACAATATATGTAATATACAAATCAATATATATATCAAAATACAGTACAATTTATATAAATTATATTCTTTTAGAAATTTCACTATACACTTTCTTTATCAACTATATACTTGAATAATCAAAATGAGACAAACCTTACTACCCATAGTTCAATTCGATTCCACAATTCTGTTATCTTCACATTGTGACTCATTCTTTACTTTCGATTTCTTGAAATCAACATAGCCTTTTATTTTCGTTTATGACACTTCAATTTGAATAATATTCATATTTTTATAATCAAATTTAAATCCATATTGACAAGATTTATTATGATCAAATATAACAGATGATGAAGGTTTATTTACATCTGTTCCATATTGATTCTCTTTTTGAATTCTATTATATAAAAGCATATGTTCTTTTATTCTCTTTTCAAATGTACACTTAGATTCACCAATGTATTGTACGCCGCATCCACATATCAATCTATATATAATAGAATTTTGATTAAACTTTAAATTTTAGAATTATTAAGCAATCTATTTATAATCTAAGTGTACATTTGAAAAGAGAATAAAAGAACATATGCTTTTATATAATAGAATTCAAAAAGAGAATCAATATGGAACAGATGTAAATAAACCTTCATCATCTGTTATATTTGATCATAATAAATCTTGTCAATATAGATTTAAATTTGATTATAAAAATATGAAAATTATTCAAATTGAACGTTGTCATAATAAACGTAAAATAAAAGAGGCTATGTTGATTTCAAGAAAACGTCAAATGTTAATGAATCACCAGTCATCAAATGTTAAGATAAATGTGGGAACTGAATTGAACTATGGGTATTGTTAAGGGTTGTCTTGTTTTGATTATTCAACATTATATAGTTGATAAGACTACAAAGTGTTGAAAAGTACTTCTAAAAGGATATAATTTATATAAATTGTACTGTATTTTGATATATATATATAGTTTGTATATAACATATATATATATATATATATATATATATATATATATATATATATATATTATATCTAATATTTGTAATATATAATATAGGGAGTATGCTAATAGCTTTAACAAGCTTTTTATTGTAAGTGCTGCAAGAGAAAGCATTTAAAAATCTCTATCTAGAATTAACCCTATCTCCAAACCAGTTTTGACCTGTTGGCTCTCTTCAGTGAGACACTAGGATTTATAAGACATATAGGTGTCTAAAATGTTCAGATTTTCTACTTAATAGTTAAGTATTAGATAAGTGCTGGCCTTGAGTTGGTATTTTAAATCTAGTGTCTGAATATCCTACTGTCTCACTGAGGAAAGCCAACGGCTTGAAACCAGTTTGGGGGATAAGGATCATTCTAGATAAAGATATTTAAATGCTTTCTCTTGTCGTAGTTACAATAAAAAGCTTGTTAGAGCTATTAGCATGCTTCCTATATCACATATCTGTAATACAACCTTAAAAACAGGTACATGATATATCATTTGATTTATATTTCTTCACTTGCTTCTTTTAATATATCCATTATAATTCCATCATTACCTAGAGCTTTTCATTTCTTCATAGATTTAATCATGTCTCAATTCTTCATTTAAAATTCTGGAGATATAATAGATGTAGGAGGTACTTGTTTTTTATTACTGTATAATTCTTGATAGATCTCTTCTACTCATTTCATGATGTCATCTTTTTTTTAAATAATAGGTCCATCTTTTTTTACTGCAGAAATGTTTCTTACCATTACAAGATGTTATTTTACACTCTTGGCACTTTTATTCTCTCCTATAGCTTTCCTTGATAATTCACAATTACATTTTTTTATATCGATATCAACTCTTTTTTGCAACATTTTACAAAATTTTAGATATTCATCCTTTCAATGCATCATTTTTGCATATTTTTATATTCCTTATTTTCTTTATAAATTGTCATCTCAATAGAAATTTTCTTGGTCAATTGCTGCTTTTTTCTCCCAGCTATCTTTGTTGCAGAATTATGTTCAAAAGCTGCTAATATTTGAAAACGATTTGCAAGTTCTAATTTAAATTCATTAAAATGTTTCTGAAGATTAGGAATATCAACTGTGAATATTGTTTTTCTTAATAATTTCTGTCTCTCTAGTTTTGCATTATCTTGTAGCTTACATCTCACTAATTGATAATCGCATCTTGTGTTGAATCCATTAAGAACAGCCCGATCTTGAAATATGTATTTTCTGTTAGTCTAAATATAATCCAATTTAACTGTACTTTCATTTGGATACTTCTATATTCATTTCCATTTAGCATTTTTCACAAAGAAAGAATTTATAATATAAAGTTTTTCTTTTTCTGCAAAAGCATCAGTTTATGTCCTAACCAAACATAGCCACAGTAATTTCAACTTTCCATTGCTTACAAATAGCATTAAAAGTCTCTTATGACAATTTTAAAATGTTGTTTGGTCTGATCGAAAACCTTTTGTACATCCATATAAAAATCCTATACTTCTTCATCACTATGAGAATTGCTAGGATATAAACCTGAATGATTTGCATTTGGTATCTACCATTAAGTTGAATAACTAATCTTGCCACTCTGTCCGATACACCATCAATCTCCACAATGTTGTTCTTTTACTTTTTAATTATAATGAATACTACTCCATTTATACTTCCTATGTTTGTATCTTTGTAGTACAGTTCATGTACATTTTTAAAATAAATTGTTTCTTCACATTTTTTTTAGTTTCACAAAGTACAATAATGTCCTACTTAATATTAGACAACTTTTTCCCAATTATTCCAATCTTCCTTCACGGCAATTGCAAGTACCTGAATAAAAGGGTTGTCATCAAATAGCAACCTGGGTCTACATTAAGATGATTCTGGGCATCCTCCACTTCTTGCTGCCAACTGCTTACCTTGGCTAAAAACTTTACAGCCTCCTAAGAATAAAAGCCATGATTTAATTTTGCTTGTCATGATTGTAAATACTTATTAGAAAAAAAAATCATTCACACATATTTATTCTGTCTTCAAAAAATACCTCAAATGATATTTCAGTAAAAACTATCAGGCAACTGAGAAGAAAGACCATGGAGTTTCATGATTTTAAACTCACAGGAAAAACCAATAAACTCACCACCTTTAGTGCCACATGTTAGTGAGCAGCCCACCCATGTTTGTATATTATATGAGTAATCATATAATAATAACAGCTATAATGGAAAGAATATAGGGAATGGATATTAGGAATTTGTCCTAGTTGATTTCTTTAGGCTTCAAAGAGGAATCACTACTCTCATGCATAGAAGGGATGGGTTTCTATCAGCTTTTAACAAATTGTGGAAGAGTGTAATCATAAATACATTACCCAAGGTATGTGAAAAAAATATATAATCTGCAAGATACACAACTAGCACTCATCAGTTGGCTTAGCTCACAATCTCTTCTACTTATTTTATCATTGTTTAGTATATGTAGATAGCTAATTACTACAATTTAAGTTCAAACTTACTGCCCTCACAACTTTGACACAAACTACTTAATGTAAGTACATTAACAATTTTTATTAGTCATTTTTTATACTAGAGATTATCCACTCAATCAATAACATTTCTGTAGTGTAGTTTTCGCTAAACCACTCTCACACAGAGTAAAAACTGGTTTCTATCCACTTTTAACACCTTGTAAAGAAATATAATCATAAACATATGACCAAAGACATGTAAAAAAGATGTATAATCCTCAAAATGCATATTTTGGCTGAACCAGAATTCATCAGTTGGCCCATAACACTATTTCTCACACAAATCCTTATCATTTCTCAATACATATAGATAGTCAATTACTACAGGTTAATTGATAATTGTCAAAGTTACCACCCTCACAACTTTGACACAAACCATTTGGTAGAAGTATATAAATAATTTTTATTAGTCATTCCTTATATTAAAGATAATGAATATTTCTGTAGTGTGATTTTGACTACACCACTCTCACATAGGAGTGGGTAATTGAAATTACTCTACAGAAATATTATTCATTAAGTGTATAATCTCTAGTAGAATGAATGACCAATAAAAGGGCCATAATTATTAGAAGTTTAAAATAAAAGAATGATGCAAATTATTTATTTTAATAATTATTATTTCAGTATTCATTAACTACAGCAAGATCATAATTATTATCTGCGGGTTTGAATACTCCAGCCTGGAAATCACTGGAAATGTAGAATGGCCCTGCTCTGGCTATGTAGGCTGTTAGATCATTAAAGATAAATTAACAAATATTTTAACAAAACATGGATTGCAATAATAGGAATTACGTCATTAGGACTAAAAGTTTTATCCATTGGAATTATAAGTGAAGTATATTTATTAAAACATGACACTTTTTAAAATAGAAACAGATAAACACATTCTATCAAAAACCATTTTACTACACAAAATATTAAAAATATATGCAGATCAAATTTTAGGATAAGAGATTTACCATTCTTCATTGACAGGAATAGTATTATATAGCTTTACTTGACTGACATAGTTTGTTATATCTATGTTATCTAGAAAGAGTTTAAAAAATCTTTAAAGAAACACCAATGAGGACAATCTAGACAAATATTCTTTGAAAGACCTAATTAAAAGAATTAAATTAAATATATCACATAGTTCTGCTAGTATTCTGTGATTTTATTAGACTCCTATAATTGGTTGATAATTGGTTTGAGGTAATATGCAACTTAAGCAATATTAAAATGTTTTAGAAATATATGAATCCAAGGAATTGTACAACTTGATTTCAAAATGCTTCTATTATTACCATTTTTTTTTAAAAAGACAAAATTGCAATTATTATTTTGAAATATTATGATTATCCATTGCATCAAAGGTACTTTTAGGGAGTTTTGTGATAGATGGTTAGAAGATATTCATTACTTTAGAAAGTAAAAAAAACACTATGGATATGGAGGAAAATACAAGAAAAGTGCCAGGAACAAAATAATGACTTATATATTGTTTTTATTGATTTTATCAAGACCTTTGATTCAATTAACACGACAGGTCTATGGCATTGTTTGAAATTAATTCATTCTCTACTAGCATTTATTCATATCATGCAGTTTCTACATGATGGAATGTGAGGAAGTGTTATTGCTACATGTGGAAATCTGAGGAATGTGGAATAAAACTGGTATTGATCAAGGATGTATACTTGTTTCACCATTGTTTTTTCTTTTTATAATAGTGATCTTTGGAATTATTGGTAGGTGGTTGATGAGTCAAAAATCAATATGCACTACAGGGTTTGATAGTGAAATTTTTAATTTGAATCAATTAAAATTGAAAACAAGAACTTTATCTTCTTGGAATTTACAGTAAATTGTTGATTATAATTTTTTCCTTTTTTCCATATCAAAACATGATCTTCAGAATGTATGTTTTGAATGCAATATATAGAAGATTTTGATTTAATTCATCTTTAAAATGACATGAGGTCTGCAGACAAAAATCTTTATTGTTGTGTTGTGATGTGATGTGATGTATTATGTCTTCTCCTTAAACGAAGTCAAGAATATCTCAAATAGCTCGGTTGTTGTGCGCATATTTGCGCATTAAAATTATATATATGTATAGTATGCACCTGAGTTTAATAATTTCTTTTTAAAATATTAAATATCTTAAATCATGCTTGTATTGCCACCTATTGAGATAATTCAGTATTTTTTTAAGTAGCAAAAGTGTCCATTTTAAAATATTGATTTTTTTAATTCAAAGAAAAATCTAAAAAAATCAGTATAATCAAAAGGCAGCAAGATCAAAGTATTTTAGCCCTGCCTTCACTTGATTGAAGATTTAATCCTTTGTAGTTTGTGTTGAGATTATTTGTGATATTACTTAAATAAAATTTATGTCATAACTACAACTTGATTTTTTTGTAAAATTTATTAAGATTCATAATTATTTTAACATAATAAATGTAATAGTTGTTAAAAAAATAAAAAGTATATGTGTTTACATTTTTATTTTATATATATATTTATTATTAAAAATAGAAGATAAAATTTTTTTTAGTATAACGGGAACAAAAAAACAATGACATTCCAATCAATGTACCTTTTGAAACTGATCATTAATACATCATTACTAATACTGTTTTATGATTCTTTGAGATATTGTAAAAGTTATAAATCAACCTTAATATTTTACAGCACAATTTGGTAGATTTTTCAGAGATTAATATTTATTCATTTGCATTTAAAAAGTAAATTTTAAATAAAAAAGATTTCATTGATTTTCTGAAGGCTGTTTTCTGAAGATCATTGAATAACATTTTACATTCATTTTTCTTATTTAGAATTCATTTCTTTCAATTTTTTTTTGTTTATAAATATATATTTCTAACAAATCAAGTTTGATTTATTGAATGGTCATATAGAGTAATAGTTGACCACTAAAATCAAAAGTTGAAGGATTAACCTGGCAGAACAATGTACCAGTTGTATGATGAGAGGGCTAATAATTAATGTTCAAAATTTTAAGTTTTTAATCAGTCAGTAATCGAAGACAAATTTCCAGCATCTTTTAACTTGAATAATTATCATCTTGAGAAAGTAACCAACTTAAATATCTTGGTACTTTTATAAGTAGATAGGTGGACATTTATGTTGACATGCAGCACAGATTCTAATGTGCTGATATTATTTTTAAAATTTGAATGATTGGACATTTCATCATAGTAAAATAACTATTGCTATTAATTAGTCTGATGTAATAAATAACCTATTCTGAGCAGTTATTTTAATTAGTACATTGTATGGAACACCTTATCAACACAATATAAGAACATTAAAAAATTTCACTTAGGAATGATCTATAAAATTTTAAAAATATAGTGGCAGAATCACGAAACCAATCAATATCCTCTACAACTTGCTGAATGCAACACTGTAGGATCCACAATTGTAAAATCTTACCTTTGTCAGATTGAAAATGTAAAATAAATGAATAATGCAATACTTTTTAAATGGGTATTTTAGTAGAACAGGAGAATAGTTTTTGTAGGGTAGACCCTGTTTATATTGTAAGGATTACATCAAAAAGATATTGTAAAGTATTTATTTTTTCCATGTGGAAGATTTGGTAAAGAATAAAATAAATTGGAAATGCAATTGGACATGGTACATTTCAAAAAGAAAAGTTTCCTAATGATGACATTAAAAGACAGCATTAGAAAATATTAAATAAAAAATAGTCAATGTATTTATGATTTATTGTTTGTGTAGTCATTACAATACTAATTTTTAAAATACTTCATTTAATATTTTTATTTTGGTCTTGATGTTAGAATGGCAATACTTTTTCATGTGTGGATGCTGTTGCTAATGCAATATGGCATGAGGAATGAACATTTTAATATATTACTAATAAACTACACATTTCAAAATATGTATTAAGGCTGGTTCATAGTGCATACTTAGATAAAGGCCATTAGACTAGAAGAAGGGAACAAACATCTACCATCAGTTTTGCAAAGTATAGGTCTATTCTTTTATTTGGCAATATAATAAAAATGGGAAGAGATCTTGGCATACATATAATGACAATAAACAGCTGATTGAATTTAATATACATAAAGTTAAATTTATAGATGCTTGAGAGATCATGTAATATCCAAACACCAGAATTGACAACTTGAGAACTTTGGTCCACGAATGTTAGGCTCTTGAGTTTGGGTCTCTACCATTCCAACAAACAATATAATGTTAATATTCTTTTAAATATTAAAATTCAGAGATAAATTGTCATAATATAACAATAAATAAAAGCCATTGATCATAGTATCCTGTATTTAGTTATCTACACACGTTTCTAGTAGACTGTTCAACATTCTCTTGCTGCTACCTAGGAGTTGTTATAAAAAAAACATTTTGTGGTGAGACTAAATGCATTAAAAAAACTCTTGTTTTTCACGATCTGCTTAAAATCAACACCCTACACATATTAGTGCTGATTAATGTCATGTAAAGAATTTTATTTATTTTCAGGTTACAAGCCAGGAAGTTCAAACAGTACCTGAGAACTAAATCAGTGGATAGAACACAACAGGTGTGTCAAGTAACTAGATAAAGATTTTTTAGCCTTTTTATCTTCTGAAAATCAATTCATATTTTCTTAGTTTTACATTTTTAGAACAAAAAAATTGCATTAATAATTGTAATTAAACATTTTTATTGCTCACAAGTGCCGGAAATGACAGAGATGGGCTGCAATCCATAGACTTTATGCTTTAGAGTCTGCTATTACTACTGAACCAAACCATTCAGATCAGAATAATAATTAGAACATAAATAATCAAATAGTTTATTAAGTGGTAGTTCATAAGATGTCCAAGCACCAGAAGGAAAATAGCTTGAGTATGATTCATACATCTTGAAATTCAAAATCTGTCAATCTGCCTTAGCATTAAATCATACAGATGAGGAGGAGGAGCAGAAGAAGAAGGAGAAGAAAAAAGAAGAGGAGACGATGAAGAAGGAGAAAAAAAAGAAAAAGAAGAAAAAAGAATAACAACAACAACAACAACAACAACAATAATAATAATAATAATAATAATAATAATAATAATAATAATAATAATAATAATAATAATAATAATAATAATAATAATAATAATAATAATAATAATAATAATAATAATAATAATAATAATAATAATAATAATAATAATAATAATAATAATAATAATAATAATAATAATAATAATAATAATAATAATAATAATAATAATAGAGTAAATATGCATATCCAAAAATAGTATTAAAATTATTAGTTATAACTTCTCAATAATATCTGTTGACTGCAGGCAATTTAAAAAGTAAAATCTTATTTTTAAAATGATGTCTGAAACAAAGCCAAAAATCTATTTCCTTCGAATAAGTCAGCCTTTTATAATAGTTAGATGACAATTCAATTGCAGCTTTAGTCAATACTAATGACCATTTAATAAATTAGTTTAATTTGTCATGGATCCTAGTCAAGTAAAATTTGGAAAATTTTTTCCATTCTAATCTGTTTAAATTTTTTTCTTTTAGATAGCTTGCTGGTACTTAATTTTTAAGAGTCCAACAGGAATGAAAACTCTCAATATTCTCATCATTCAGAGAGTGTGTTAGTCCTAGTAACTAATGCTCCCTTCTTGCCTGTTTTTTATGAAGGATTATTTGTTTCAGCAGCAAATTATTTTTCTTTAACCATAGCTATGCCATCTAATGTAAGTTTAATAAATAATTGTAATAATAAATTTGCAATGGTACATAGGTTTGAAAGAAGATGCAAAGATATCCAAATATGAACCTTCCTTTTAGCAACCATTATTTATCAAGTATTATCATCTGGCATTTATTAGTTACTGAAGCTTGTACTAGATGGCAGAGCTGTGGTGAAAGGAAAACAACATGTTGCTGAAACAGCAATATGTAAGCTGAGGTCATGTGATATTTCTATTAGATTTATAAGAATCTTTTGTTTTTTAGTGAATTATGTAATGATTATTGAAAATTTTTACTATATGGCATAGCTTAAAAAACACTCCAAAAAGTAGAAAATCATATTATGGTTTAATTTATATATGACCTTTAATTAATTGTTCATGTTGTAAACAGGAAGGTAAATTCATCAGGATAATATTTAACACAGTAGCAACTTTTGCCATACAATAGTGCCACCTAGTGCAAGCACTAGTAATCAATGAATGCTAGAAGATTTGTGTATCAAAATCTTTATCCAATGTCTAGTCATTCAATATTCCCAGACTAGTTTCTTTTTGATATTTTTCATGAATGGGGGATCTTAGATCTAAGAGCAATGCATCTAGATCTTTGGAACAAATGCACCCTTCCAACACCCATCTTTTGCCTTTTCACCTAACTATAAAGCTATGAGACAAACTGAAACACAATGTTTTCAATCCAAACTAATTTGTTGGTAAAGTCATATAGATCTGGACCCATTTCAGTATCTATATACTTTGGTGTTTTTTAATAATAGCTACCTGCATCCTTTTTGGTTAAGATTGGTATTAAACTAGTGAAACATCAACTAGTGAAATATCACATGGCCACCATTTCTCATGCTTACACAATCTATTAAAATAATAGCAACTATCTCTATACAATAGCACCATCTAATACAAACCATAGTAATTAATGAATGCTAGAAGGTTTATGCATCGAAATCCATATATAATGTCTACTTATCTAATATTCCCAGAATAGTTTCTAGCTTATGGCTTTCATCAGTGAGAAGTCTTGGATTCGAAAGCAATGCACCTAGATTTTTGGATCTAATGCAACCCTCCAAATGCCACCTTTTACTTTTTTTAGTTAACAATGAAGCTATGAGCCCAAACTGAAAACATAATAAGGTTTTTAATCCAAGCTAATTTGCCTGTATACGCACACTAACCAAAAGATGTTGGTGACTATGGTTATAAGAAAGAACTCCAAAATATATAGATACGGAACTGGGCACAGAATTAGCTTGAATTGAAAACATTCTTGTAATTTCAGTTTGGGTTTATAGCCTTATAGTAAAGTCAAAAGGTATAAGGTGGGTGGTAGAGAGTTGTATGAGATCCAAAGGTGCAGTGCTCTCAGGTCCAAAGCTCTTCACTGATAAAAATCATGTCAGAAACTAGTCTGGGAATATTGGATGAATGCAAGGAGAGAGTCATTACTGTTTTAACTGATTGTGTAAAAATAAGAAATGATGGTCATGTGCTGTTTTACAGAACAATATTTATATTTTATAAAACATTAATATATAGTGGAATACTTTATTGTCTGGAACTTCATACAAAGTTTGTTTACCAGAAATGGTAACTGGTGCCCGGACTTTGAGCTTCAGAATTCACTATTCATTCATTGTACTGAAACACCCAGAGCTTATAAAATATTAAGTTTAGATGATTATGATTTAATTTATTTGATAACAAGCAACATTACTTACCTTGAGAACCTAACCAAGGCTATCCAACTTTATATAACCCAAGAGCTCAGTACAAAATATTTTTCTGAAGATTACATCCAAAATATTAAATACAGAACTAATTTTGCATTAATTATGTGAATGTTTGCCATGAACACTCAGAACATAGGCGTGGTGTCAAACCAGTGCATGGCTACTTCTTTGACTCATACTTGAAAAAATCAACATCAAGATTATAATTAGTAATATAATTAAAATTTCCAATAAGCATTGCATTCTAATTGTTATTTTATGTTGTATTCATATGATTAAATCAAAACTGCTACGTGGGCTTGCATATTTTCACTGCAGACTATATGCAACCCATGGGCCATGTTTCAAACAGTGCTGATCTAGATAAATTGTTAATCAGGTTTTAAAAAAAGTAGTTTGTATGGTTTATTGCTCAGAAATTTACATAAAGATTCACATTATGTCAAGCAATGTAAGTAATGAAAATGAGTTGAATACATGGACAGCATGAGCTCTAAAGTTTACCTCTACCAATGTCTTAGGGACTTTTATTTATGCTTTTTCAAATAAAATCATCAGCTATAATATACATGTTAGTATAGAACACAAGGTTTCAAGTGATAATTCTTTCTTTCCTTCAGGTATTATTGATTTGACCAGTGAGAGCTAGCATGAGGAATTATGTTTAAGAATGTTAGATTTATGAATACTGTATTCAATACTCATATTGGCTCACAATGATCAGTCAGAAACACTTGAAAAAGAGAGGAGACTCATACAACTAAAAATATTGTGTTTCATACTAAGATGAATGTATAACTAACAGGTGAATGTTTATAGGAAAGTAGAAATAACGTTTGAATTATTAAAAAAAATATTTACCAATTAACCAAAACAATGAAGCTTGTTCAACATATAGATATACATAAAGTGTTCATCACAAGTCTTCAGCCAATCACTATGATTATTTTTCCTCACAATGTTTAGCATATACTATATCAATAGATTCAAAAATTTAAAGGTTCATTGTTAAAAACAACATAATACTATGCATTTCAAATATCACATGACTTCTTGAGCAACTATCCATTTGATTATTTATTTAAAAATATGTAGTTCATTAAATAAAACCTAAATGGGTATATTTAAACTGTAAATTTTAAATCATTTTGAAGTACAGGCAATCAATTTTATCTGGTAATACTAATGTGATAGGTTTTCTTTTGAATATTAACTGTACAAATCATCTGGTTTTGTTTTCCAATTAAAAATAACTAAGAGTGAGTCATCTCACACAAAGCTATTAGTTAGCTATCAAAATAGCAATAGGATAAACAAATTCAATTATTGGGGATATGCATCTTTGAAAACTGAAAATTCTTAGTATATGGTAAGTCACCCTAAAAGGCTTTACTTATATGATTCTTGGAAATTGTAGTGACTTGATAGTACTTAGTATAAACTAAATTTCCACATGAATTTCAAACTCTTTATAAAGAATTCATTTAGTCATTGGGTTGTAATTACACGTTGAACTAATTCCACTATTTAATTAAACTGTTGAAATTTTTTTTTTTTTTAGCAAAATTCAAATTTTATTTAAATTTTTCGAATATATTTAACTATTAATTAAATATACACAGGTCGGTGCATAACACAATATTTCAAGTGATATTACTTTCTTCTCTTTTCTTTGGGGTGTCAGTAGCCTGATTAGTGACAGTTCTATGCAGAATTGAACTGAGGATAGATTTGTGAATATTGAATTTTAGATAATGCTCTAACCAATTGATATTCCAATGTAGATTTTACCACAATACCATAATTCATTATAACATTATCTTACATTTAGTAATCATAAATGTAAAGATAAGTTCAGTTTCCATATTGGTTACTGTGACTATATAGGCTAGCAATGTCTGAAAAAGAGTGGGAAAATATTGCTAAAACTTCTATACTAATCTATGTTTTATTATTAACAATGGAAGGCATTTAATAAATTTAAACGTTTCTGAACACCATTTAATATTCAAAGTATTATCCTTCTCTTATCTTGTTTGCAATTGGTTGCTTAAAACATTTCTAACTGTTGGCTGAGGAAATTTTATTCAGTTTCTCTATTTGTTAACAGTAACTGAGCATCCTTTTAGTTAGAGAATCCAGATTCATAGCTTTAATAAGGTGGTTGGTATGGTAAAATATTTATATGTAAATTGCTAATTATTCAAATTAGTGATTTACATATTCCATTTGTTTGAGAGTTGAACACAATTCTTTTTTTAATTAATGGCATGATCGCTGTTTGCCATAAACTATGATTCCTTCACTTTTAGGCAAAATATTTTAACGTTTATTGGATTGAATATGTGACTAGATGTCTGTTTGTGCTCCCAAAAAGAGAATTACTTTTTGGATTGTTTTTAGCTCACATATATAAATTCTAATGTTGGGAGACTCTGGTGGCAATATTTGCCCCAAATTTTCCATAATATACAAATTTGCATGCAGCATTATTGCACTCAATATTATATACGATCTGAAATGTCTGATCAGGTGTATTTTATCTTTGGCATTATTTAGCAATTGATCTAGATTAGGAGAGAAAATTAAGACTGATATGTTGTAGGACAGTTGTTTTTTACTTTGTGCAAGAGTTTTGGAATATATGGTATGCTTATCCATGGTTCACTCTCGTCCTGAGGTTGTATTAGGTATGCACTCTTCCTGAGGTTGTATTAGTTGTCTTACTCTACTAAAATGATCAAAAAATTTTATACTCTATTTTAATAAATAAAGAAACTGTATAAAGATTTTCCTTAGCCAATGAAAGACTTTTAACAATTAAACTAGAAGATGAAAATAATCTAACATGTTGCAAACAAAATAACATCATTAGCTTTCAGTAAAATACAATCATTGAGTATATGCTTTACAAAGTAAATATTTTTCATTGTTATCTGAAGGATGAATTAAGTCTTTGAATTCTATACATTTTGATTTTATGACCAAGAAACAGTAATAATTTATACTAGCATTTGCAATTAGAATTAAAAAACAAAATCACTTCTTTGTTTATTATTAAATAAAGTGGAACTACAATAAAGCTGTTGATATCTGTTATATTTTTGTTTGAATCTTCTGTGTACGTCATATCACATTTGTTTATAAGATTAGATTGTAATGCAATATGTATTGTATGAGTACTGTTTTTCCACACCCACATATAAGCAGTGGCCTGTTGAAAAGTCACGGTTGATGAATTCTCTCTCCACAATGACTGCAAAATCATCTTCAAATCAATGCATATGTTCCACAGGAACTTAGTTTAATTATTCACCATGAAAATTTTAAGATCGTAGAGTGCGCAATCATGAACTATGATATGACATGTGAGTGTTTCATATCCCAACCCATAAAGGATTTTGTTTAAATTGAGCAAAACTGTTGATGAAAACCAATTAAATTGATTCAAACTGTGTACAGCAATAAATCCATAAATCACAGGGGTGTTTTTCAACTGGCTTGCAAGATTTTGTGATAGCAAAAAGTATTTGAAGATGATTTCTGAAGATGAGACATATATCACATTTCAGGACATAACTTGTGATCAAGGCAAGCTAGGGCCTTAAAAATGGGACAAATAACTAAACTATGTTACTATGTAACTCATGCATTGATCAATAAATGGCATTTCAGAGAGCTAAGAGAGAGAAGCATTCTCTTATTCATTGGCGCGCGCGCACACACACATATATATTATCATTAGATTTTTCTATGAAATCTCAGAAAAATAATTCAACACATTGAGCTAACAAGATAAAATGCAGCCAACCCATTCTATACAATCTATGCCATCATACAAACTTAAATCTATAAATTTGCCTTTCTACAACATACTTCCACAAACTAAAAAAAGTAGTGCCAAAATCATCCAAGAAGCTCAGACTTCAATAAGAGCCCTTGACACCAAGAAGTTATTTACTATAAAGATGAACAGAAAATATTTTTAGCCATACATCAAGACCCTCCTGACAGCAGATCTCCAAGCATGTTCAGTTTGAATACCAATGATTCTCATTCCTGGCCAGAATCTGATACCCACACAACTGGACCAAATCAATATCTAAAGGGAATGATCTCCCATTTTCCATTTCTTTCAAAAATTATGTAAAGAAACAACTCCAAAATCTAAAAAAATCTCAGAATAAAACTGACTGATCTTGGAATTGCAGGACTTCCATATGATCATATATATATATATATATATATATATATATATATATATATATATATATATATATATATATATATATATATATATATATATATATATGTAATAATGATCAAGGCTAAGTGGATTTGTAAGTAATAATTAAAAAACATTCAACACTTAGACAATTCCAATATCAAAAACAATGTGCAATTTCAAACTGTTGCTAAGCAGCCTCCTTTTTAAGGAGGTTGCCTTAACAACAGTTTGAAATGGGTTGTTATTGATATTGGGATTGTATAAGTGTTGACTGGTTTTTAATGACATGTACATAGTGATATAAAGATTTTCATGTGTTACAGTTATAAATGATATATTTTGCAGGTTTATCCCTGTATCACACAAGTCATCAACTGGATGCTGTATTATAAAGATTGTTGTAGAGGCACTGTAAATACTGGTTTATAACAATGTTAAAGCTCCACCAATTAGAAAAAAGGTATATAAAACTGAATGTCAGACAATCTTCAGAACAATATGTTTTTTTAAAAAGTTCTTCTAAATAGGAGGAAGTTTGCACATATCATCATGTTTATTGATACAATTTGGTCTCTTTAGTATCTCAACAGCTTCTGATATTACATTGGTAGAGTGTTACATGTGGATGGGATCTTTATATTAGAGAGATCAATACTGGATCTGAATTAATAGCATAGAATGAGAGTGTTGCTGCTGCTGAAGCTTACCTAACTACAATAACATGTTCATGTCATTTAATACTGATGTAACAATTTCTCAGAACTAGACACACAAGGGAAATGAATCATATTTAGCTGATGGATATAATAATGAAATTATGCATCAAGCCTTAATTTAAACCCAAAATAATTAAAATAAGAAAGAAAAAGAAAAAACAGCTACTAGGACTTATATTCCTTCCATAAATGGTACAACAGATGATACTGGATGTATTTCAAAATGCTACAGTATAAAAATACCATTTATTACTTATCAAAAAAATAATAACATTCTAATCAAGTCCCTCTTGAAGCTCACAATATTTATGAAATTTCATGTGGCATTTATAAAGTTTTTTGTGTAGGTATAAGCAATCATCACATAAATACTAGAAGGGATGAACATGCTAATGCAGTTAAGCCACACTCATCATCATCAGTACTCTCACTTCATGTTATGAATTTAGGTCACAATTTTCTAATATCAGGATCCTATCCTGATGTGACACTCTCTACCCAATGTAAGATCAGAGAAGCCATTGATATACTAAAAAGACTAAATTGTATCAATAAGCATTATGATATATGCAAACTTCATCCTATTTGGAAGAATTTTTTTTAAAAAAGGTATTACCCTGAAGATTTACCTGACTTTCATTTTTTCAATTTTATATATCTGTTATTTTTTCTATTGGTGGAACTTCAATATTGTTATGAACCAGTGTTTATAGTACCCCTGCAAATATCTATATAATATTCTATTAATTAACCAATTGTTGGCTTGTGTGATGAAGCAATGTTGGGATATTCATTATCAAAATCATACATGGATAAACCTGCAAAATATATCACACACACACACTCTCTCTCTCTCACATACACACACACACATATATATATATTCATAGTATTATTTCGAAGAGCTTCTGTGTAATAAAATTATAATAGCTAAGTAGCTGATGTTTCACTACAATAACAAATACTTTCCTCAGAGCTTCTTTCTCAAATCATAATTGCTCGGAGGAAAGTACTTTTTACTGTAATGAAACGTCAGCTATTTAGCTATTATATTATTATTATACAGAAGCTCTGGAAATAATATTATGAAATCATTTATCAATGAGTATATATGTGTATGTGTTTACATGTGTTAAATTAAATTATAACATAAATACATTTTTTAAAAAGTGTAGTTATTAATAATAAATTGAGTAACACATTTTCAGATATTTTATTGAGTATGTGTGTGTGTTCATTCATTCAACTTCACTCAAAAAATAGTAATAAAATATTATAATACCATACCTTTATTTATTGACAACATAAATTGACAACAAAGTTTCAGACACTTCTTAAAAATTTTAAGCCTTATAATGCTGGTTACCATTGAATGAAACCATTTATTTATGCATTTACATCTGCTGATCACTTTCAAATGAAAGAAGATTGCATGAATTATTAATGGGACATGATTGAACTTTTCAAACTTAGAAGAAAAGATGAAGAAGCAATTGATATAAAAGTTGGACGTATACTTTACTACAAAGGCACAAATACTGGTAGAATACAAGTGGGGTAAATTTTCTTATTAATTAGAGGTGGAAGAACAGTTTTGTGGAGATTGAGGGTCTAACAAATAGACTGGAAAAATTCGTTTTTCAAATTAATAGAATATACCAAATACAGATAATTCAGATTTATTCTGAACAATTTCTCATTGTGATGAAGAAATAAAGAATTTTTATATGTATAAATGTTTTTGATCAGACCAAATTATCATATTACTTTTTTATAAATCTCATATACACTCTAATGCAATTTTTATATATAATTCCTTCTTTAGTTTTCTGTTTCGACTATCCTGCAGTCTTCATCAGAGCTTTTTATAACCTTCTTCCAGGACAATCAAAACTGTTAGAAAAAAAAAGAAGGAATTATATATAAAAATTGCATTAGAGTGTAGAAGAGATTTATAAAAATATATTATATATATATATGAATATGTAAAGAAATGAAAAAAGAGTAGATATAAGAATAATACCAAATTATCATGAGAGTCTTTAGTGCTTGAATTAGTAAATGATTGCAAGATGAAAGAGTTATGGAAATCCCAAGAAATAATTAATAATATTATATTATGAATCCTTTGATTGAGAAAAATGTTAAAAAGAAATGGTCATAGAACATCCAAATGAAGGAATGACAGAATTATACTCTATTTTGGCTAACAGAAAATATGTATTTCAAGATTATAATGTTCTTAATAGATTCAAAACAGGAAGTGATTATTGACTAATGAGCTGTAAGACACATGTTAATGCAAAATTAAGGACAAAAGTTATATAAAAATAGTATTATTAGATGAGATTCATAACCTTCAAAAACAATCCAATGAATTAAAATACAACAGATTTTGGAATGGATCAGTTTTGAATAAAATAAATAAGAAGATAATTGATCCATTACTAAGAACTACAACAAAGACAGCTAATACAGAAAAGCAGAATTTTCCAGTAATTTCTTTGCTAAAATAATACAATGTAGGAAGAAAAAAGGGAATGTGAAAAAATGTAAAAATAATCCATTAAAAAAATATCTAGTCTTGTAAAATAGTATAGAAATAATTAATTATGATCCGAGAAAATATAATTGTGAATTGACAAGAAAAGCTATAAAAGGTAATAAAAATTTCAAAATTGAAAGAAATCTTTTGATATTGATAGAAAAGTTATTTTTATAATGAGAAGAAAGATGAAGCTAATACTTAAAAAGAGCTGACAGCATGAAATGTGTGAAAAATTTCTATAAAGAATTATATAGTAATAAAGAATTAAAAAGACACAAAGTATCTATGGTAATTATTACACCTTCTGAATTGCCCTGGATTATAAATGAAGAAGTTAGAGGTGATTAAATCTATGAAACAGAAAAAAGCTCCACGAAATGATGAAATTGTAATCAATATCTTAAAAGAAGCAGATAAAGAAATACAAAAATTTTGGTCGGCAATGTCCTATATTAAATGTCTAAATGATAAAGATGAAACAGATGATTTGAAAAATGTAGTAGTAATATTGATATTAATAAGAGTAATAAAGTAGTGATTAGAAATTATAGATCAATCTTCTATCAATTTTGGATCAAATGTTTGCTGAGATAATTACAAAAGGTTTACATCAAACTTTGAACTTTAACCAACCAAAGAATAAACTGGATAAAAATGGTTTCAGGATAGTGGATCACATCTAAATATTTAGAGAAATTATAGAATAGATCAATGAATATGAGTAGCTATTATGCTTTGAATTTATAGATTATGAAAAGATATATATTTCTATAAACATTTCTAGAGGGATTAAATCATTGGATCATCAAAACAAAATAAGGATGATGTCATATTCTTAAAAATATTTACCAAAAAACAAGAGCAATAATTACATTACATGAGGTGATTAACATTGAGAAGGGTATATGACACGATGACTCCATATGTCCAAAACTTTTTACAGCATTTTTACAAGAAGTATTTTGTGAATTAAAATGGGGAGCTAAGAGAGTAAATATAGATGGAGAATATTTGAGTCATCTAGATTTTGCAGATGATGTAGTTCTTTTTGCAAATAATGCTTCAGAACTTTAGGAAATGGTACAAGAATTATCAGATGAAAGTAAAAAAGTAGGACTAAAGATAAATGTTAAAAAGACTAGAGTGTTCTATGATTTTTTTCAGAAGAAAATAAAGGTTGATAATCTTGAATTAGAAGAAGTTAACAACTACAAATATCTTGATTAGATTATTAACACAAATGGAAACATAGCAGATAAAATTAATTATAGAATTAAACTTGGTATGGTAGAATAATTTAATATTAAAAGGAAATACACTTATGTATTTGGAAAGGAAAGTTTTTAATAATGTGTATTACCAATTTTTACTTATGGATTTGAGACATAGATACTTAACAAAAGAACACATTAGAAGATTTAGACCATCAAACAATGGCAAGAGTAACAAGATGAGATCAAAAAATAAAAGACATGGGTAAGAGAGGAAACAGTTATTATTAATATCATTGAAAGAATTAAGATACTGAAGTGGAGCTGGGCTGGACCTATAACTTGAAGAAACAATAAAAGACAGATGAAGTTTTAAACAGAATTCTAGGATATTGTAAAAGACCTAGAAAGAGCCAACACATGAAATAGACAGATGAAGTAAGAGTGTTTCCCAGTTTATTGTAGAGAAGAGATTAGTTGTGGGAGAAACTGGATTTAATCTAGAAAGACCCTCACTCCACAGTGAATTGATAATAGTTGGAAATGATGATGACGATGAAGACTGCAATACACTAACCTACTAGAAATGCTTTACTTATTCATACATCAAAAAGTAATTTTTAAATATCATTACAATTTCAACTATTTTGGGAATGTAAACAACCATGGTATGACTATGTTCCATTCTTTCATTAAATTCTAATAGATGATTCATTCTTTTTGAATGTAAAACCTGTTTCCAAATTTGGTTTGATCTTTCCAGACAAGTTGAAAACTTTTGTTTATTACTTATTAAGTGAAGTACAATTTTTCTTAAATTAGTCTTAAAAAAATATCAAATAAAACATTGTACTATATCAAACTTTTGGAAGAATAAAATCAAAGACAAACTGCTTGTCAAGTGTTGGTGGTTGAGTGGCCAGCACAGCTCCCTTACAAGTAGTTGTCCCAGATTAGTGGGTTTTCTTCCTGGATGATGCTATGACACATAAAAAAAAGACAAACTGCTTGTAATTTCGGCATAATTAGCAAGAGAAAAACATAGTTAATAAATGAAATCATATTAGAATTAACAGAAGTATGGTAAGATCAAAAATGGCTCCTGATGTATGATATAATTTCATAGTTTTTTAAAACTTGATGGTTTTAGTTTATTTAATTTTTTTGTGGAGTAGTATGTAACTGAAGTCATATATATAGATATGACACACAACATGGCTTTATTGTATATTTTTCAATTCAAAAACTATGATAGCATATGAAAACCTTGAAGCTCATTAAGTATTAAACTTATTTTAGTAAAAAGTTCAGTTAAACCTATGATGCATTCAAAATATTGGGATGTAGCAATAAACTACTGCATATTAAAGGTAGCAAACAAAAGCAAAATACCACTGGTGGTCACCAAGTGCTACTTCTAGCTCAGAAATTTTTTTCACCAAGTTATATCAATCTTTCTGAAAGCAATAATTTATACACCCTTTGAACCTGTATTTCATTATCATGTAGAATGGTCCACTATTATTTTTACAACACCAATATCATATGATTTCACCCTCATCATGTTTTTAGAGTGATATCCCATAAGCTTGAATAATCGATGGATAACAGATAGTATAGTGATATAAATTCTCATCTCCCACAATTATCAGCAAACAGTGCATTTACCCACTTTTTGCCCTAATAACTGACAAAATCTTTTCCCAATGTTTTGATATATTCTACTATTTTTCTTATTCATCTTGTTGTTTGTGTTTTATTAAAATTAATTAAAAACTATTTTGCCCATTCTGTTCTATAACAATCCATCAATTGTAATCTCCCAAAGTTTTTTTGTTATATCTCTTATGTAAAAATATGATCATCCCATTAATCATTTGATTAGTTCATTTGCTATCTAATGTTATGTAATATGATGCATTGTGACTTCTCCTTATATGGAGTGAGGATCCTCTCAGCCATTATGCCCAGAGAAATCTAAGAATAAGCTAAAGAAATTGCTGACATCTATCTTCACTTACAACTGACATATTGATTTATTCAATCGATACAAGATTGATTGATCAACTTTTTCTCTTTTTTTATTACATTTCAAACATATAGCTTTCATTTATTTTTATTGTATACTTGTATTTATTTATTTTACATTTTTACTTTTTTAAATTTTATTTTATTTTTAGTTAAATTAATAAGACAATCAAAGCAAACACGAAAATCAAATTTACCTACAGTTGAATGCAGACCTTTGTTTACACAGCACGTATTTCTAATGGTTATACAAAAGTCAATTGCTAAAAATAGAAAGGTCTTGTGGTATATATTTTACCACAATTCCATTATATGAAATTTGAATCTGGATACAGCTTGGAAATGGTTTTAGGTAGGTGACATTTCCAATTAAGTTTACATTTTTACCTGATAGCTACAAAAAAAAAAAATTCAGTGGAAATTTCATCTACCTAAAAAATCCCAATGCTAGTTAGCTATCCAATGATTGATCAATCAGTGGATATCCAGTTATTTTTAATTAAAAAAAAACAAACAAAATTTCCCCCTCATTTGGCAACTAACCTGGAAAATAATTGCCTACTTTACTGCTCTCTGCAGACGAATATTGGAGATTTTCTTACCCTATAGTGGGCTATTTAAAAATATTTTACTTTTTTGACAATATTAATAATAATAACAAGAATAAAAAAGCATGTAATGCGTGGATTAAAGTGTTAATTGAATTGGATATAATTATTAGATGTTTATGTAGTCGAGATAAAATAAATATCAATCCAGGTCATTAAAATGTTTATAAATCTTTTTAAAAAGGAAAGCCTCTTATCAGCTAAAAACGGAAGTATAAAAGTTTAATAGTTTCTAAGAAAAAAAATCAAGCTTACAGAACTTTGTTCCAGATAGTTTCTTTCTAAATTTCATAAAACTACGCCACCTATTATATAAATATTTAAAAGATGACTTCTGAATATATATATATTAAATTTACTGGGCCATAGTAGTATATCATAGGATAAATTGGCAGATTCTGAACCTCAGGTTCCATCGACTGTGACTCATTTCAGTCATCTCCAATACTCCAACTTCTTATGAACTCCTGAGTAATAAAACCAATCAATTATTAATTATTTTTCTGTGCCAAGCAGGTATAATTAGATAACAAAGTGTAGTGATCAAGTGAAAACAGTCACCATCAGTGGTAACTAGCCAGAGGGATTCCATCTCTATTGCTAAAATAAGGTTGCCATGACAACATTTTAAAATTGTTGATTGTTATCTATATTAGGATTGTCTAAGTGTTGATTGTTTTCTGATGGCTATATAAAAAGATATATATATGTATTTTTATATTGGACTGTTTTCATCATTATGAGTATTGAATGTCTTTAGAAAAATGTATTATTTAAATATTCCAAATAAATTCAACTATTAGTGCTAACACATCAAACAGGTTAGTATATGCAGAACTGTTTATGACAACAAAATACAAGAAGCAAGCCAATATAAAAAAGTGGCAAAAAATCTGATACCAAGTACGAAACAAAGTTACAAGCATTACTCAAATGCATTGCAGGTACTTCACTGATTCAGAAAAAAGTAAAATAACATATTTCAGAAAAATTCCTCATCATTATAGTTTACCTAAAATCCATAAGGATCAGGTTCCATTAAGACCTATTGTTAGTTCTAGAGATTCTCCTTGTCAAAATTTGGCAAGATTTCTTCTCAAAGTTCTAAGTCCTTTGGCATACAAGACTCTGTCCTTTATCAGGGATTCTAGGCACTTTGTAGAATTAATCAAGAACATGAAAATTGAAAGAAATGGCTTACTGGTAAGCTTTGATGTGGAAAGTTTATTTACAAATGTACCATGTGAAGAAGCATTGTCTATTGTAAGGAAAAGATTAAATGGTGATAATAGTTTACAAACCAGAACAGCTCTTCCTATTGATAGTAAAATGGACTATTAACATTCTGTATAAAAACAAGCTACTTTCAATATAACACAGAATTATTCCAACAAAATCAAGAAATGGATATGAGATCACAATTGTCTCCCCTGATTAGCAATATTTACTTGTATAATGATCGGGGTTTCTAGAGATCAATCGAGTCTTATCGTATCTACACTACAGAGCACCACTCGGCTACTTGAACCTAGAAAATTTATAGAGTAGGCAGATACGTGCTGTTAAAGATCCAACTTTTACACATATATTTTATTCCAACCACCAGCCCATTGCCACTAGCTCAGTGAGACGCAGAGATTTATAAAATATGAATTCTTATCTAAAAATATTTCCAATATTAAAATAAAAAAATATAAAAGAAGTCACTGCCAGTAATAACACACACAAACATTTATTTAATATATATAAAATTTAGCATTATTATTTTAGTCTAACTTTTATTTTTTACAAAACATTATAACTTATTTTACTTTAGATTTTAATTTACAATTTAACTGTTTTTATTTTATTTTAAAAGTTCGCACAGATGAGTTTAATATTTATTAGAGTGTCGAGTAGGAATAGACTACATAGATTTGCATTTGAAAAGAAAATATTCTATCCCTTATTTAACCTTAGGCCAAAAGTCTGCAGTTAAACCAACGTCAATCCATCCGATACATCGACGTATTCAATGTAGCATGAATACAACAGCACAAATACTATATTGTCAGGAATGTACATCTGAACAGCATGGTAAGGTTATAGAAGACATTGACTCTCATTCAGACAGGAATACTACATCTGTCTGATGAGAAGAGCAATAAAAAAAAAACTCCATAGGAAGGGCCTGCATTTTCTGTCTTACCATCCCATTCCGTAGGCATAAAAAGGTGTGCGGCATAATATGTGATCCTGCACATAGCGGACCTCATATTACATTTATTAATTACACCGATATATCCAATCCATTGACCCAATTTAACTACGAAACAAGTAACCTAAGATTACCCTCCCTAAACTAACATATATAACTTTACAAATCTATGCAGCTATTCATGCCCGACTTAAATTTAACATTTATATAAGCTATTTAAAAGAAAAAAATCATAATAAAAACTTAAAAGCACAGAAAAAATAAATTAATGGAAATGATTTACAAAAAATAATACATTCATAAAATAATTATTAAATAATTTAGTTTGATCAGATAGGCAATACTATTGCTATAATTTAAATACTGGGAAAGTTTTATAATTATTGTTCACGAATTTTCTAAAGTTCTTACGGTTTTAAAAGGTCCATATTTTGTAGTTGCTTGTAATTTTGAACATGAATTCCCATGCCGTCCTGAAGAGATTGGTATCCAGTTGGCCGTTGGTCCTTTATTGTAGCTGGTATTTAATTGCCGGGCCCAGATGTCCTATAGTCCGCAATATAGGAAACGGTGTTTCATTTTTTTTAGAACAACTGAAGGAATTGAAAGTGCATCTTTCAATCCCTTCTCCTCCAACTCTCTCCGACTTAACACATCTCTATCTTCTCTTAATTAATTTTTTTATTTCCAAACTTTTCCTTTTATTGCAAACTTTTGGATCCAGTGGACATTACATCATGATGATGATGATCTTTTCATTGAGGTCTGTTTCCCTGAGGGATTTCTTTTATTGGCTATTAGTTTCTATTGTTTTTTCTCCTATCTGACCTTTGCTTATACATTTTGAAATGCCCGAGAGCTAGCTTACTTTTAACTAATTAAAATAATCATTTCCATTTTACAATAGCATTAATTAAATTATTGTACATTGTTTTTTATCTTTAAAAACTTTCAAGTCTTTTTCTTAATATTTAGTTTTAAAACTTTTTCCTTTTTTTTTAATAAAGTTTTCTTTTAATAATTTTTCATCTGTGCAATTTTATATATTAGAGTTTAGATGATTTTTAATTTTCAATTTTTAATTCTTAAAAAAAAATTTTATTTGTGAACTTTTATTTTTCATGTTTAATTTTTTAAAAAAATAATGTAACGGCGTATGTGCCCATTACACTTGGAAGAATTTGAAACCTTAGCCATAAAAATTACTTCCTATCCACCTAAAGTTTGGCATCGCTAGGTGGATGATACATTTGTTGTATGGCCACATAGTGAAGCACTGCTACAAACTTTCTGGAAACACAACAGCAAGATATCCCCTTCAATTAAATTTACAATAGAATCAGAACAAGAACAAAAATTGGCATTCTTAGATGTTCTTGTGACAAGATTTCCCTCATGGCAATATGAAAACTACAGTTTACCAAAAACCTACAATACAGGAAAATACATAGCCTATACATCCAAACACACCAGAAACACAAAACATGGAGTTATACTATCACCATGGAACAGAATGAAAAAAGTTTGTTCAGAAATCAGTGATTTGGAAAAAGAAACGATTTATATAAAACAAACTCTTATGAAAAATGGTTATCCATCAACTGTTATTAAGAAAACATTAAATGGACAACAAAAAGAACCATCAAGAGAAAGACAATTATTGGTCCTGTAAAAACAGATGACAAATTAAGGAAAATCTGTAATCAGTATAACATCAGAACAGCTTTCTAGAGCCATACAGCAGTACGAGGAAAGCCTAAACTTGAAATGCTGAAAAGAAAAAACTGCAATTATGAAATACAATGTGAATGCAGAAATACATTATATTGGTGAGACCAGTCATCCCATTGAAAAGTGCTTGTAAGAACACAAACTGATAACTAGAAGAGAGAAAACAGATGTATCTAAGATAGCAGACCATGTATGTGCCAATGAACATATGTTCAATTGGGAAAATACAAAAATATTGGATAGAGAAGAAAACATACAAAGAAGAAAATGACAATGGCAAAAAATCCCATAAGCCGACCTAGTGTGACTATACATAATGCATGGAAACCACTAATCAACTTTCCTCTTAGGAAAAAGTGGAGAAATCAAGAGGAACCTCATAGATATGTATATGAAATTTCTAATGACTGTTGCCTTTGGTAGGATGACTCAGTTGGTTAAAGCATTACCTTAACATTCAAGGCTCAAAAATCTAAGGGTCCAGGTTCAAATCCCATACTAGTATTATCACTGGTCAGGCTAGCAACACCTGAAGAAGAGAAGATAATAATACTTCTCAAAACATTGTACATATATTATCTTGTTTGATGTGCCATTACTAACAGTTGAATGTATTTGGAATATTTAAATCAAAGTTAAATTTTTCTAAAGACATTCCATACTCATATTAGATGATGGAAATAGTCTAATATAAAAATACAACTAGAACACCATCATCACAAACCTTCAGGAAAACATAAAATATATATGTTGTAACAGATCAAAAATGTGCAATGGGAAATAGTAACCCTAATATAGCCTGAGTAAAACATAGCTCCATCACTGGTCACCATTTATAACAGAATAAATATGATGGTATATTCTTCATTTAATGCCTCACAGATGTGGGAATTATTTAAAACAGAATAAATATTGTGGGCCATGCTGTATCCTGAGTCAAAGCCTAATCATTTGTAACAGAATAAAAATAATAAACTAAGGAAGAACAATCCTAATTTAATAATACCATGAACTGTAGTGTCATTTGTAATAGGATGAAAATAATAACCTAAACTAAAATAAATATCAATCAATGATTAACAATCTAATACTTAATTTGTACAAAACAATGATAGTAATCTTTCTTTTAACCTTCTAAATTCCAATAGCATTTAGAAGAGATAGAAAACAAATAAAACATTAATTCAAACTACCCTAAAATATAAACATTATTTGCAATAAATCAAAGATAAAGTAATAAAACAAAATATCATTATCTTATAAACAACAATCTATGCTTATTTTTTTCTTCTATATGTCAAAGCATATGGCGGGAAGCGAACCTGCGACAACTATCTGCAAGACACTGCTTGCAAGGCAGTTGCGCTGACCTCTCGGCTACCAACGCTTGACATCTATGCTTATTTTATAAACCACTTATAATAGAATAAAAGTTATGACAAATAATTAGGTAGATAAACTTTAATATTCCTTATGAATCTAAACACTGTTTGTAATAATACAAACTTGAACCTAAAAGTCAAAACATTATTCCTATTTATATTTAAACAAAATAATTCATGGATGGATGAAACAATCTTAATATGCCCTACAAGTTTACAATATCAATATCTCACAAAATATATAACTCAATAGCTGATTTCTAATTACAACTAAATAAAATAAAAGTTACGTTAACTCAGCTATACTATTCCACTAATATCAACATATAAATTTTATTATAAACTTTAAACTGATTGTTATTGTGATTAACGGGTCTATAAGAAACTAGAAAATAGAGAAATTAAAGGATTTTCTAAATCAGAAAAAAATGAAATTGATTATGTAATATTTTGTATACCAATATTTAACCTTTCCGGATAATCCAAATCGGATTTATTTTATTATTAATGCAAAAGTTTTTTTCCTCCTTAGGATAAGCTTTTGTTTCAGTATGTAAATAAACACTTTTTTTTAAAATTCAAAAATTACATTTATAAACTGACATGAATTTATATGGTGGAATAAAAAGGCAGAATAATTTTGAAACTTTATATATATTTTTCATGTGTCAAACCATCAGCTGGGAAGCGAACTCGGGACAACTGCTTGTAAGGCGGCTGTGCTAACCACTCGGCCACCAAGCTATTTATTAATATACTAATATATTGGTATAGGTTAGTCCATAACTCTATTATCAAAGAGATTATATTTTAATAAGAATAATTATAATTTTTATTTTAAAAGTGTTGGTAATAGTGATGAGAATTTTTTTTTTTTTTTTTACCATTTAGGTCTTCAATTTATGGAATGATTAATGAAAACAGTCAATTATTGGGATGGTGGGTGGAGGGATGCCTTAGGATTGCTTGGAATAACATCCTTGATTTGAATGTATTATTGCATAATCCTAAACAATCTATAGATGGTAAAGGCATTTTAATAATAATTTATATAATTCCATGCAGCTGTTTTGAAATATATATAGGTCAGTGTAAGTTAAGTCTTTATGAAAAAGTTCATTAAAAAAAGTCAAAAACAAGAACCTTAACTCAATCTTGTATTTTTATAAACATAATAGAGTCTTAAAAAACTGTTTGATGATAGTTATTTTTTATGAACTCAATGAAATAATAAGTAAAATTGCCAAAAAGCGTTTAATTAATCATTTTGGATCTGAGGCCATCAATCTTATTAACTAAGTCAATTGTAATAAGATTAAATACTTAATAATATAAAATCAATTAACTCAACATATCTTTCCATTTTTACCAACTTAGTATTTAAATAACCTTAAGATTTTCAATATCCAATCATAACAATATATAAAATAAATGACAGATTCCTATTTGATGCTTATTCCAACAATTGACAAATCATATCGAATTATTCTTCAGTTTATTAAAGCTAAGTTATTAAAACTTTAGACTGTAACTGTCAAAGGATATGAAAGATTGTTAGATTTATTATAATCAATAAACATCACATGATCACCATTTCTTATGCTTGCTCATAACTGTTATTAAAACACAAAAATCTCTATACATTGATTACTCTGGCTTGCACTGAGTGGCAATAGTGTATGGAGAGTTTTGCCTGTTTTAATTTATTACAATCATTAAAATGTAATGTTTCAACTAAATTTACAATCCACACTAACAAACTTTAAATATAATTAAAGAAAATTATTCCAATTTACAACAGAATAAAATATATTATTATTACCAGCTTTATAGCTGAATAAGATTATGATCTTTATGGCTGTATACTGACTCAATATAACATTCCTTTTTAATGAATAATGACTTAAAATAAAGTATGTGGACATTTCATTGCAACTACTATTACTCATCTTCAGTAGTTGTCATATCTGCACCTTTACCAACCATCAAATCAATTCATATATGTTTCTATTTTAGTATATCTATTACTTGTTACTAACAAAATAATTACAATAAACTTCCAATTACTTATTAAATATTTAAAAATGGCAAATCAGTTAATTTATTACTGTATAAAATTTATACCTGGTCCAATAATAAACATGAAATTCCATATTAAGAAAATGATATATAAACACATATTTTACCCATCCTGTGGTATTAATGTCCAAATATATATTTATAACTGCTTCTAATGAATTATGTGGTATAATCAATTAGTGAATATCACCTCATCCAAATACAATTAACCAATAAATTTGTATTGTAAAATTGAATGACAACTAAGCAAGTTTATTTGTTTCAAATTAATTCAAAATTTATTAACAATTGATATAAACCAAAATCAAAAAAAATATATATGGTAAATAAACATTTAAAATATGGCATATTTTAAAATATGCAAAAGATTTTCAAGTGACATAACTTCATATTAAAATAGATGATTACACATCAATGTCCACTTATTGGATACTAAATATATGTGCTTAAGTTTATATAACACAGAAAAAGGTTATAGAATGTTCATACTTTCCAAAATATAAGAGTTTAAGATATATCTTCTTCTTATACTTACAATCAAATATCATGGTACAAATTGATATGTATGATAGCAATATGACAACTATAATGTGCCACAAGGTTGTAACCTAGAACCAGACAAGAAAACAATATTTTAAATCACTTTAAGTAAACTGGTTGTAATTTATTTGTTTAGTGATCATAATCATAACAATAAAAACAGTTGTTTACAGTACAAAAACACCCACATGAGATAAATATATTTTTATTACTACCTTAAAAACAAACTAAATGCTGATGATAGAAAAGTAATGCTATAAAAATAATAAAACTTACTTCTTATATTACTAACAAATTCAAATTCAAATGTATGAATTAAAGCATAATACAATATTTTATTAATTCACATTAAACAGACAATCCAATGAATTCATCTGATCATAATTTAAATCCATATCCGACTAATTTCCTAACCCTCACTCCAAATCTTCTACAATTAATGTTTAATTAACTAAATCCATTCTAAATAATTATTAATGTATCTGTACAAGAGGTATGCATGAAAATACCTTATTACAATTGACATGCGAATTACAAAGGGATCTCCTGAACCACTGATCAATAAAGAACCACACCAGGTCTCAAACTAGCATACATGAGTATTGTAAATGTAGAGATTATCTACCACCATAAGTAGAAATCACTCCCTTCCTAATTCATTCTAAAAGATAGCCTGAAAAAGAGCATAACAAAGATTGGAAAATAACATTGATTCTACCCAAATTCACCACAATTTGAGTTATTTAGGGTAAAACTAAACTTAAAAATATCACATCTATAAAAGATTTGCCACAGTCTTAATTAATAACCAACCACTTTGAACATCATTTTCAAGGGGTTGACCAAATAAAAATTAATCAGATCTTATTAAAAAGATAATAGTAGAATAATACATAAGGTACATAAAATATTATGAATAAATTTAATTAAGTTAAATCAGTAATACACTCCCAATGTTGTTTCTCTAACAGTTCAAGGCATAAGCAAATAATGAGTCTAATGGCATTTTTCTATGATGTGCTGTTGATGTGGAGAAATGTGACATATAATACTTGAGTTGATCTATATCAGTTTGGAAGTAAAGTTGGCCAGTTTAAAAGCATTGCTGGAAGAAATAATGACATTAACTATAATTTGCTATTCATAGATTTACTTATATGTATAAGATGGTGTCTGATTCCCAAAAGGATTGCTTTGGCTGGTTCATGGATGATTCACATCATAGAGTGATTGCTTTTCTTTCACCACTCAGCATCTGTAGATATGGTTATGGTAAAAGCATTCCTGAGATGAATCATGGTTTTTACATAGCCAGAATACATTGGACACTTCTATGAGATAAAACAAAAAGAACTCTTATTTTCTAAATAAATTTATTTATATAGATTTTGCAGAATACCTCCCCCTCCTTTTATTTAACATTTTCTTCAAATTTTGCACTTTAGTTTTATTTTTACTAATGTTAACAAAGAATATGCTGCATAAATATTTTTTCATTTATTACTTAAATTCTTATCTTTTCACTGGATTTTCTGAGATCCTGGATTCTTAATTTTCAATGCCATTAATAGCTCATTCAATACAAAAAAACTTTTTATTTGCTTAAGCATTTTCAACAATGGAGAGTGTTTATTTTTACCCCCCCCCCCACACACACATTTACAAACCAAGATATAATTTAAAAAAAGTTTGATTAATAGCTTAGCATTACCAATTATTTTAGTTCATTTAAATCAAATAAAATAAATTTTATATAACAAACTTACTACTAAATTTAAATCTAAAATAAAATATCTAAATATTATGAGAGAAAAAGTACCATCTCATCACTCCTCTTCTGGGGGGGGGGGGTATCATAACTCCTCTCTCTATGCTCTATACTTTTTTTGAAAGGCTTTAAACTCCAAGCATTGTATAAACCTTTTATCTTATTATTTTCTTGTACAATGAAAGCTTTTGCCCCACCCTTCCAAATAATTTGGTATGATCCTTCATATAAGGGGAAGAACTTCTTGTATTCATTCAAACTCGATTTACTCACTGATTGGACTTTGACAAATACCCAATGACTGAGTTCATAAGACACCACTACTTCCAACCTTTTTTTTGAATGTCAACCATTTGAAGTTTTCTTCTAGCAACTTTGCTATCCCAGGTATACATATAGTATCTGGCTGGAGCATAAAGTATCTGGCTGGAATGGGACCTTATATTTGGTAAAGGTGCTAACCTCCCATAATTTACTTGATCAGGAGACAGATCTGTAGATTTATGATGGTTCTACTTACGATAATTAACACCCTGTGTAAGATGTTAAGTCATTTTATAGTTTTTATCAAGCTGATTTGAAACAATAAACTCAATTCCTTCATAAACTTCTCACAGGGATTTGACTGCAGGTTTGTAACTGAGGTCAAGTCATGTTGGATTTGTTCTTATGCATCCAGTTGTTCCACTCATGATATGAATGAGGTATCATGATAACTAAGAATGATCAACACACCTACTTGAGAAAACTGTCTATTTTTTAAAATGGAGATAGTACTCTTAATATCTGTCTTATGCAACAGATATGCTTAAATGAATTTCGGTAATATATCATATGTAATTAGTAAGCATTTATTCTGTTTTAAAAAAGTAATCGTCCATAAAAATAAATGACCAGTAATTCATTTATAAGGTAATATAGGCTGTAATGTACTGGCATAATGATAATCAGCAGGTTTGTTTCTGACACACTCCTGGCAAGATTGAGGAGTGAATATGATGGATCAATATATGTTTGGCTAATAATACCTACCATTGATAAATTGATATCTATGCTTATTTCTATACAATTGAGTATATGCTCTGTGATGCCCATAGCTGTATTAGCCTCATTTATTTTTATAATCTTCTCTTGGATATCTTCCAATGTATTTCCTTCGGATATATATGTTACTTTGTATCATCATGCTGTTTTCAACTATAAAATAGTATAATTTCATTTTTATTTGAGCTGAATTATTTTTATAATTTATTTTCTTCTGAGTTTGATGCATGAAGCATGGAATCAATATTCTGTCTTCTATTTGCCCCAAAATTGATAATAAAGTGTGGCCTATCACTTTTGATTCCAGATTCACCTCAATATATACTTGTATCAAGCCGAGCTAAGTCTTTTTTTCATTAGCCATAGTGAACTCGTACTTTTTTAATGGGAGTATTTGCAATTTCCTTATTCTCATTCTTAATTTTATCTAATATTTTACTTGATAGTATTGAAATTTGGCTACCTGATTCCAGAAATGCCTGTATTTTAATACCCTGCACTCTTACACCCCTGTTTTTCAAACCTTGGAGCCTTTATCTCCTTTTCTAAAGCAATATTATATAGTTCTCCTCATGTTATCTTTTCCCTACATAATTTTTATTTCTTGACCTACTCTATTCTGATTTTCCACTTTTTCCTCTTCTATGGATTCTATATCCATCAATATTTTCACTATCTTCTCTATTCATTTACTTACATTACCTGCAAGACAATTTTCTGTTTCCTTAAGTAAATTTCTCCTAACTGTCCAAATTATGTGAGGTTCAGTCATGGGGTATGCTATGAGGGTTTTTAAATTCACTGTTTGTCTTAAAAAACTAGTCATATTCCAATCCTATTTTGTTTTTGTAGCTCTCAACACTCCCTTGGATAGGTTTTTGCTTTGCCATACTCCAGAATGTATGCAAAATACCCTTTGTATATTCCTCAATAGTTAGGACTGTTGTATGACATCTTTCACCAGTCATATGCCACACCATCTATATAATTACTGGCAACAATTATTATTTCTGTTTCAGTTAATCTATAAAACCAAACACAGTCTTTAAAACTTTCTATGTGCTCAACCTATCCACTAACACTCAATTTTAACATTTTCCTTTTTTTATCAGGCCAATTTAACTGTTCTTAAAGCCCACATGTTGGGATGCTATTTTTATCTATTCACTACTACTATGTCATGGTACAAGTTGACATGTATGATAGAAATTTGACACTACAGAGCATGACCAGATTACAACCCGGAACCAGACAAAAAAGGAATAATATTTAAAATCATTTTAAATAAACTGGTGGTAATTTATTTGTTTAGCAATCATATTCACAACAATAAAAATAGTTGTTACAGTACATGAACACCCATACCTCTTTATTACTACCTTAAAAATTAACTAAATGTTGATAATAGAAAGGTAATACTGTGGAAGTAATGAAACTTATTTCTTATATCACTAACAAATTCAAATGTATGAATTAAAACATAATAAAATCTGTTATAATTCTCATTATATACATGATCCAATGAATCCTTGTGATCATAATTTAAATCCATATTCTACCAACTTATCTTTCAATCCAAATCTTTTACAATCAATGTTTAATATATCAATTTTCTCTACAGTACAGGCTTTTTCATACCTGTACTCCAATATGTAATATATAGGCAGTTTGAACTCAGACTTTCACATGAACCTCAACTATCCACACTATATCATGCTGTTTACACACTTGATCACACACACGACACTATGAGATAGTGTGGATAAACAATGTTTAACTAACTAAATCCCATCCTAAATAACTGTTAATATATTTATGAGATGAAAATGCATTTCTACAATTGACATGCTAATTATAAAAGGACCTACTGAACCATTATGCAATAAAGGCATACTCAAACTAGCATATATGAGCAATCTAAATGTAGAGATTACCCATCACCATAAATGCAAGTCACTCTATCCCTAATTCTAGGAGATGGCCTGGAAAAAAGCATAACAAAGATTGGAAAATAACATTGATTGTACCAAAATCCACCATGAACTCAGTTACTTAGAATAAAACTAAAATTAAAAATATCACATCTATAAAAGATTGCCCCATATTTAATTATTAACTAACCAATCTGAACATCATTTTCAAGAGGCTGACCAAATCAAGATTCATCAGATCATATTAAAAAGATAATAGCAGAATAATATTATGAATAAAAATAATTAAGTTACATCAGTAATACATTCCCTTGCTCCTAATGTTATTTCTCTAACAGTTCAAGTTTTAAGCAAATAATGAGTCTAATTGCATTTTTCTATAAAAAGAATTCATAATTAATTACTGAGTTTGAAACTTGATGTGCTGTTGATGTGGAGAAATCTGACATACAGTACTTGAGTTGATCTATATCATTTTGGAAGCAAAATTGGCCAGCTTAGAAGTATTGCTGGAAAAGATATTGTCATTAATTTTAACTTGCTTTTCATAGATTTACTTATTGTTAATGTCCATTTTATCCTAGATGGACTGCGAGCTGATTCACTTCATAAGGTGATGATTACTTTTCTTTTACCACTCAACATACAGTTGTGGGGAAAGCAGGAGGAATCATAATTTTGCTTAGCTAGAATACATTGGGCACTTCGATAAGGTAAGACAAAAAACCCTTATTTTATAAATAAATTTGTTTATAATCTTTGCAGAATACCTTCCTCTCCTTTAGCTTAACATTTTCTTCAAATTTTGTATTTTAGTTCTAGTTTTATAAATGTTAGCAAAGAAAACACTGCATAAATATTTTGTCCTTTATTATTGTCCTGGATTCTTAATTTTCAATGCAATTAACAACTCATTCAATGCAAAAAAACTTACAACAAAATTATTTGCTTAAATATTTTCAACATTGGAATGTTTTTATGTTTTTACTCCCACACCAATGATTACATACCAAGTTATAATTAAACAAATTTTGATCAACTAATACATTTAGCATTTCCAATCTATTTTAGTCCATCTAAATTAAATAAAATAAATTTTATATAACGAACTTCATACTAAATTTAAACCCAAAACAAAATATTTAAATATTTTATTATGAGATTAGAAAAATACCATCTCAATAGATTAATCGAAGTATAAAAAAATTATATATATATAAATACCAATGAATGTACTTATTTGTTAATCTAAATTTAAGAGAACACATATAAAATAAATATTTATTATGCTAACCACTAAACATCACATGACCACCATTTCTTATGTTTGCACATAACTGTTATTAACACAGGCAAAACTCTCCATACAATAGTGCCATTCAGTACCAGCCAGCCTTCTGGCAGCCATTGATTACTCTGGCTGACACTGAGTGGCGCTATTGTATGGTGAGTTTTGCCTGTGTTAATAATATTTATTATGATATAATCTTTTTGAATCGCCAATATATGTAATACGTCTGAAGTTAATTTATAATCAATAAGTAAAAAAAAAGATGAAAATTACTATGCTGCAAGAATTTAAACAGATTATTAAGTAATACAAAGAATAAAATATCCTAGGATCAAACCCCCAGATTGTCTATAAAATTGAATGCAGTAATGATTTTTGTAAATGGGGTAATATTAGGAGTCTCATGCAAATATTGCTTCCAGATCTCACAACACAAGTACTTATATAAATATGTGAAAAACGATTTAGAATATAAATCTATCTTCCTAGAGCACCAACATCAGGCCAGCCACATTTTACACCCATTAAATGTTAAGATTGTCTGTACTGAATGTGGTGACAGAAAACAAAAGGTAAAAGAGGCATGGTTTATTTCTAACAATTCCCAAGCATTCAGCTATCTAAAAAATGGAATATGTAAATTATAGATTTACATATATTAGCATGAGCGCTATTAATATGGCTTCACTGGATAAAAGCACCCTCAGCAATTGTTTACATATATATATACTGAATAGAACCTTGCCTTAACTAATGTACAAACAATTGAAATAAATCAATTACAATTAGCATAAAAATAGGATTTTATTAAAATATTATAATAAATCAGCAAAATATTATTTACAATTACGTAATATTTATACTCATTTATATGTAAAAATAGAAATAAAAAAAAAAGTTTGAAATCAAAAATACAGTACAATATTTAAATTTTTCAGTTGCGTAAATGGTTTTATTTTGTAATAATTATTGTAATGTAAATTTAATAATAATAAAAAGAAAGTTTGTAGTAACCGAAATAGTTTTGCTTTTTAAAGAAAAAAATGTAAAACTTAAATAATTTTAAATAATTCGACATCTTATTGATTTTATAAAAAAATAAATGAATGACTTTATAATTTTGAGGTTCATAAAAAGTTTGTGCTGAAAGCTGCAAAATGGAAATTAAGTCAAGGTCTTTATGCTCCAGCGCCTTACACTCAACCACTGCACTAAACCATACAGAGTATAATGAGATTATATGAAATAGTTAATTGATGAACAGTCAGTCATTCAGGAAATAAGTCTAAAATAGACAGCAGGGAATTATTAAAAAAAATACAAAAAAAAATTCAATAATAAAATGATAATTGAAAACAACATGGGATTTTATAACAAAGATGTTTATATTTGATTTTATCATTAGAATGAATGATATATAAAGTTGGATTCAAATAATAGGTATGATGTTCACAAAAAACAGTGGCCTAGTAGATCAACATTAGTTGAGTGGCAAGCAAAAAAACCAGCCCACAATTCAGCAGTACTCAAAATGAACCATGGAATGCCTAGCGACCCATATAAAGCAGTAGTTATTATTCTTTTATCATCATGAAAAATATGCAATCTAAAGTGATTGATATCTTGATGAGTGGTTAAAGAATCTAAATGCCTCATTGCTGACCAATCAAAAATATAGCCTTGTCTAAGCTCCATAGATATTGCCTCCAGATCTTTGAAATCTATCTATTATTCTGAAGTTGCAATTGATCTGAATAAAATTTTTAGCCTGTGATATTCATGTAAAAATGTGTAAAACTATATATTTATTAAGACAATAAAGTAAATTATTCAAGGCTTTTGTAGATTTATAAATGTAGATGATAGCAATCAAACCTTAAGCTATCAACAATCTCAACCTGTAGTCAAGGTAGCCTCCTTTAACAATAAAGGTAATGCCACCTTTATCTACAATCTGGAATGTTTATATAGATACTAAAGATTGCAACTTAATCAAGTCTTGCATTGGTGGTCGAGAGGTCAGCACGACTGCCTTGCACTTGCAGGCAGTTGCCCGGGTTGCGGGTTCACGTCTCGGCCGATGCTATGACACTTAAAAAAAAAAAAAAAACTTAATCAAGGAATGTGAGATTAATAATGCAAAAAAAGTTTACATACACCTCATTTTCCTGATTAATGAGGTTTGTTTAAACTTCTTTGCATTATTAATCTCACAGTCTTTGATCAAATTGTTATCTTTAGTGTCTATATAAACATACCAGATCATAGATAAAGGTGGTACAATCATTATTGTTAAAGGAGGTTGCTTTGACTACAGGTTAAGGTTCTTGATAACTTAAGAATTGTTATTATTAAAACAATATATATATATGAAAAACAAAAAAACAAGTTAAAATCTTGCTAATGCTTGTATTTATGTCAACAGATGGCGTTCTACCAAAAACACCATCAAAGCATATGTTTACATAAATGTCAGAGCATGCATTCACTATCTCTAACTTTAATTCCACTTTCAGATCATGATTTCAAGCTATTTGCTATCATCAGTGAAAGACAGGAATTTTAGAAACTAGATCAAAACACAAACTCTGAGCATTTATGAAACAGTTTTTATCTGGCTTGCTATGCTGAGTTTGAAGACATTACGTGTCTAAAAGATTCACGCTTGCAAGCTGAATAGAAACTGTTTCATAAACGCTCAGAGTTTGTGTTTAGATCTAGTTTCTAAAATTCCTGTCTTTCACTGATGATAGCAAATAGCTTGAAATCATGATCTGAAAGTGGAATTAAAGTTAGAGATAGTGAATGCATGCTCTGACGTTTATGTAAACATATGCTTGATGGTGTTTTTGGTAGAACCCCATCTGTTGACATAAATACAAGCGTTAGCAAGTTTTTAACTTGTTTTTTGTTTTTCATAAATGTACCTTTGAAGTCTTTCTAGCAATGATATATATTGGAGAGGCTTCTACTATGTGGTGATGGTGAACTGAGATCAGACCCATATAGCTATCTGGCTTGCTATGCGGAGTTTGAAGACATTATGTGTCTAAAAGATTCACGCTTGCAAGCTGAATAAAAACTGTTTTATAAACGCTCAGAGTTTGTGTTTAGATCTAGTTTCTTTATTCCTGTCTTTCACTGATGATAGCAAATAGCGTGAAATCATGATCTGAAAGTGAAATTAAAGTTAGAGATAGTGAATGCATGCTCTGACGTTTATGTAAACATACGCTTGACGGTGTTTTTGGTAGAACGCCATCTGTTGATATATATATATATATATATGCACACACATAACTCTGACTGCTAAAAAGGGAAAATAAATGTTGAGAAGAAACCTGCAAAAGAAACAAAAGTGCATATAAAAAAGAAAAAACACCGAAGAAGTGAACAAAGGAATTATTTAAAAATGCACCCATTCAAAGATGTATACATATTTATATAATTGTAACTCAAGCTATTGGAACTCTCTACATAATATTTTTTTAAACCAAATTTAAAAACATATTACTACTAATTTTGGTTATTTCGAAGTTAAACCACTAAACATCACATGATCACCATCTCATGCTAGCACATAACTGTTATTAAATAGGCAAAAACTCTCCATATAGTAGTGTCACCTTGTGCTAACCAGAGTAATCAATGTAGGGGTGCTGAATTGAGTTCAGACCCATATGACTATATAGGCTATTGAGCTTAGATTGAAAATATTGTGTTTTCAATTTCATTCTCATAGTTTTGTAGTTAAGTAGAGATAAAAGGTGGCTGCTCGAAGGTTGCATTAGATCCTAAGATCTAGGTGCAATGCTCTCAGATCCAAGACTCCTCACTGACAAAGGCCACAAGCCAGAAATTAGTCTGGGGATATTGGATGAGTAGGCACTAGATAGGGATTTTATGCACAAGCCTTCTGGCATCCATTGATTACTGTGGTTAGCACAAGGTGGCACTACTATATGGAGAGTTTTTGCCTGTTTTATTTCGAAGTTTTATTATATATAGTTAAATCACATATTTAATTCTTTATTATACTTTAATCATCTTTGTTATTTTGCATAATTGTTGAAAATAATCATTTTGATACCCCTCCCATATTTTAACATTTATAATTTAGGGAAATACAAGATCACAATTTGACTGAATGAAAAAAAAATGCGTCTTTGAAGTTAAATCACTAATTTTTCCATATTGCTTCTATCCATAGATCAATGTGATATTTAATTACACCTAAACATAATATATCAATCCTCAGTGGCATGGTATGGTCTCTTTTGACACATAATTTTTTAAATAAGATAAGCAAAATAAAATATGAGTTATAATAAAAACATTTAATAATATGATTGTAATGTATTTGCACGATTAATATTTGACTTCCAGTATGAATTAAAATGCGGTTGACAAGATTCAACTCATCATTACATTATTTATATTTTTTAAATATGAAATGCTTATTTGTATTGTATTAATATTTTCACTTGATATTCTATTAAACTATTTACTTCCTTATGCGTAAAGCAGTCTTAATTCTTTATTTTTTTTCATCCGGCATCTGGGATACAGATTTTAATGGGTATATGATAGTCAAATATTGATTTGTATGTTAATTAAAATCACCTTTTCCTTTATTTTGCTGTAATATCTTATAAATACAATTTATCCAAACCGCTTTGAACACTTTTTAGCAAAATCCTTTATTGCAGGGCAGTCGAAACATAAGGTTTATGTATATATGTACAATAAAGGATTTTGCTAAAAAAGTGTTCAAAGCGGTTTGGATAAATTGTATTTATAAGATATTACAGCAAAATAAAGAAAAAGGTGATTTAATCATATGCCTAATAAAGTAAGCTGCTTCTGTGACGTATGTTGTACAATAACTAAGATTATTGGTGGTGCTCTGAAACATCATCACCAATTATTATTATTATTATTATTTGCTTTCTGATGAAAACCAGTCTGCTGGTTGAAATATTAAAGCAGTTTTATAGAGAAGTAATTCTGTGTTTTTATTATGTTTTTATTTTTTCATTTAGTTAGTTTGTGTGTATATATATTTTTATTATGTTTTTATTTTTTCCTTTGGTTAGTTTGTGTGTGTATATATATATATATATATAAAGAGAGAGAGAGGGGGAACGAGAGAGGGGGAGAGAGGGGGGCAGAGAGAGAGGGAGAGAGAGAGAGGGAGAGAGAGGGGGGAGAGAGGGGAGAGAGAGGAGGGAAGAAATAGAGGAAGAGAGAGAAAAAGAGGGGAGAGAGGGAGGCAGAGAGAGAGAGGGAGGGAGAGAGAAGGAGAGAGAGGAAGAGGGAGAGTGAGAGCGAGTGACAGAGAGAGCAATAGAGAGTGCAAGAGAGCGAACGAGAGAGCGAACGAGAGAGAGAGAGTGAGCGAGAGAGAGGGGGAGAGAGGGAGAGAGAGAGAGGGAGAGAGCAAGAGCACAAGAGAGAGAGAGAGTGAGAGAGAGGGTTTATTTGAAGATGTGTACTTAAAGAAAATAATATAATTTTATTTGCACATATTAAAACATTATAGCAAGAACATATATGAACCTTTAAATTACTGCGATCATCATCTTTTGTTTAGACTACGTCATTTTATCTCAACATGATAGTTCATTTAATTACTTTGGTAGTAAAATATCATTATTATTACAATTCTATCTATTCTACTTTATATGGGTAAACTTTGACAATGTGATGCAAGGCCAACTTGTAGCTTGAGTGTTCTCTCGACATAACTTTTATCATTAACTTTGGATGCTCCATGTGAAAATATGATATTGATTATCATATTCTTCTTTTTTATCTATACACTTTATACCATTACAATGTACACACCCATATTTATTTATGTCATTAAAAACTATTCACAACTTAAACAATTCCAATCCCAATAACAATTAACAATTTCAAATAGTTGTTAAGGCAACCTCTTTTTAACTCTAAAGGTGGATTCCATCTTTAAAGATTGCCTTGACAACCATTTGAAATTGGTGACTTATTGATATTGGGATTGTCTAAGTATTGAATGATTTTAATGATTACTTAACAAACCCATTTAGTCTTGAGCATTAATCCACTTATTATATATATATATATATATATATAATAATATGAGATCAGGAATATATTTTTTCATTATATATATATATATATATATATAATGAAAAAATATATTCCTGACCTCATATACATTTCACCTAATTTTCTTTATAGTTCTTTCTGTGCTGGATTTAAACTCTCTATGAGTACATATATATAAGCATCAACATGGTAATATATGTATCACCACACATATATATGTGAACAAACGACTGTACTATTATAGGTATAAATATATTACAGTGTATATATTTTATTTAAAATCCAAATCTTTTAAATTATAGATTTTATTTTGTTAAATAAATCAATTTATTATTTTGCATTAAAAATTGCATGTATAGGTGAGAAGTTCACATACCACCATGATACATATGTAATGAAATGTTATTTAAAATTTTTTCTAATAATTCTTAATTTTAAATTGAGTAGTTAAAACAAAAATCATGCCACTGCACCTGTGCTGGTATAGTGCAATCTAAAAGCTAAAATCTCATTTTTGATAATATTTTCCCCAAATGTATTTTATATTAAACAAGAATTACTGAATCACCACTATTGCTCAATCTTTAGGAAATTGAGGTGACTAAGTTAAATTAAAAATATCAGCTTTAAACATTTAAACAAAGGTTTAATCGATTTTTGTAAATTAAAATATAAGATAGCAAACAAGTGCTAATGGAGTGATCAGTTGTAAAGCCATTTTGTTAAAACATATTGTAGGATTTGCAAATCATATAAATACCCTCTATTTTTATACTTTTTTGTTTTTATTATCCATGTCCATTTTAATTTTGAAATGGTGGAAGAGGAGGTGGTAGATTTGCCAATTTCCTGCAGAAAGATGGTAATCTCAAACCCCATCCTACATGCCATAATAATGTGCATCCATCATTGTTGTGATGGAAGACTTTCCAACAACATCCTGACACCAGAAGAAGACATCTAACTTCATACAACATATCCAGAGAAGAGTGCCACTATGCCTACCATCCTAAATGCCTAAAGAACAAACTGCTACCAAGAAGCTCGGTAATATACTGCAGAGCTCTAAAATCAATTCTAAATCTAAATACTTAAAGCTAGCTTAATATAATAGAACTTTTACTATTTAAATTACTAAAATCCTATTAACATAATAAAATCATGACTGTATAAACTTGGCTGAATTTGCCTATGTAAATGTAATTAATTTTACTAATCTATAATAGCTGCAATCAGTTATTATCTAAATTTCTTTAATACTGTAGTTATGCCTATATTTATTGTTCTAATTATTTTACCTCAATTTAATTTATATATGTTATAATATGCCAAGAATTTTGAGACAGCAAATATTGTAAATTTAGTAAACTTTTAATGGAGAAATACTTCTTAAAATCTCCATCTTAATATTTTAAGAATGCTGCTATGCATACTTGAGAGCTGTTTCAAGATCCTATTATGTTAGATAATAGCTGATTAAAACAGGCAAAACTCTCTATACAGTAGTGCCATCCAGTGTAAGCCAGGGTAATCAAGGGATTCTAGAAGGCTTGTGCATAAAATCCTCATCTAGTGCATACTCATCCAATATTCCCAGACTAGTTTCTGGCTTGTGGCCTTTGTCAGAAAGGAGCCTTGGACCTGAGAGCACTGCACCTAGATCTTAGGATCTAATGCAACCCTCCAGCAGCCACCTTTTAACTCTACTTTACTATAAAACTATGAGAATGAAATTGAAAACATTGTTAATATCTTCAATCTAAGCTCAATAGCTTATATAGTCATATGGGTCTGAACTCAATTCAGCACCCATACATTTTGGTGTCTTTGTCTCTTAAACAACCATATCCACCACTATGCTATTAGGCAGGATTGGTATTAAACCACTAAACATCACATGATCACCATCTCTATACTAGCACATAATTGCTGTAAACAAAGGCAAACTCTCCATACAGTAGTGCCACCCTGTGCCAAACAGAGTAATCAATGGATGCCAGAAGGCTTGTGAATAAAATCCCGATCTAGTGCCTACTCATCCAATATCCCCAGACTAGTTTCTGGCTTGTGGCCTTTGTCAGAAAGGAGCCTTGGACCTGAGAGCACTGCACCTAGATCTTAGGATCTAATGCAACCCTCCAGCAGCCATATTTTATCTATACTTAATTACAAAACTAAGAGACTTAACACCATAATATTTTCAATCCAAACTCATAGGATGCTTATATAATCGTATAGGTCTGAACTTATAGAGAGTTTTTCCTGTTTTAATAACAGTTAAGAGAAAGCATAAAAATGGTTATCATGTGATGTTTATTGGCTTAATAACTGATTACTATGCATTCATTATTATCATTGATTTATTTATAATTCACTATGATTTGCATAATCAGAGTTATTATAAATTATGACTTTTTGAGATCTGTTAGTTAGAAATGAAATGCTAGTTAGAGACAATATTAAAGTATATTTGTTAATGTTCATTAATGCCTATCAAATATACGTTCTCCTCCTTAATTATGATTTTATATGCAGATTCAGCATTTTAATTTAGATTGATGATTTAGTTTAGTCCTTTGACTTAGATTGCTTAATGTGTTAGATTAAGAATTGGCTTGTGTTAGCAGGTGCAATTATATATATATATATATATATATATATATATAATTGCACCTAGCTATAATGTACTTAGCGTATATATATATATATATATATACGCTAAGTACACTTGTACATTACATTTGTTATCTTTCTGAAGGGTTTGTGGTGGAGACTGTTCCCAACCAACTTAGTTCGAGTATAGCTATTTTATTAGAACTGGAACATGAGGGTCCAGACCATTTTTGTAAAGCCCATCCAAATTCCTGAACTAGATATGTTCATATTAATGACAGCAAGCAATCCAGTCCTAGGGAACAATTTACTTGATGTGGAATCCCATGAATAATTACTCATGCGCACCATGAACTTATTTCTTAGGGTTTTATTTATAGCCATAGCATATATATGCAAATCTAAAGGTAACCAGTTCTTTTCTTCTTATTAATTAACCATTCAGCCATAGACTGAAATTCGAAATTTTGGTTGCTAAACTGAATCTGAATTTTACATGAGCTTAATTATTTGCTCAACCATAATATATATATATATATATATATATATATATCAGCGATCTTAGTGCTGTTTATAGTAGTCATCTTGGTTAGATTATTAACTTGTAACATTGGCAAATCAGCAAAAGAATAGATTTGGCATATTAACTATTATAGGCATGATTTTATTAACTACACCAACATATATACACATACCTATTTTATATATTCAGAATGCCATTGTAGTGTAATTTATACTATCCAAAATAATTTGAAATGAGCTGTTATCATTACTCCTGTTAAACACAGAAACATATTTGCATTAAAAAACTACTAAATATTAATTCTAATTTTAACCAATAGATGGAATTTCCTATACTGCAAAAAAACTGGAAATAGGTGAAAAGACAATAATTTCAATGGAAACCATTAAGGATTTAATATGCAAACAATTAAACAGTTAAATTATTATTATTTTTTTTAAAAAATATTATATGCAATTTAGGATCGTATGCATGCAATCATAGCATTGAAAATATATAAATCACTATTTTTTTCACAAACACACACAAACAGATTATTGGAATACCATATATGTTGAAAAAAAACTTCATATTGGAGGTGGGTAGTTGTTTATGAAATGTATGCAGAGGTTTCCCCAAAAATAACTATAATTTTATAATGAAAAATTAATTATTTTTAAGTGTTACAAAGTTAATCAATTTGATGCAATACATTGGTCTAAATGTATTTTTCATTTTTCAAAGTAGTCAGAAAGCACTTGCAAAGGGATGCCTTTTAATGTCTTGTCATTTTTTCCACCTCTTCTAAGTCTGCAAAAAATAGACTTTTTTATTAGAGATATTAAAAAAAGTGCCAAGAAGCAACATCAAGTGACTGTAGCTGGTAGGTAAACTGAATATTTCAAGTGGTGGTATTCTCATCTCTTCAGGTTTGTTGGTCTAAACAATATAGTACTAGCATGACTTTGGAATTTTGACCTTTAGATTCAAGAATATTGAATTTAAGGCAATGCTCTAACCAAGTGAACTCCTTTGCCAAAGATTGAATTTAACATCAATATATTCATGGATCTAAAGGTCTAGATTCAATTTCCAAGCTAGTACTATCACTGATAAAGTTAGAAACATCTGAAAAAGAGAGGAGATTAAGACCACTCAGAACATTGTTATATACTAACATGTGTGCCATTATTAATAATTGAATGTATTTGGGAAATAAAGTTTGAATTTTTCTAAAGAGATTCAATATTTAATATTAAATGATGGAAATAGTCCAAAAATATAATTACTACTAAAATACCATCACCACAACTTTCAAAAACTGAGTTTTGTTGTGAAAATTGACCATCTTAAGATGTCAGTGACTGAGTGGCTGACCAATCTAAAATGTATATGCTTTGGATGGCAAAAATATAGTAAAATAAGCAACAAGAGAATGGTTTATTTATTGTCAAGTACTTGATAAGGAGTTTGAGTACAGAAATTAACAGAACAGAGCTACAATTCTTGGACCTTAAGTTCCAGAGTCTGACCACTCTACCCTCACACCAAACCCTTCAAAACATTAAAGGTAAGCAATGAATAAACAACACAAATGCTTTATTACAATATTCATAGTTATTTACAGTTATGTAGCATAACTTTGGGTGACAACATAACGCATGTAATTCAACAATGATGTGATTTAATTTGATGCTTGCTTCACAATATTGAAAAAATGGACAGGATAATGATTTGCATAAATTTGCATTCATTACATTTACACATAATAATGGCTATGAATATGGAGTAAACATAATCTGGAAGCATTAAGCAAAATGTTATTTGTGAAAATTTTTATTAACTTCACCTTTATACATTTAAAGTGTATTATAAGTATATCTTTTTAAGGAGAGAGATTTCAACTTACAATTTTTCATTCTATATTCATTTTTCACTCCATTTCAAACAACCATTACACATGACCACATAAATGTAAAAAAGATAGATGACCTCCAATATATGTATTTTGCGCAGAACTATCAGTCATCAGAGTCAGATCATAATCTCCCACACACACCTATAATCAGCAATCATCTTATATTAAGATAGTAACTTCTTTAAACTTTAATAGATAGGCTTCAATCTTCTCATCTTTCCAACTATTCAACAGTCTATTTCATTGAAAAACCGATAATGGAATGCCCAAAATTCTTATAGGACTTGGTATTGTAGTCATACCCATGTAAATATTGCATCAATCTAATCCCTAATACACAACAAACATTCAGTATACTGAATGAATAAGCTAATCATATTTCTTCCAAATGTAGTCCATTAATTTTTGTCATTATCTAAAACACCTTAAGTTTTTCTCTGGTTTAATGTGGTGGTAAATGGAAGAACTCAATAGCTAAAGGACCATGGACTGTGAATGAACTTCGACACTTCTAGTATTCAAACATCATATGACCTACTAAGTATCAAACCATTCGATTACTTTTTTTTTTACTATGTTAAAAATGCTGACATTCTTATTACTGAAAATCACTGATTTAACCAATATATTGCTTTGGAAAGCTTAATCATGTGATGTCAAAAATATCAGTTAGTTTTGCTGATTTATATAATTTGCTCCAACAGGAGCTGTGTGTGTATTTACATTCGATCTATATATAACAAAAAGACTTAAATATTAAGCTTTTTTTTTGAAAAAAAAAAAGAAAATGAATTAAAAAATTTAAATTGCTTTTTTTTACGCACAAATTATTTTCCAAGCTTAAGAATCTTTTAAAACAATTATCTTAAAACTAATAAATAAAATGATAAAAATGATGAAATGACATTTATTAATAAAGTTCGAATAGATTTGATAATATCTAGCAGTTTGCAAAAAGTTTTTATTTCAACTCATTTCCTCATAATGCTATTGTTGATAACAAGCAAATAGAACAAAAAGAAAACTGAGCCTTACCTTATTTATTTCTTAAAAAATACGCCGCAGCATGTCACGTGATGCCCTGAAAAAGATAAGTGATAAATTGTCTTAAAAATTATTAGAATGGTATGTTCATAAAAAATAAGCATCAGTTATTTTTTACTTAATCAAATTAATGTCTAATATTATTAAACAAATAATTTATTATGGTATAAAATAGTATGATTCCAAAAACTGAAATCCAAAATAGTGATACAGTTATAGGATTATGCCTAAATAGCATATTACCAGCATCCACTTACTAATGATTATGGTCATTAACAATAATAAAAAGATAAAAAATAATAATAATAAACTAATAACTAAAGCAGAGATTTGCAATGAACATATAAACCAACTTGTGAAATCCAGTTCTACATATGGAAGATGGAGGACTATTGTTATATTTACTTGATAATTTGCAATATCCTTTAGTTTCTTCTGTAGAAAACCTTTTTTAAAAAAATACTTCAACACCATGTCTAATAGTAATTTTCCATTAAATACTATTTTCTGACATATTTTGTCTATAAAAATAATTAGCATATTATTTCTTTAGAATGACATTGAAATAATTTTTATAATATAAATAAGATGTGCTACTTGTACAATGCTTTGTTCAAATTCAACCTAAACCATTTTAAAAATAAGTCTTATAATGTTAATCCTTTTAATTACCCAATTCAACAAAGATATGATTATACAATAATGAGCTGCATAGTATCACATTGAGCATGCTAAAAAGTGAATTGATTGATCTTATGGTTTAGCTATGTACTTTTAAAATTTTTCAGAGTTTTTAAAAGTAACCCCATATTCTTATACTTTTCTTTGTTTTCACTTGCTATAAGCTTTCAACTTTCATTTTAATATTAAACCATCATTATATATTAGAATATAATAAATTTGACTTCATTTGATATATATTTTTGTCTAGAAATTAAATAAATTCTAAAAAATCATATATGATTTTTGGAATTATTTTAAAAATTAGATTTTAATCAAATCAAAGCACTGTTTTATAATTCAACTTCAAGAGAAGCAGATTGAATTTTCAAAATTAATAAAATCTTCTTTGTTTGATATTTGTTTTTAAAATCTCAATGAATAATTATTAATAAATATATCAACTTCTGCTTTAAAAGTTTTAAATTTTTAAGTAATTTTTATGATATTGCTATATTTTTAACAGACTATGACATTTTCACAGATAGTGTTTATCTGCAACTATAATTTCCATAGCAATGGTACTAAGAGAAACATAATCTTTTATTTTTAAAAATGAAACATTTCTATAAAAATAAATATATAATTATATTCTTGATTCTTAATAATTATCATTCAATTCCTTATGCAAAACTAATAATAAACTTTCCAAAAAATGAGGCTTTTAGTTATCATAATATTGTGTCAGAGTAATATCACAAAGTTCAAGACTGCCAAGCATACAATAAGCACTCATCATTCTGTAACTTACATACTTTGAAATTTACAGTTTTTCAATTGTCCTGACATCTTCAGAATTTTTTTGAAATTAAAATATTAGAAAAAAAATGTGAATTTTAAAGTTTGAGGAAAGAAAGGTTAGCAAAGTCTCTCAATAGAGAGCTAAAGTTGTAAATTGAATTTGACTTCCAGACTGAAAAAGCATCAGCTGTATAAGCTCATAGTTTAAAGTTAAGATGAAAAAGTTTGTTATATAAAACACATATACTTGAGAAATGGCATAATTTAAACCAAAGCTGACTTAATACTTTTTCGAAAGTACATTACAAATATAGACATTCATATTCAATTTTCATTTGCTGATGTACTTAATAACCTCCACTCATCCCATCCACACATTATTGAAACATATGAATAAAGACATCTTGATAGACTTTAGAGCTAGGGATAAGGTCTAATTTAATAAATCATTAGTGAAATTCATTAATGTATTTATCTAGAATGGATCATGTCAATGTTATGGGTGGAATTGTAATGTTGTAAGCCTTTATCTCCATTACATCCATTTTAATGACAAATCATTAAAAAATAATTGGTGATTTACTATCTATAAAACAGTCAAAAGATCATTTATGAAAAAAAAGTAAATAGATGACTAATAGTACACCATACTTGTGACTCTGATCATCCTATGAACACCATTTTCTATGTTTACCCAATCTGGTAATAACAGTAACAAACTATCCATATAGTAGTGACACACAGTGAAAACCTTAGTAATCAATGAATGCAAGAAAGGTTGATGCATAAAATCTTATCTAGTGCCTACTTATTCAATATATCTAGATTAGTTTTTAGCTTGTGACTTTCATCAGTGAGCAGCCTTGGATCTGAGAGCACTGGAAGGCTGGATTAAATATGCTTTCAGATTCAAGGCTCTTTTCTGATGAAAGCCACAAGCTACAAACTAGTCTGGGATATTGGATGAGTAAGAATTAGACAGAGTTTTTATGTACAAACTTTTTGTATCCAATAATTACTATGGCTTGCACTAAATGCTACTACTCTATGGAGAGTTGTTTACTGTTATTTATGACTGCATAAAATTTTAATTCTTTTATTTAGAATACTTACTTTTTTTAGGACAAAAAAAAATCATAAAAACATTCAGAAAAAGATATCCAATGATCTTTTACACCATTTTGAAGAAACTAATTGGCATGTTAGTGAACGTTAGACAATAATTTAGGATATTATATGTAATACCAGTAGAGATTCGAACAACCCAATCTCTAATGATGTTTACCTGTATAATTGCTCTTTTGTTTATTCTTACTTATTGAAAGAGGTAAAAAAGTCATTTTTTACCTCTAAAATATTTATTTTATTACTCTTTTACCCAAATGTGTTTGCTACAACTTGGGTTTATATCCAAGATGAGTAAGCAGACATAGCGCAAATATTATGATGTTCAGGTAGCTGTCTCACAGACAACTGTGCTAACCATTGAATATTTTATTATTAGCTAAAAGGTAAAATAGGGATTAAAAATGATCCACTCATCATTCATCAGTTAAGAAGCTTGGTCAGTACTGCCTTATTTTTTTTATTAGGGATTAATGGAGGTTTATATTAGACTTTTTAATGACTGTATTTTTTAAAAATTTTCAACCTATACTGACACCAATCGATGTTGCTTAAAATGAGCTAAATTAATAAGGATATTACTACCATGAAAGAGGACAAGACCAGAAAGCTGAATAAAATAAAATTGAACAAATAAAATTAAGATTCTAAAATTACATAGAATTTTGAAAAAGTGTAAACACCATTTAATAGCCAAATGTACAAAAGTATGACTTCATTGACTCTGAAGTGGGTATGTTGTTACTACTATTGCTTTCACTATTTGCACTTATCCATAATATATGTTTGCTGATTTGTATTTATTTAACAACAAAAATTAGAACTATAATATTTAGTTTTAAAAAAAATCTGAAGATGGCAGTATTATGCAGATATCATACAAATATCATGCAAATCTTCAAATTCAAAAGGATCCATAAATGTCACTGTTTAGCTATATAATAATATAAAGAAACTGACAACATCACAGATTGGTAGAATTTTATTCTTGGGCTTTCAGCAAACTTTTTTTTTTTGTGAACTTAGAAAAAAAAATTATACTTTTTATTAATTTGTTTACATATTTATACAAAAAAATTGTAAAATATTATGTGATTACAACTAAGATTTTATTTGAAATTGTTTAATTTTATGAAGTATCATTAAAACCACAATTACAGTAAAGTAAAAGTTTAGGTTAATTTGCTGAAAATGAAAACTTTCATAAAAGCCCATGCAGAAATGTTTTGTAATATTTTAATAATAATCAAATGACTAAACATCACATGATCACCATTCTTTATGTTTATGCAAGCTGTTTACATAGAGGCTAAACTCTCCATACAGTAGCATCACTCAGTGCAAGCCAGGGTAATCAATGGATGCAAGAAGGTTTGTGTAAGCATAAAAATGGTGATCATGTGATGTTTAGTGGTTTAAATCCAATCCTGTCCATTAGGATTAAGGTGACTGTGGTTATTAAAGAACTAAAGACACTAAAAGAACTGAGTTCAGATCTATTCAACTATATAAGCTAATGAGATTGAATTGTAAATACTTTTGTGTTTTCATTTTGGAATCAAAGCTTTATAGTTAGCTAAGAAGGTAAAATATGGCTTCTGGAAGGTTTACATTAGATTCTAAGATCTAGGTGCAGTGCTCTCAAATCCAAGGCTCCTCAATGATGAAAACCCAAAGCAAGAAACTAGTCTAGAAATATTGGATCAGAAGGCACTAGATACACAAACCTTGCATCTATTAATTACTCTGGCTTACACTGAGTGACACTACTGTATGGAGAGTTTAGCTTCTGAATAATCGTATGTTAAAACAAAATCTTTTTTTATATCTAAACAAAAAGTTCATTTTAATTTTAAAATTAGAATTTAAATAAGAAATATTTTATCCAATAATTTTTATAAATTAGCAAAGTTTGCGATGCAATAAAAAAAGAACGATTGTTATCATTATGTATTTATTCACTTTAATATTTAATTTTTCTATTTTAAAAAGTTCAAATATTATCTCTTAGAATGTCTTTTGTTTGTAAACTTATATTTGTAATAAATAATGTAAAGATTCTCAAAATGTGATATAAAATAAATATTTATTTGTAAAAATAAAATGTTGCTAATATGATCAAAATTGTTACTAGAGTCTTTCAAATTTAGATTAAAAGGGGTTTCGCTCCGATAAGTTAAGATAATAAAGTGAGATATAAAATTATCAAAAACTTCCAAAAATAATGACAAATTAAAATTAAGTTTAGTAAAATATGAAAGTCACAAATCATTTGCACACCTTTTATACATTTTGCTTTCACAGGTCATTAAAATATTCCAATAACTTTAATATCCTTTAATGCAAAAATTTAAATAATTTGAACTAATAAATATATTTTAGCAGATAATTTATTCACATGTAGGCAAAATTAATTTACAGTTTTAATGTTGGAAGCATTTTAAATTACTAATTACCATATATATGCATTTCCCCTTTACAAAATATGCCTAAAATATTGAGTGCATCCTAAGCACCGATAATTAAAATTTTGAGTTGAAATTTCAATCAGTCTAAAACTTTGGGTTTAAGTATTTTAATCCATTTTCTCCTTTTACAAATAAGTAGTTTCGAATAAATCATTTCCATAATTTTTTTCTGTTTTATAAAGATAAGTTGCATGATATGTTTTAAGCTTCATTATTGAAAACAGGAGCTGTCCAATAAAGTAGAGTTTACATCCACTGACATCTCAGGGTTATGATTCATCCAATGTATGCAGGCATGATCACACTTTAATGATACACTGAACAGAAAATCACAGAATAAAAGCTGTGAAAAATAAAATCAGCCCATCTAAAATCTCAATTAGGTGACTAACGAGTATCACCTTTTAGATATGTGCATTAATAAACCATTTAAAGGACCCATGAATAGAAATGGAGCAGTTGTATACAGTCTACAGATTTTGAAATGATACTGCGAGGAAGAAGTAAGAGACTTAGCATTTTGCAGATTTGTGAATGGGTTAAAACCTCACGGAATGATGTGGAACATGAGATAGTTATTAAATCATTTAAGAAATGTGGAATTAACAGCTTACATGATTGCACAGAGGATTATTTGTTTTACAAGACTCAGTTTCAGAAGAAGAGGCTTCAAGTGCCATTTCATTTAGCTCTGGAGATGAATTTTTAGCTTTTGACAACAAAGATTAAAAGGTACCTAATTATAATGTTCCCTAATTATATTTTTTGTATATATAAATAACTATAAAATTAGTACAGTAAATCATTATGGAAATTCATGAGAAAATAAAAAAAAATTTTTTTTTCTTAAAATTGTGTTTAAAAAAGAGGTGTATCTTATATTCCACTGCACACTACATGCCAGTAAGCTATTTTTCTAATATCTGAGTGCCATTTTGTTTTTCAAATAAATTATAAAAAATAAAATATAATAACATGTATTATATGTTTTTAAATCTGTGTATAATAATAATAATAATAATAATAATAATAATAATAATAATAATAATAATAATAATAATGATGATGATGATAATAATAATAATAATAATAATAATAATAATAATAATAATAATAATAATAATAACAACAACAACAGCAACAACAACAACAATATATAAACTTAAAGTTTTGCCAACTTTACCATTCCAATACTTTATTGTTTTATATCAAAAAAGTGAAACAATATCAGTTGTTTAAAATTAAAATATGATGAATTATTTTTTTAAGAAGAGTCATTTTTGTTAAGAAATAAAAACTGAAAGAATAAAAAAATAAATTTATCAATCTAATTGATTACATATATTGTAATGGAATGTAATTAAATACATACAGGGATATCATAAACTACATTATATTATATACCAAGCCTCTTCCACATGTTAACATATATATCTATGTAGATCATGTTTTATTGATAAACTTTTATTAGAATAGAATATATATATTGTTTACTGAACCTTATTGCATCCATTGACTATTAATGCTTTCACTGGGTGGCACCGCTCTAAGGAAAGTTTGCTACTGTATTAATGCCTTGTATAAGTATAGAAAATGTTGATCATGTGATGTTTTATTGGTTCTACACCAATCATGCTTATTGTGACTGTAGTTTTACAAAACTAATCACACTTAAATATATGGCTACAGAACTGGGTTCAGATCTATATAACTATACAAGCAAAAAAGCTTGGATTGATAACATTAATGTGTTTTTATATTGGGCTCATAACTTTACAGTTAACTAAATAGGTAAATGATGGCTGCAGGAGGGTTGCATTGGATCCTAAAGTCTAGATGCAGTGCTTTCAGCTCCAAGGCTCCTCACTGATGAAAGCCACAAGCTAGAACCTAGCCTGAAACTATTAGATGAATAGGCACTAGAGTGGTAGTTTATGCATAAACCTTCTTGCATCCATTGATTACTAAAGTTTACACTGGGTGGCACTACTGTATAAAGAATTTGCCACTATTTTAAGTGTATAGCACTTTTCAATATATATATAATGCAAATATTTTTTAACATATATAGTATGCATATATAAATTAAGATTATAATATAAACAAAATTTTAAAATACTAATAATAAATTGAGGAGAAACATTTACATATATTTTACTGAGTGTATGTTCACCATTGTTTCAATGAAATAATAATAATAATAATAATAATAATAATAATAATAATAATAATAATAATAATAATAATAATAATAATAATAATAATAATAATAATAATAATAATAATAATAATAATAATAATAATAATAATAATAATAATAAGGAAAAAAGTAACTATAACATATTTTTATTTTTTAAAATAAAGTAAATACTGAAATATCTGACTTTCAACATAATTAAATATGTTCTGAGTGATATTCTTTTTATTCTCAATAACTTCTTTAAATAGTCAAAATAAAAGTCATAGGTCACATGATCCTATTCTCTTAAGCTTGTAAGTTATAAACAATGAGGATTGCCAATTCCTCAACAAGCTTTATGATAAATGCTTAGCCAGAGAAGGCATTTAAAATATCTCTGTCAGGAATCTCACCAAACCTCTGACCATGGTTTCATGCTTTGGCACTTCTCAGAGAGGTGCCAGGGTAGGTTCAGACACTAGATATAAAAATACCAACTTCTTTAAAAAAACACGCAATAGTGGTCTTATTATAAAAAAAAGTAAGATGTCTAATGATTTTGATGTTTTTAAGTCAGTATCAACTTTTAATATGCTCTAAACATTTGTAAAACTTTTTGGATTATGCTTAAAAATATTTTATGTAAAATATTGAAAATCAAATTTGTAAAGATAATAAAGAAAGAATGAAATGTATGTATTATCGACATGAACTGAAAAAATATTAATAAATATGATCACATGGAGGCAAAATTTTCCATACAATAGGGCCACTTAGTGCAAGCCAGAGTAATCAATGGATGCTAGTGTATGGAAAGTTTTGTCTCTGAGGAAACAGTTTACTTAAACATAAAGAATAATGATCATGTGATGTTTAGTAGTTTAAATATGATCACATATGGTGATTCGAGACATATTGCAATATATATTTACAAATTTAAACTTTTTTCCATATGTCAAATGGGTTAGCCAGGAAGTAAACCTGGGCCAGCTGCTTGGAAGGCAGCTATGCTAACCACTAGGCCATCAAATGCTTGACAAATTTTAACTTTTTAAATGTAATTGCATACAGTGCTCAGATGCGGAAATAATGTTATTTCCCACATTGTAAAGTTATTAAATTTATATTTAATGTTTTTCATTTATATATTCATATTTTTTTATTGAATAGCAAATAATTGATGTCATGTACTTTGATATAATGTAGTTTGTGGCCTCACTGTATATTGTAATGAAATGCAAATAATTTAATATAATAAACAAGTAATGGTAGTTGCTGATGATTACTCTGCATTATGTGAATATGATTTGCAATTGGTTAAAAAAAGAGTGACGTAGTGGTGACAATTTATTAGTTACACAAGAATTTAAATGTTTTATAAGATCATGTGATTTGAACCAATCATCATCAATACAAAAATGTATAAAGTGTTTATAACCTGTTTATAAATAAATGCTACATAAGTACATCATGGTACTAAAGTGAGCTGAGATGATGAGGCTGACTCCCTGTACAGGACCATGTTGCACCACTGACCATAAACACAATAGTCAAATGCCACATGAATGAAGTGTGTTGTCTTTTAAAAATCCTCATGTATAGAATAAGTTTGAAATGGCTTTATTGACCTCAGGTTCATACAAATCCTGTAATAGACCAATGCAAGCTGTTTGAATAGCAAAAAACATGGCTGACTATATGTGAACCAGTGTAAAGACACAATGCTAAATCTAACATTTAAATAAATTGTAATAATTTAAAATAATGATTAATAATTTTATTAATAAAGTAGTAATAATAGTGGAAATGCAAGCAGGATAAATATTCTCCAATAACACAAATAGCTTCCATCTGATTCTGACATTTTTATAATTGTCATACTAATATTGATAATTTAATTGTTGAAAACAAAATAACACATACTGAAAACTGTTGAAATTGCAAGAATATAAATATTACTATATACACATGCACACACATGTTTATCTAATAATATAAAACTATTCCAATTTTTTAATTATTACTTGCCATAACGTTATAGAGCTAAACTATAATTTTATATATCTCATTTACGAAGAGAATGAGTTACATATACCTTTTTAAGAAGGTTTATTTAAACTTCTTTGTATCAATAATTTCAGTCTCTGTGGTCAAGTTGCAGTCTTTAGTGTCTATATAAGCATATTAGGCCATAGATAAAGATGAGTATCCATCTTTTTGTAAAAAGGTTGCCTTGACAACAGATTGAGATTGTTATTAATTTTGAGATTTTCTCAGTGTTGATTGATTTCAATGAGTTTATATATATATCATTAAAAGCCAGTTAACACTTAGACAATCTCAATATCAATAACAATCAGCAATTTCAAACTGTTGTCAAGCAACCTCCTTTTAGCAATAAAGGTAGAATTCCACCTTTATCAATAGTCCAATATATTTATATAGACACTAAACATTGCAACTTGACCACAGAGATTGAATTTATTGATATAAAGAAGTTTAAATCCATTTTAAACAGGTAAATATAACTTATTCTGAATGCAGGCTAATCAATAGTCATTTATAACATTATAAACTGTAATTATAATTTTCAAATTGTGCCCAATGTATTATTTAAATAATAAGTGTAATAATGCTCTTGGCATATATTCACACACACCTATATATGTAAATTCATTGAAAGCAATCATCACTTAAATAGACCAATATCAATAACAATAAACAATCTGTTGTCAAGATAACCTCCTTTTTACAAAAAAAGGTGTATACCCACCTTTATTTATGGTTCAATATGTTTATATAGATATTACAGTTTGCAACTTAACTAAACAGAATGAGATTATTAATTCAAAAGAGTTTAAATAGCCCTCATTAATTAGGCAAATATAACCTGTTTTGAGAGCAGAATAACAAACAATCAATTATAACCTTCACATTCCATTCAAATTACGTATCACTTAGATAATAAAGCTAATAATGCTCAAGGCTTGATAGGTTTACAAAGGTAAATACATAAAAGCAGTCAACACTTAGACAATACCAATGCCAATAATAATCAACAATCACAATCTGTTGTCATGGCAACCTACTTTTAACAAGAAAAGTCATCCATTTGATGAAAGAGAGTAAGATTATTAATTAAAAGAAGTTTAAATAAACATCATTAATTAAACTGGCAAATATTTAATTACTATTTTGAAAAAGCACTGAATATATATATTCGATAATAATGCTGAAGGCAAGATAATTTGATATATATATATGTTTCTAATCAAACAAAATAATTATAATAAACAAAAAAAAATTGGAATAAACACTACAATATTCAAAATATCAATATTTAATAATAAATAAAAGTTGTGACCAATTTATGACATGTCTAGCATCCTAAATAGCATTTTATTATATATTAATATTTTTTATGTTGGAATGTTTATTCTAGAATTTTTTGTTTATACACGTATTTAATAATATAAATAATGTTTTCATTATTAATTTTAATTATTAAAATAACCTGTGGCTAAATTATTTTCACAATATATAAATAATACTTTCTATGTTTGCTTATATTGATTATTAGTTAAACATTTGGATTTTTATCTATTATTAATATAAAATATGTTGAGGTAGTAAAACAAAATTTAACCATTGTTAAATCAACTAAATCTATAAATGAAATAAAATTTAATAGAATAAATTCTATAAAAAAACTTTAATTAAATTTTTTAATAAAAAGTTTTTTTTACCTAGTAGGGTTTTAGATTATGCATCTGTTAGCTCCGTCCGCGAACGTTTTCCATTAATTGACTTGTGTTATTTAATTCAAATTGTTTATCTGTCGTTTTTATAACACAAGTTATTTTAGTATAAATAAAATCCCTTTTCTTTGGAAAATAAAAGATTTTTTCTTGCATGTTGTTTAGTACTGGAGTTAATATTTTACAATATTATATATACTAATTTCAATAACATGTAAACAACTTTTTACCACTATTTAAATATGTAACCTGTAGAAAAAAAATCCATGCACCTTATCTCTGTTTTATGATATTCATACCGATAAAAGTAATCACTCTATTTCACCCTCTTTTATAGTTTCAATTGCCCCAGCAATCTTCTTCAAAACTTTCTTTTTTTTCTTCTTCTTTTTTTTTTTAAGATATAAAAAGAAAGTTCTGAAGAAGATTTCTGGGGTAATCGAAAGTGTGAAAGAGTGAGTAATTAAAACATTGTGAAACAGTGATAAGACCTGGATGATTTAATATTATATTATATACATTTGGCAATGCAATAAGAAAGATTAGTTATTAACCTGTAGGAATATAATCAGATTAGAACAATCTCATTCAAATACGTTACCCAGAGTTATTTGTGAGTAGACCCATAATAAGTCATTTTTAATAAATTTGCAAATACAATTTTACTTTTCATTTATCAAACCCATTCATCCAGTTTGAACATTGATAAATGAAGAGTAAAATCGTATTTGTAAGTTTATTAAAAATGGCTCACTGTGAGTTTATTTACAAATAATTCTAAGTGTTCTGAGATTGATTATTTTATATATGCAATTTTTTTTGTCTTTTTTCCTAATGTGGAGATTTCCTCCAAACTCAATGTATGTAAAATATATTTAATATATAGATATTACGCACACTTACTGTAGTAAATCCCACAAACAGCAGTTTCCTTTTATTTATATTTCTCATCATCATCATCATCAACCATTATCAATCCACTGCAAAATTAAGGTCTTTCTAAGTTCAATCCATCTTCTCTGATCATTAGCTTCTCTTCTCCACATCACCTCTGCACACTTTCTTATTTCATCCATCCATCTCACATGTGGTCTTTTTCTGGATCTTTTACAATCTCTTGGAATCCAGTTTAAAATTTCAATTGTCCATCTATTATCATCTCTTCTAGCAATATGTCCAGCCCAACTCCACTTCAGTCTTTTAATTTTTTCAATTATGTCAGTAACACGTGTTATATTTCTATACATATGTATATCAATTTCACATATAGAACACTTTGTAGAAATATCTTGGCTACATTTGCTGTATACAATACATTCTGGTTAACAGATAGAAAAAATAAATGTTGATATCCTTTAATTTAAATTGACTTTCTATACTATTTAAACTTTAGATACAGCATGTTAAGTAAACTATATATATATATATTGTACATATACATACAGTATTCAATTATTTAAAAAAAAAATTTTTTTTTTTTATTCTTTTATACATACAGAGATTTATATGTATAGATTTATTATTATGAATAAGCAGTTCTTTTTATGATTTATTATATAATATTTTTTTATTATTATTAAATAATATGTGTTAAATTTATTTAACTTTCATTTTGTTAAATAAGAGTAAATCAGAGAGGTGTGAAATAAGGATTGTTAGATAAGGAGATAAAAATTGTACATGTGTGAAACAATGAATAGATCTGTACAAACACAAAGATGCTTTTACACTTATTCCTGATCGCTATAGATGGCCAGCTTTGTTGTTATCTGTATCTTAAAATTATTTTTACAAAAGAGGTGCTTTGATGTAGATAACGATAGCATCAATTTTAAGTCAAACTTGTGAAGCTTTGATTTTTTTTTTAAGATAAAGATTTCCAGATGTTTTTTTCTTTGGTTGAAATTCACGATATAAATGATTAAAACAATTTTTTTTAGTTATAAATTCTTTTTGAGAGAGATGATCAGTCAGTTATAATTTTTTTTTAGAGAGATGATCAGTCAGTTATAAATTTTTTTAGAGAGATGATCAGTCAGTTATAAATTTTTTAGAGAGAGATGATCAGTTAAATTATTATTATTATTTTGAGACTCAACTCAGTCGGTCCTTCCTTGTTATTATTCTTAAGCAGAAATGTAAGCGGGGATTTTTTTTTTAAAAGAGAGTGAACGCTGTAATTTTTCTTTTTTTCATTCCTTGAAAGTTGAAAAAAAAAGAGCAAATGAAATGTGCGTTTATATAAAGCAATTTTCAAGCAATATTAAAGAATAGGAGAGAAATGGAACAAGATTGAATTTATTATAAGTTAGTAATAATTATAAAAATGATATTAACATATTTGGTTATGCATAAGACTATGCCTCTGCATTGCTAAACCATCTTTTTCTGCTTCCTGGTTAATACAGAAAGAGTCAAAACCGCTGATCTGTCTATGAAGTCATGTATCCAGTAATAACTAACAAAAGGATAGATTTTGAAGCCAACCACACAAGCTATATGGAATGCTTTATTTCTATTTCCTGGCTTATTAAAAGCTCATTACCTTCCAATGAATGGAGAAGAGGAAATAGAAGAAAAGAAAATTTATAACATCCATGTAGAACCAAGTTTGAAGCCATAAATCAAATTTTTGTTGATTTACCTCAGTCATCTAAAGTGTCAACAGCACTTATTTTTTTAAAGAAGAGAAACAAGCAAATCCACCGGTACCTACTTATTCAAAGTACTTATAATAACTTTTTTTTAAATGGTAGAAGGAGGCCAATCAACAGTGAATAATAATGGAATTGAAGAAACAAGAAAGTCAATTGATTCAGCATTATCTTAAAAGTATCTGCAATAACTTTCTTTTTTTTTTGTTGTTGTTGTTGGTGAGCAAAGAAAAGCAGTCTAAAATTCAAATTCAGGACATTAATAAGAAGTAAAAAGTAGACGGGTAAATATGAACTTTCTTTAACCGATTTTATTCTTTTACTTATTAAAAGTAGACCTTAATTTACTGGTCAAAGCAATTTTCTTTTTTGATACAGAAACATTAAAGACTTGTTTATCTATAGTTATTTGCAATATCTCACAACATAGCATAAACATAGTTTAAACCTTTAAACTTAAATTTTTCATTATTTTTTTTTATTATTTTTTTTTATTATATATTGTAATGTTGAAATGTTTTTTTTTTTTAATTGTTCTTCAGTTGTTAATGATAATGAGCAACCTATAGATATATGCATTTATAATGTTTTTTATTTTTATTTTATCTTGTTGCATATTAAAAAAAATTAATATATGTATTTTATTTTCTTTCGCTATAAGGTTGCAAAAGAGAAAAGATATTCTTATATATGTAATTTATGGGTATACATTTTAAACATATATGTTAACATTACCGAATGCGTGAATGTGTAAATGCTTATCCACACACATCAAAGAATAGGTTATATATGATTAGTTTAAAATAGTAAATTAAAAAGTAGGGCATTACATTTGAATGGAAATGAAATAACATAGACAAGTTTCACCTGAAATTTATTTTATGATATGATGAGTAAGAAAATTCTTAAATAAGCATTTATAGAATATGTATTTTTTTTTATTGATTTTAAGTCATCTTATTTTGAGATATCAAGAAAGATGACAAACCTATATATTAGTTTATTTCTTATACTTATATAAATTTTTTTTATTAATTTTATATAAATTTTTATATTAATAAACCAGTTATTTAATTGTCGATTTGACTTTAAAGAAGGAAAGAAAGAGTAGTAGTGTTAATAAAATATAATTATATATCTTAATTGGTTTCCGAGTAATTATTAAGAATATTGTGTTTTTTTTTTTTGTCTTAATTCTATCATTTTAATTCATCATCATTGCTCGCAGTTATTAAGTATTACCATTCGTATATATTGAGCAATCACTTCAAATATTAAGAGTCCGTAAAATAATAGGTAAACTAGAATGTTGATATTTAAGTATTTAAGGATTATGCTTGAGAATAACCAAATTTTGATAATTATAGTTCAACATAGAAAGCTAAAATTGTGTTGTGCCATGAATTTAGATCATCCTCATCAAAGATGATATCATGTTATTAGTTTAAAATGTTTCAAATAATACTATATAAAAGTTATGATCCCATCAATCATCATTAATAAATTATAATCATTAAATTTAATGTTTAGCGTAATGAATATGTTTTAGTAAATAGGGGTTTATAGAAAATTGAATATTATGCAAAGAGATTCATGATGATCAATCATCACCATTAGTATTATTAAATCCCAGTATGAAATAGGATAATTTTAATAGATGCCTATAAGTTTATAAAGATGAATTTATTGTTGTGAGTTTATTGATAAGCCATGCTGGTATCATCATCACTATTATAATCATTATTATGATATCACTATTATTATCATTATTATGATATTATTATCATCATCATCATTATTACCTTTATTGTGATAAATAATTTAGTTAAATGCATATCAATATCAATAATGGTCTTCACATGCTTGTTTGGAAGCCATTAACAGATTATACATGTCTGTTCATCAATATACGCTAATGAGCTAGCAATGTCTATAAGAATCTTTGATCTATAGTATAAACTTTGGTAATATTGATCTTGTAATTTTATCAATATAGATAAAATGTAAAAATGTCATTTTTGTTCAATGGTCATCCAAGTCATGTGTAATAAATATGTACTGAATGAGTTTGAACTCAAGTACACTATAAATAAATAATTATCTAGATTGAAAACAATCTAGTGGCGCTCATGGGAAAACACATGTACTTAGCTAAACTGAATAAAGAGTGATATCATCCCTTTCCAACTTCATAATATTAGTTTTATAAAATATATTTTTATAAGTTGTCATGAATAGCACCCATGTGTGCATATGACCATGAATGGTCTTATATATTTGGAAAGAAGGATAGGAAGGATTCTTTGTTAGAAGAACCTTGTATTGGAGATAAGCATAAGGCACTCCAGGAATCTCACAGTGGGTACTTTTATTCAGTTGCTATATTTAATAGTATTTCATTAGATGACAATGGCCAGTCTGTTTTATTGTTCAGATGACTGCCCCAATATATAAATAAATACCAAGAATCTTTAATGCTGATATTTTCAAGTGGCACAGTGATTCTGTAATTTCTTTATCTATGCTATGATGAATTAATATAGTTACAAATGGTACAGATTGGATAGGCACATATCTAATAATTAATAATTTCCCCTATCTAAATATTTATTATAGTTACAAATACATATCTTTTATATTAATTTAATAATTTCAAATATCTAAATAATACATATTTATATTAATTTATAAAATATTGTTACAAATGGCAATTTATAAATAATTGTTACAAATGGCGCACCAACTAGGGCTCGAAATAAGCCAAATAATGGCTTGAAATACCCCACATACATGAGAAATGGGTAGTATATAATGATGACAGATGTATAGTTTAAAAAAAAAAAAAAGAATTTTTTTTTTCTGTGCAATTTTTTTTATTATTAGTGTATACAAATATTTTGGCCTGATGTTTAGATGATGATGATTACTGTTATTGCATTTTGATGATGATAAATGAATACAGTCATTATAGAGCTTAGTTTCAATTTTTAAAATATAATGATATCACAACTTATAATGTGTTAAAATTAATAACACTGTTTTTTTTTTTATATATTTTGCTTATCAATTAAATAAGCATAGAAATATTAATAGCCTTGAAGTGTGGAATGATAATTTTGTTCATATTTGAAAAGTTTGTGTTATAGAAAATTTATGATTTTGGAGGTTGGATTGGATATTTGATTGTTGGAGTTTGTGTTGGTTGTGTTACGGTTGTGATGATGGATGGAGAATTTTTGTCATTGCCTTGAGAATGTGATGTATTCATGCCACTGGTGATTGATTTATCTCATTTACTGCTCCAACCCAGATTATAATATCAGTTGTTTTATCATGAAGCAGTTAACAGTAGGCCTGCCATGATTTCGCCTCTAAGACTCCAGAGAGAGCAAGGCATAATTTTTCTGATACATAATATTTCACCTCTAAGACTCCAGAGAGAGCAAGGCAGTATTTTGTTTTACTGATATATAATTGTTACAATATATATATATATATATATATATATATATTGTAACAATTCCATATATATATATATATATATATATATATATATATTGGACCATGGGTTAATACAGAGCAACAGTCCATACAACTTTGGTGACTCAAATTTTCTCAAGTGCAGAGTTTGCAAGAAACATCTTTCTGTTTAATTCTGCAAGCCTTTTAGTCAGAAATAGAAACACAGTATTTATAGCATACATGTAATTTGTAAAATAGAAGGATTAAAGTTAAGTAATTTTTCTTTTTAATCAATGAAACCAAGATTATAATTATAATACAATGTTACTTGTCATACATCACAATTAATGTTTTGCTGAAGGCATGTAATGATTGTATTTGAGTTGAATTTATATGTTGTACTATTTCCATCATCTATTATTGAGTATTTATTGAATGTCTTTAAAAAAATTAACTTTATTTTAATTTTCAAAGTACATTCAATTGTTAGTAATAGCACATATATACACAACATTTAAAGAGGTATTTCTTTCTCTTCTTCAGGTGTTGCTGGCCTGAACACTAACAGTGTTAGCATGGGAAACTACAAAATATTATATAGAGAGGAAAAAGTACAAAAAAGAAACTTCAAAAAAACTGCTCACATGACAATGGTGAATGGAAACCACTAATCAACTTTCCCTTTAGGAAACAGTAGAAAAATCAGGAGCAACCTCATAGATAAGTATATGAAATTTCTACTGATTGCTGCCTTTGGCAGGATGACTCAGCTGGTTAGAACGTTACCTTAAAATTCAATATTCAAGAATCTAAAAGTCTAGGTGTGATTACCATACTAGCATTATCACTAGTCAGGCCAGCAACACCTGAAAAAGAGTGGAGAATAATCCCTTTTGAAGCATTGTGCATATACTAACTTGTGTGCTATTACTAACACTGGAATGAACTTTGAAAATTTAAATAAAGTTAAATTTTTCTAAAGACATTCAATACTCAATACTACATGATGTATATAGTTCAATATATAAATACAACATTGCAATTAACTTCTATAATTATACATTGACTAAATTAGACATTTTAGTTTATATAAAATATTTTTTTTGTTACATTAAAAAATCTAGATTTTTGTAAGAATCAGAAATTACATTAAATAATCCATTTGCATCATATATATATATATATATATTTTATTTAATTTTAAATAATTTCTTTTAAAATATGAAGAAAATATTATTTCTTAGTTAATTAATATTTAAGTCATTCTCAACTTCTGTGTTATTATGTTGAGAATCTGTAGCAGTGTATATTGTAACATGTTGAAGTTTTAATTTAGTGTAGTTTATAACTTTTAAACAAAATAAAACTATTACATTATAATGGATGATTTGTGTCCGAAAATAATGAGAATTACAAGAAATAGTTATCATGTGAGAATTACAAGAACTGAGTGTTGATTCTATGTGTACAAAAATATAAATAAAAATCTTCACTTTCTTCTTTAAGCATGATATAAACAATACCTTACAAAATTCTAAGTTATCACATAAACTTAAAATTGTTCTTGTTATTTAATTATGCCTTCCATCTAAAAGCAAAAAATAAACTATAAAATTACTATATGAAAATAAGAGATATTTTTTTATATTAAATGCTTTTATTGACTGTGCACTAAAAAAATAAAATAATTGTTGCTTCAAACAAAATTAGAGTTTTTAGATTTAACTTGAAATAAAATCATGGATGAGCATTCAGAAATTAATTAAGTCAACCCCTTGTTATAAAAATTAAATGTTGACTGAACCCACCATGTTTTTATTTCAAGTTAAATCTAAAAACTCTAATTGTGTTTAAAGAAACAATAATTTTATTTCTTTTTAGTGCACAGTCAATAAAGCATTTAATATAAAACAATTATTTGTATTATTTTTAAGTTTGTAGTATTGGCACAGTAAATAAAAATGTAGAATTATTACTTTAAATTGATGGAACATTTATAGTTGATATATATGTATCACTAGATATTCCTGCTATAATGCTACAAGTTAAAATGTATACCCTTTATGATATATCATATTTAGTATGTGTACATAATAATACATGCGTATATACTGTAAATGAACTTCACTTAATACATATAATTTTACTTTAAATCAATATCATTAAATATTTCTGCAAAAAGTTAGTATATATACTCTTAATGTATATATTATATTTAGTATGTGTACATAATTATATATGTATAATAAATTAGTAGCTAAGTTTTCTATTTAAATTGTTTGACAGTTTTTATTTTTATTTTAAAATAATTCTTTCAAAAATGAAAGCTAAAGAAGAAAATTTGCAATCATGGTTTTAAATAATTATAGCAAATTTTCTTCTTCTTTAGCGTTTCACAATCATTTTAAGAATGTGAGTTGTCTACTTTAACTTCTTTAAAAACAATTGTTTTAAAATAATCATTGAAATTTTAAATAGAAAACTTAGTTATTAATTTATTATACATACAGTTATTTACACATACTAAATACAATATAATTAGAAACCAACCAGTAACCACCTAAACATTCACAATAAAGATAGTAATCAATATTTCTCACTGCTGTCAAGGCAATTTTTTTACCTTTTAATAGCAAGAATGGAAATACACTCTTACTAATGGTTCATTAAATATATATGGACACTTAAAGATTACAACTTGACCACAGAGAATGAAATATTGATACAATGAAATTTAAATAAACCTCTTTTAAACAAGAAATAAACATGTCCATGTAATTCAGACTAATAGTCAATTATAACATTACAAACTGCAATACTTTTAAATTACTCATGTGAATGTTTAGGTGGTTACTGGTTGGTTTTTAATTACATAATTATCCCATTTAACTTTAAGCATTATTTCACTTATTATTTAAATACAATATATACATTAAGAGTTGCAAATGGTTTAAAAAATATTAAATTAAAAGAAAAAAAATATTTAAATTGTCCTCTTATTAAATATTTTTTATATTTTACCAGCCCTCTGTTCCATATCTATTAAACTAGTTGACTTACTAAAAAGATAAGTGTTTCAAATGGATTAGGGTGATATAACTTAGACATATATTAATTTTCAAGCAATTTTATTGAATTTAAATATATTACACCTTGATTTTAAAATTTCATTCTAACTTGAAAAAGATCAAAAGTTTACAAAAAAAAAACAAACTGATTTTCCAAAATCAATAAAAATATTTAATAAAACCAATGAATGCAAAATTTCAACAAAATCTTTGGTGTAAATTGCAAGAGTATGTCTATAATTTTTTTTTGCTATACAATAATTTTCACTTTTTATGCCAAGTGTACAATGTAACAATATCAACTTTTTTATGTTTTAGTTTAAATTTCCAGCACTATGTTGTTTTTCATCATTATATTTTATGGCATCTATCTTATTGTGACATCCTAGTGCATTTTGCTATCTGACTAAAAACTGTTGTTCTACATACTTTCTTTTATTTATTTTTGTTTGTTCTTGTTTGGGACCAATAAAAAAAACTATAAAAAATATTTGAATAGTTTTATTAATTAAGAATTCATAAAAAGTTTGAGTGAGAACAGTGACAGGAGTGGGTGTCATCTATAGCCCTCTTATGCTTCAGAGTTGGCCCTCTATCATTATATTAAACTATTCAGGCCATGACAATTCATGGTGAATAAAGTAGTTTTATAAAAAATTATAAAAACATTTCAATTCTATATATTAGCCTTTTAAAAAAAAATTACCAAAAAAGATAAATTAACACCTAAATTCAATATTCTATGATAGAGAACCCCTAGTTTTGCTAATATACTTTTGACCTGTATGATCAGATTCAAAGCATTCTCATTGCTACAAATCTGAGTATACAGGTTGGACACATGCTCAGAAAACTAGAGGTTCTCTATGATAGAACATTGATTTTAGGTGTTAATTAATCTTTTCTGGTAAAATGTTTAAAAATGCTTATACATTGTATTACAAATAGGGAAGAAAAGAATAGAAAATCTTCGAAAAACATTTTAAATATACATTATTGTTTGTATGTGTTTAATTTGGTTCAGAAGGTTGTAAAGAGTTTCATATCGTCATTCTTAAAAACAACCTATCTTCCTGTTCTTAACTATTAAATTTATTATTAGTCTTTTTTTATGTGCAAAGTTTGTGCAATTAATTAGACTGGCTGAACTGGATAATTTCTTTCCTATTTATTTTTGAAAAAAAATTGGGAAGTTATTTCAACCACTTAATATTTTTCTCTTTTTCTCTGTAATACTAATAAGTTTTAATTATGATTAAAACAATACAAACAAAAAAAAAATCAAATCTTTCACACTGCACATGTATTTTGGCTATACATAGACTTGTCAGATTTGAGATTTAAACATGTTTCACACTCTAACATATCTTTACAGATTTTATATATATATATATATATATATATATTGTTTATAATCTGTAAAGATATGTTAGAGTAGTGTAATAATGCTCAAGGCTAAACAGATTTATAAGGAATCATTAAAACCAGTCAAGACTTAGACAATCACAATATTAATTAACAATCAGCAATCTCAAACTGTTGTCAAGGCAATAGCATTTTAACAATGAAGGTGAAATCCACCATTATTTATGGGCCAATATATTTATATAGATACTAAAGATTGCAGCTTGACCACTTTTACTTTTAAAAGGAGGTTGCCTTGACAACAGTTTGAGATTGTTGATTGTTATTGATATTGGGATTCTCTATGTTTGACTGGCTTTTAATGAATATATATATATAGTTAAAAGGTGGTTGCCTTGACAACAGTTTGAGATTGTTGATTGTTATTGATATTGGAATTATCTAAGTGTTGACTGGTTTTAAAGATGTATATACGTAGCATGAGAGGAATGGGATTATTTTAAATTGAATAGCAGTTTATATCTTAAAGCTTATGTTTACTATACAATGTGCTAAAATTCACATTTTGAAGTGACTATAGAAAGTAATCTGTCAATCATAAATAAATCCATATATAGAACACAGTTTATTTTGTTCATTTAAAATTTTGCAATGTTGTCTTAAATTCTGCAGCAATTCTTTCCTTTTGAAATACTTCATGACTAGATTTTATTCTCAGGTTTATCTTTTTAAGAAAAGCAATTAGCATTGTTCTTTAAGAATACCTTTAGCAGAGGGTATTTAAGATAATCTTTATAATGTAAATAGCATCTGCCTATCTTATGAAAACCATACTCAAGTTCACCGTAAAACTTTTCTAGGAAGCCATGTTATTCATTCATTTCACATTTTCAATCCCATTAAAATGAGATTTAATTTATAGTATGGAAATGAACCTTGATCTCCTTATCAATATAACATAAAGTCATTAACAGTTTTTTAAATTTAAGGATGTGTTATAAAATTGTAAAATCGTATGACTATTTAATATGTTTTTAATTCACTGGATATGATAATATATAGTCCCTTATGTAAATGAGATATTTATTTTATATAGTGCGATGTTTTTATAAACTGTAATAATAATAATCAGCCATTAAGCTAACCCTTTTCTCGCCTCTTACGAGACCTCTCATTGACAGTTGACGTCACTGTAATTCCGTTATTTTTAATGCTAGGATATTCGTTTGACAGTTATTGATTAGGTTTTTAAAAGTTCTGTAAGATGGTGCCCTCTTCTGAATTATTTTACAAGTAAAAAATAAAAAAAAACCACATTTAAAGCTAAACAAAGAAAGAAGCTTGTCGGTGATTGGCTGTCAGCTGGCTCTCAGCCGACAAACACATTCTGATTGGCTGGAAAGAACAAAGAAACTGCCTGATCAAAGAAAATAAAGAAAAATGCTGAGATTTTCATTTCGAATGTGATTTAAGTATTAAAAAAGTATAATTTGAGAAATGAAAATAATTTTTAATAAAATATACTAAAAAAACAAAATTATTTTTGAAAAATATTGAAGATTTTAGTAAAAATATTTAAGATTTAGCAAAAAGAAATCTTTACTTTTCCATAACGTAAAATTGAAAAAAAGCATTTACGTCAGCACTTCTTTGTTTATAAGTTCGCTCTTAAATTTGCCGAAATTGAATATTTTATAATAAATAAATAGCAATTTATTTTTGAAAGAACTTTTGTTCATTTTCATAACCTGAAAAATTAGTAATATACTTTTTATAAACGTATCTGAGTTGAATTTAATATTATAGGTGAATATGTTTTAACAATAGGCTTTGTCTTCAGTTTGTGAGTTGGCCAATTAAAAGCTTTGATTTTTACCTCATACAACCAATAATATAATTAGCATCTAAAAGGTTAATGCACATGCGCTTTGTAGGTTTTTTTATTATAAATAAATACGCTCACTTCTAAGCACAAGATAAAGTCTTTGTGAAAAGATAGAATGAATCCATCTATCCTTTATACCCAAACATTTATGTATGGTCAAATCTTAAGCATTTGAGAATGAGAGTGTGAAGATGTTAAGTAATCATTTTAAATTACCTTTACTATGCCTGAATGAATGACGCTTGCAAAATTTACTAGAATTTACAATACACTCTCATTCCCAAATGCTTAAGATTTGCCCATACATAAATGTTTGGATAGAAAAGATAGATGGATTAATTCTATCTTGGATTAATTCTATCTTTTCACAAAGACTTTATCTTGTGTTTGGAAGTGAGAGTATTCATTTATAGTTAAAAATGCACAAAGCATATGTGCATTAGCTTAATGGCTGATTATTACTATAATAGTTCATTATTGTTAAACTATATATTCATTGGATTGGATATTGAAATGAATGAACTATACACAGTCTTTTTAAAAGATGTTTTAATTGAACATGGTTTTCATAGGAAGACAGCTCCTCATTTATACTTTAAAGATTATCTCAAAGACATTACAAATAAGTGCAATGTAGACTATTTTCATTGGGAAGACATCGCAGAAGATCAAACGCATTAGAAAGCTACAATTAGACCTAGTATTGAGATATTTCTGAAAGAAAAGATCGCTACCGAAAAAGCGATTCATGGATGAATTTATTTAAATCATCGAAAAATTTATTTCACTTGTATTATTATTACCTCTTGTTTTTTGGCTGTGGAATCACACATTCCTTGTGCATAGCTACGGCTGACAATACATACATTTATATGAATAAAAATATTTAAATTTATATTACACGTATTTACAAAAAGAAATTGCTTTTCATCTCATTTTTGACAAGTTAACATTACATGACATTAACACAGTTTAATAATTTTCAAGGTAAACCACCAAAACATTAGAAAATTATATTAAGTGTGAACATTTCTTGAAAAATCCAGTATTCCATATTTTGCAAATATTCTGTCTCTCATCTGGAATCAAACAGATTTTTCGCGTTATCAAAATAACACGTGACCACTAACTGTATCAATTCTGCTCTGCGATAAACTAGAGGAACAAATCAAGCTCATAATTTTAATTCTTTATTAATGAATATTTTGTTTAGACATAATTATATATATATAAAAGATTTGTAGATAAGATAATTTCTTTAAAAATAAAAAAAGTGCGCGCAAGTGCTTTTGAAAAAGAAAAAAAGTGTAGCCAGAAATTATGTCAATCAAGTTCTTTTATTAAATAATAAATGAATTATAAACACGAAAAACTTCTAAGTGAAAATAAATTAATAAGGTAGACTTTTTTAAAAAATTCTCCTGAGATTTTTTTTATGATAATAAATGTCATTTAGTTTGGAAATGCGTAATTTAGTTAATGTATTGTAATAGTATCATTTATTGTGTTTACTCTTTCAAAAGTAAATATTTACTTTTGAAATGAATATTCATGCTTTGATAATGGCGTTTATAAATAAAAATGAGATAAAACCTGACTTTATAATAGACATTTGCAAGATTTCTTTCGCGAAGCTGAGAATTAAATTAATATTTTCAATATGTAAGTATATATGTGTATAGATAGGATTATATGAGAAAAATTTGTTGATCTCAAAATCTTTTCGTAGCAGGCACGTTAAGAAAATCTGATATCAGGGTTAGTTTATCATTATTCTTAATTTATGTAGTACCCCAAAAGTTTGCGTCTGTAGACATTTACTGTTACTAAAAGTAATAAATAACCTAGTGGTTTTATTGCTCGGAACTTTTTTAAGAACCTCGATTATTGAAAGCACCAAAGCTAAAATTGATTCAAGGATATTATGCTCCAAAGTCTCACACTTTACCATTGCACTAAACCACACAATAACATTATTATTAAATAACTTTTTATTTTGTAATTTACTCATTTAATAATATGGAATTATTTACTAAGTAAGAATTTTTGGTGCTAATGCAATATACGATCTATCCATATCCCACTTGATGGCGCTACTTAGCATTTATCATAAAGTGAAAATAAAATTAATTCATAAAAAGTAAAATGACCATGTTTATTACTGAATTTATGACGGCAAGAATATATGAAATAAGAGCAAAAAAAATATTTCACAATATAAATAATTTATCACAATAATAGCAGTTGTTTAATAAAAAAAAAACTTCAATACAAATAAAATGTGTACAAAAATGAAAATCCAGAAGAAAGCCTCTATTTATTTTTGAATTTATAATATCTGCCGTTATTGGTGTATTTATTATTGTAAGTGCTTGTCAAATAAAATAAAGAGAGTAATATATTTTGCAATAAAAGTGTGTGTTAAATAAAAGGTAATGCATACATAAAATATGCATGAAATAAAATGAAGCAATATTTACAATACACTATGTGAAACACATTTAATATAATTCAGGACATTTGTTTTGGATTTATATTTTAATGTATATTTGATTTATCATGTTTTTCTGTTTTGATAAATAAATTATTTTTATTGCAAAGCATTTTTTTGATTTTATTTAATATATTTATGTAGCTGTGAAGTGTATTAGCTATTCTTTTACACTGTCAATCCTAGGCAGATCAACAAAGTTAGTAATCTGTACTCTATATTAGCACTTTTTCCTTCTTTAGTTTCTGTAGATCTCATGATAATATAATTTAAATTTTGAATCTTTTATTATCTACTGAAAATCTATTCAGAAATGACTTTACATATAATACTACAATTATTTCTATAGTTGATTTTTTTAATTATCCATTTAAAATTTCTTTAAAGAGTTAGTTTTATGGTATACTTTACTTTTGTAAAGTCAATGACTTTCTGAACAAACTTATTTTGATATGTTTCATAAACATTGTTCTTTAGTTATGCTCTTGGAATCATGTAACAATTTAAATTTTCTTGACTTTATTATGAGTGTGCTCTTCTAATTAGTGAATTATTGCAAGCAAGAAACCACCACATCTGTAAATTTGAATCTGATTGGAAAACTAATGTAATTAATTACATAAAAGATTTGACTAACACAGGATTTAAATATGGAACTATTAGTAAAAAAGTTAAATACTAAGAACTAACTACATAAAAGATGATAAACTATAGATGCTACTGACTCATATACTCTCTTTTCCCAAAAAGTTCTACAAAACATTTGCTACTTTGCTTAATTTGAGTTAATCACATGCCCACAGAACAGATGCAAAGCGGTCTATTATGGTGAAACATGTGCCACTTTGACCATCAGAGTTTTGCAACATCATTATTTATATAATAGAGCACAAATCAATTTCAAATATAACTCAATATGTTTACAGTACCAAAGTCTACTGGCCATGTATCTGAACCCACATCATCAGAAATACTTTGCATGGAGTGGAATGATGTAAAACGTAAGTTAAAAGTGGCATGCTTTATAAAAGACAAAACCAATGCCATTGATTGGAAGGAATCCTGCTTTTCTATTTCTAAAAAATGGGCCATTTAAATATATTGCATAAATTTGCATACATTAAGTTTAGACATAATGTTTTACCAGCACTTTCATCATATGCTATGAATGTGGGAACTAGACATTCCTGAAAGTGCTTAGCCTTTATATTTTGTTTATTATTATAGCTACACATTTTCTGTGTTTTAGCACAATATAAACATTACTTTGTTATATGTGAAGTATAATCACTTATTTAATTACAGTAGAGATTACATGATAATAGACCAACAAATGATACAATGGGTGGAACGGTTTCATTCAATTGACCAAATTAATAAAAAATAACTGACTGATTCATTATTTGGGAAGACAAGTGATTGTTCAAACACAGGAAGAGATAGTATTGAGTTTTTGATTCAGGGAACTTATGCTCTCATATATAATAATTGATCACTGAACTAAAACTGCATAGAGCAGAACCCAAATTTGAGATTGTTTGTATGACATTTTTATTTGAAAATCTTTTTGTGAAACTCCAAAATGTAAATTGAAAACTCCAACATGTAAAACAAGTGAGTGTGCATGTGTGTGCATGCATATACATAATTACATCAAATTCCAAAATGTGAATTGGAAAATCCAAACAATAAGGCAACTGTGTATATACATACATGTATTTATACTTAACACAGGCTCACCATTTTTTTGGTGACTTTTAAAAGTTATATATATATATAAAATATATATTTTTTAGTCCAAAATTAATAATAACTGATGTGGATTCTAAAACTCAAAATCCATCAATAGATCTGACACTTCAAGTGGGTGCCCTTTTTATGAACTTTCACACAACAAACCATTTGACTATTTATTTATTTTTTGACTTAAACACACATAGCTATAGACATTATAATAAATATTAAATCACCCCACATGGTTAAGAAATCCAGTACTGCCTCTGTGAACTAATATATAAATAGATTAGAGCTCCTATTTTAAAATAGCCAGTTCAAAATGATACCACTTTGAACTGTACGCTATTCGATCTTAAATATTGAAATACGAACAAATTTGTTTTGAAAAAAAAAAAGAACATGAAATTTTAACAAGCAACGATCTTAACTTTTTGCTACAAACAAACATGTTTTACTATTATTATATAAAGACAACTAAACATTAGTAATTTTAATCTTTAAACCACCTAACACAAATGTATAGAAAATAATCCCAGTGCATAACGCTATACTGAAATAACTATACCAATATTAAATCACCCCACATGGTTAAGAAATCGAGTAGCGCCCTCTGTGAAGTAATATATAAATACATTAGAGTTCATATATCAAAATAGCCAGCTCAAAATGATACCACTTTGAACTGTATGCTATTAAAAATTAAATATTGACATTATAATAAATATAAAAATAGTTTAATTTTTTTCAATTACTGTTGAGTCTATTTGAAGTAAAATACAGTGATAAAAATAATTTATAAAAATATGAGATTCTATTTATAAATGCTGCAAGGCAATTGGAATATAAATAATAGATTATTATTTAACCAATATCAAACTTTTCACGTTTACTTCTTTAACACTGTTTACTAATCATTTCTAGGGTATCACATGATCACCATCTCTTATACTAGCACATAATTGTTAACAAACAAGGCAAAACTCTCCATACAGTAGTGCCACCCTGTGCCAACCAGAGTAATCAATGGATGCCAGAAGGTATTAGATAGGGTGGCACTACTGTATGGAGAGTTTTGCCATTTCTAGGGTAGAGATTATCCCATCATTTTTAGGCATGATATAAACTTTATTTGTTTTGTTTATTTTTTATTTTTAAAAAGACATTATATTAATCTTTGATTGAAGTTTAAAGGTTATAATTAGGCTAGAAATGTTATGATAATTTCTAACATTATAAATGATTAATAGCAACCATTAATGTACTTATATAAAATGTATTCTATCAAAGTTTTGAGTGGATAAAGTTTGATTCTTGTAAGACAAATTGCAATGATTTGGCATTGATAAATATTAAATACTTACTAAAGACATGGATAAGAGATTATGAACTGGATCAATTAAATAATTTTTGTCCAGATAAGGCTTATTTATCTTTTGTGGATGTTTATATTTATATGTTTCAAGAATGTGGGAGAAGTCAAGCATTGGTGGTCGAGAGGTTAGCACAGTTGCCTTGCAAGCAGTTGTCCCAGGTTAGTGGGTTTGCTTCCTAGCTGATACTATGACACACATAAAAAAAGTGTGGGAGCATGTGGAAGTTTTCAATATATCTAAAAAAAGAAATTATTGAAAAGGAGATAGAAGTTGAATTATTGCATGTGTTTATATTTAATTAAAAAATAGAAATATTAATTTCAACTGGATTTAAAGTTTATATGTGGCTAGAAATGATGGGATAATCTCTGATCTAATAAAGGATTAGTAATAATTATTAATCTATGTAACTGAAATGAATGGTCCTAAAGTTGTAGGTGCAGAAAGTTTGACACCTGTGAATTAAATTGTAATAATTTGGTATTGATAAATACAAATCAAGTGATAAAGACATGAGTAAGAGATGGTGATCTGAGTCAAATAAAGATTATTAGTTGAGCAAAAAATGTATTTCGGGAGTTAATTATCTCTTTTAGATGTCTTTATTTGTAAGCTTAAAGAATGTGGGGTGGATTAACTATATCTAAAAAATTAATAGATATATTTTATCTTTAATGTTAAAATCTATAATTTGAGTTAATAAAGGAAATATATTACTCTAAGAACATGAGTTAGAAAATTCATATGAAAAGGTATACCAAAACAAAATTAGATTAATAGCACTAAGCTAGCTTTCAGTGAATTTTTACCAGAAACATACTGCCTAATAACACCACCTAGTTTGTAGTCCAACTATATAGTGATTGGTTTCCTCACATTTCAACAAAACTCTGAAAAGTCTGTAAGGACACTTTTAAAGCAAGTTTTAGATTCCTTCTTTTCTCAACAATCTTCTAAACAACATCAAGGATAAAACTTCTTTGGACACACACTCCAAATCGTATATAAGATCTCATGACTGGCCCTAGCCTGCAGTACAGCGTACTACAGTGTATCTTGCACTAATAGATAAGTGAAAATTCCCAGGCACATCTATTTATATAAAAAAGCAAAATCAAGTTGTGAACACAAATCAACTTTTGTTGAACACGAGATAGCCATGGGTCACATCTTTTCCCCCTGTAATGTTTAAATAATATGTAGAGAGAGGGTTGATAGAAAAATATTTAAAGAGGCATGGGTGCTTGCAGAAGATCTGCATTCAATTAACAGAGAAGACATGCATCTCTCTATCAAAGAAATTGAAGATATAATTTGCATTTTGGGACACAATTACATATTTTCCAATCATTATATATATTTAGATTACCAACTGAACAGTGTTATTCTGCACTATGAATTTGGAGAAAATTTTCCAAAAGCTAGCTTAGTGTTATTAATCTAATTTTGTTTTGGCATACCTTTTCATACGAACCTGCTAATTCAAGTTCTTTGAGTATTACATAATTATATGAAAAGAATTTAATACTTGTGATTTACATAAAAGAAATATATAATTTAATACACTGTACAGGCTTACACACACCTGCACATATATAATGTAATATATAAGGGATTCGAACTCAGACTTTAACAGACCCTCAACTCTCCATGCCATCTCATATTGCTGACTCACCTGATCACACATATGTTGAAAAGATAAATAATCACCAATATGCATATTTCATGCTAAACCAACAATCATCAGTTGATCCAGATTACTATCTCCACACACACACACATATATATATATACAATCATCAATCCACAACTCTTCAGCCATCCATTTCATTGAAAATTTGATGATGGAAAGTTCAAAGCATAATAATTTATAATCTTTTAAAACCATATGTAGAAATTATCATTTATTATAATTAGGGCTAATAATTATAAATTCTTCAATAATCGTAATTGATAGTCGATGACAAAATAATATTTCCGAATTCGAATCCAGATTTTATGATTTATTTTTTAAAATTAACATCACTTACATGTTTTCATATCTGAAATTTAAATCAAAATTTTTTAATTTAAAAATTATTTTTAGAAGTTTGAAGAATATGAATAAAGATGAAAGTCTACGTTTATAGTTTTGTTAGATTAGCATATTTATTTTGTTTGTTTATTTTTGATTATGTTAATTAGAAAGCACTTTTAATAGGCTTTTTAAAGATGGTTAAATCTTATTATACGTTATTAGAATTCATATGATAGGATGAGAGAAATTTTTATTCTCATAATTACGTTTTCCAATTTAAAATAAATTAAATTTTTCTTTACTGTTTAATAATTTAAGACTGCCCTAGCAAACAAAGATTTTTTACCACACACACACACACACACACACACACACACACACACACACACACACACACACACACACACACACACACACACACACACACACACACACACACACACACACACACACACACACACGCATAATAAATTTACCGACTTGGTGTTTCCAAATTAAATCTCGTAACATCTGTTTAAAACAATTCTAATAACATGTGATATGTTGGACTATTTCCATCATTTATGAGTGAATGTTAATTTCTATACATTCAACATTCACTCATAAATGATGGAAATAGTCCAACATATCACATCTTATAATATACCATAATTCTAATAACAGTTTATTTAGAATTTAATTACGTAATATTATTTATAAACTTAAATTCATTATATCACATGACCCAATTCTCTTAAGCTTGTAAGATATAAAAAATGAGCATTTGCCAATTGCTCAACAAGCTTTGTGATAAATGCTTAGCCAGAGAGAGCATTTAAAATATCTCTGTCAGGACCCCCCCCCCAACCTCTGACCATGGTTTCGTGCTTTGGCAATCCTCAGAGAGGCGCTAGGATAGCTTCAGACACTGAAATAATAGAAAAACAACTTATCTGCATTTATACATATGTAATTAGGCTGTATATAAATGAACAGCGCTTCTATCTGAATTGTAATAATTTCATTCTTATTTAAAGCAGCTACTAGATTTGCTCTCTCTGTCTCTCTCTCTCTCTCTATATATATATATATATATATATATATATATATATATATATATATATATATCCACAGCATCTAATATCGATAGTAAATTTTGTGTTAACTAAGCAATCTAGTATAGTAGAGGTACTGAAAGGTTTTTTTTTCTCCAGTATTTGGTTTCCTTGGTCAAGACCAGAGATTACATATAACGTTGTATTTATAATACATATATAGAAATATTTTGAACGCTTAGAACAAAAAAGCTAAATTTATCCTAACCAGTTTTTCTAGCTGAGCACACTTTCAACTACCAAGGTCAGACTCTTAGCACTTACAGTTTGCAAAAGAGAGATGCAGCATATAAATTATATCAATAGCTAATTTACATATTCCATTTTTTTAGACAATGCATCACTGGTATCTTTTTTTATTAATAGGGCGAGGGTTATCAGAAATAAACCATGCCATTTTAATTTTGCATCTGCAGTTGGCACACTTAGAGCATATTGTATTTAATATACTACAGATATTTGCCTTAAATTTTTTTCACTTGTGTGGGTTCTAAAATAGGTAATTAATAGATTCTCTCATGGAAGTTTGAATTAGGTCATATATAAATGAGGACATGATTCTACCTGGATTGTAATACTTTTATCTTTGTTTAGAATTTTACAGCTAATACAAATGATCATTTTGTATCAGTTGAGAAATATAGTAGAGAGGAGGAGCTAAAATGCTTTTCAACAGCATTTGGTTTCATTGGTTAAGCCTGGAATTTACACATGAAAGTGTAAATTGCCAATAAGTAGCTGGTTTTCAAATACATTTCATAGACAATAGCTAAAGTTTAGTAAACAATAAAATAGCCATTATCTGTTACCAAGGCAACTTCTGTAGAGAAAAGAAGGAATCCATATTTTATCAACAGAGGGTTGACAACAGATTGTGCCTATTCTATTGATTTATTAACTTTGGCTTTTGTGTATATAAATAAAAGATCATGTGACTCAAGTAATTGCACATCAGACTGCTATACCTACAACCTAGAATCAAATCCTGTCTGAATAGATTTGGAAGATTTTGGCACAAGGTTAACAAGAATGAAAAGACACTAAACTGTGATTGGTTGACTATAATTTTATTATAAATTGGGCAAAATTGCTACTGAAATACACCTGGGTCTCGTTTTATGCGATAGATAGATTCCTCAGAAAACAAGCGCAAATGAAATCGCGCAAAAATAGACGTAACTTACATTGAAAAAGGGGGGATGCGGTCTGTGATTTTTCAAAATTCGCGTAAAAGCAAAGCACCAACGTAAAATTACTTTAAAATTCGCGCAAAAAAAAATATAAAGAAATAAAATATGACTAATAAAAAATTTCAAATTTGAAAAATAAATGATACAAGACAAACTTTTTTTAACTATAATATTTAATTTTATTCAAAATAATATATTTTTATGCATAATTTAAAGTACAGTAATTTACATTTTTTTATACACATTTTAATTATTATCGCTATTTGCCCCAAAACACGTTCATTTGCAAACTAGTAAAAAATCAGATTCTCATGTGATGTGATGTGATGTATTTGGCTTCTCCTTAAACGAAGTCAAGAATATCTCAGCAATTATTCTCACAAGAGAAAATACAACTGGCGCCAAGTTCATTCTCATGTTGTGTTAATGGTTTTCTGTTGAGATGACGATGATTTTATTAATTGTTTATGAACTTAGACTTATGATAATAAAAAGACATTTATTCACCACTGCGGGGAAAAAATTAATTAAAACTAGCAACTAAAAATTAAATTCGTATTTTTGTCTTTAATTTTCAATTCCGTTTAAAAACCAAATTTTGTTTTACATCACCTTAATTTCAAGTCGCCCGTAAGTAATTTTTAAATTGTTAATTACAATTAAAAATCAGATTTTAATTTTTAATTGTGCCCACTGCTATTACTGACCTTTTAAAAATAAACTTGTGGACACTAAATGATTAATAACTGATTACATTCTTTTTTAAAAAGCAAAAACAGAATGTGATTTAAAATGCAAAATTAACACGCACAATGTTTGAACAAATTTATATTATAATCTTGTAAAATTTAATGTGTGTATACATAAAATGTGGAAATCATGATTTTAATTTCATTATTGCATAAAATCTTACTATTATAAAGCACTGAAAATATTGAAATTTTTAAGATGAAAGTTGAATTCCAATAATGTGTTATTACTTTCAATATAATGTAAGTGCGTGAAATTTATTATTTAAAGTAATAGCGCATTATCGGACTTCGACTTCCGGTGAAAGACGAATCGCGTAACTTCAAAATCGTGTTAAATAAGTCCGCATAAAAAAAGACCCAGGTGTATTTGAAATGATTCAAATTAAATATGGCAATAAAAACATAACATTATAAAACTATTAAAACATCACATGATCATTTCTTATGTGAATACAAGGTGTTAAAATAGCAAATTCTCCATACAATACTATCACCCAGTGAAAACCTTACTAATCAATGGATTCTAAGATCTAAGTGCAATACGTTCATATCCAAAGCTCCTCACTGATGGCCACAAACTAGAAACTAGTCTGAAGATGTTGGATGAGTGAAATTTGCTACTGTTTCTCAACTTCTCAACGTTTTTAGAGAAAATTTGATATCATTACAATTCTGTTCCTACCATAAGCTTGAGTTATCAATTTATACTTGATGATAATATTCATTAAACTTCCTATTCAAAACTGTCTAAATTTAGATCCAAAAAATTTAACTAATAAAGGCCTTAAACAAGAAACTAACTTCAGGATACAGATAAGATGGCACTAGATAAAGATTTAATAATCACAGATATCTAATATCTATTGATTAGCTTATACTAGATGGCAGAGCAATAACTGTATAAACAGAATTTCCTTGTAAAAGCATTGTGTAATCTGAGGCTATATGATGCTTTATTAATTTTATACCATTCTGGCCAAAATTGTAAATATATCTATCTACATTACCAAAAAAAATATAAAGATATCAAATTATGGTGATACTGAGCAGAAGACAGATTTATATAACTATGTAAGGATTTAAAATACAAAAGTGATTTGGAATTTTATACTGATGAAAAGTGAACTACATCCAAGAAATCCAGATGGTATATATCCAGTCCTAAACTCTTGAAGACTAATATTACAAAGCAGAAACCAGTTTAAGAATGTGGATAAGACACTATTGGATGGGGATTTAATAAGCTCTACTGTCAAGCAACTATTGACTACTCGAGTTTACAATAGATGGCACACATGGAATAGCATAAAAAAGGATGTGTGTGATTAGTAGTTTGGAAAGTCATGTGACATTAACATTTGAACTCTGAGAATGGTGTTTTGATTGAAATTTTAACTTTTGTGTCTGTTATCTATCAGTATGCTAAACCACATGGAATTCAAAGATTTGTTCTTTGATAAGTCAAGGGACATTTGAGCAGTGAAATGATAGATTATCTCACGATACAAAAGCCTTCAGCTCTTAAGACTAGCATTACATATTTTAGTGATATGTCCCTAAAACAACATTGTAATATAACACAGTTTCTATTACTATTAAAAAGATTAAGGACACCTTAGATTACTGGGTGCATAATTTACTTTTAACTTTTTTAAAAATAATAAGAGAATTTATAACAAAGCTTATTTTAAGTCCATACTTACTTATTTAACAAAATAAAAAAAATCACAATATATATATATATATTGAAAAGAAGCAACACTTAGACAATACCAATATCCATAACAATCAACAATCACAATCTGTTGTCAAGGCAACCTCCTTTTAAGAATAAATGTGGAAATACACTTTTATTTATGGTCTAATATGTTTTTATTATATATATATGGCTTTATTGCACAAGAATTCATAAGAAATTTAACTAGTGCTGGAAATGCCAGCACTGGAATCAAACATCCGATTTGCATTCCAGAGTCAGACCCTCTATTATTGTGCACACAGGGCAAAGTAATGATGATAAGCTAGCAGAAATTAAACAGTTATTAGTTTTATATATCTGAATATTATTCTAGAAAAATGCAAACTTGTAACTTGAAGATGAGTTAGGTAGAACATTACCATGATAAGAAAGCATGCTTATGCATGAGACACACTTAATTTAATTATAAATGAAGAAAATTGCAACTTAGTAAAACATCAAAAGAAGCAAAAATTTTATTACTCTGTTATTTTGTATAATATTTTTAACATTTGTAAGTTGAGTAGAAAAACCTCTGAAGAAGACTGTTGTGTGGTCAAAACTATCTGCTGGTTTGGAGAATTTAGTGAAAGCTAATGCATTGTTCTGAGTGAAAAAAAAGTGTTAAAATATCTTTGTTATTTACATGTTCTGCATAGTTACAATTTTAAAATGAGTATCCATGACTACTGAGATAAGAAAGAGGTTGCAAAAGTGGTAGATATATGAATAAAGTATTACTCATATCACATTAATATTGATTTTAAAATATTTTAAATATTTAATAATAAATTATTTTGCACAGCATCATATAAAGTTATATACTATATATAGTTGTGCATATAAATATTTTAACTACACATTGTTGCTGCCTTTGAACAAGTTAAAAAAAAAAAGATATTTCATCTCAGTGAAAGAATTAATGCAACTAAATTATCTGTACATGGAACCTAAATTTATTGTATGGAAGTAAGATGTGGACATCATATTTCTGTAATATAAAGACAGAAAAATTTCATTTAATGATGTGCCATAAAAATGTAAAACTATAATGGCAAGATCATGACCAATCAATATGATTTCCAACTTGCTGGATGTAATACTATAGATTTCACTATTCAAAAATAATATGTTCATTGGATTGATCACCTAAGACAATGAAAAATGCAAGTCTTTCTAAAAAAATGTTTTGTGTGGAAATCCAAACATCATCATCATCAACCATTATCAATCCACTGCAGGATAAAGGTCTCTCTAAGTTCAATCCATCTTTTCTGATCTTTAGCTTCTCTTCTCCACATCACTGCCGCACACTTTCTTATTTCATCCATCCATCTCACATGTGGTCTTTTTCTGGGTCTTTTACAAAATTTTGTAATCCAGTTCAAGATTTCAATTGTCCATTTATTATCATCTCTTCTAGCAATATGTCTAGTGCAACTTCACTTCAATCTTTTAATTTTTATGTCTAGCGCAACTCCACTTCAATCTTTTAATTTTTTCAATGAGGTCAATAACACCTGTTTGTTCTCTTACCCATATATTGCATTTTCAATCTCTTCTTGTTAACCCCAACATGCAACTCTCCATACTTCTTTGAGTGGTCTGAAGTTGCTGTATTGCTCTTCTATTAATTGTTCAAGTCTCAGATCCATAAGTAAGAACTGGTGAAACACATTTATTAAAAACCTTCCTTTTCAAACACATAAGCATATTTCTTTTTAGTATCAAGTTATTTCTACAAAAGCACTTTTTACCTCTGAGTTTAAGATCAAGAAATACCATGGTCTTTTTTCTCAGTTGTTTGATAAGGCAGAATGAATGTTTGTGTAAGTGGTAAATATTTTTCCAATACATATATACAATTATAACCTGAACATAAATTGCATTAAAAAAATAGATTTCATTGTGTTATAAGACTGCTTCAAAAACAAGTAATTTTTATTGGAAAGGTATGACAAAAAATGAAATACATTAGAGAACTATAATTAGATAGTGTTGAATATTTCAGAAATAAAAGATTGCTACTGACACTAAAAGACAGCACCACAAAATATCAAAAGTATATTCTGCGTATGAATATATTTGTGAATCACAGATTATTTAGTATAATCATTGCAAATTATTTCTCCAGTGTTTATTCGTATTTACCCTCCCCCTTCGAGTTAATATGGTCGCTATTGATGATGATCGTAATGTAAACACACTCAGCCACTTAATCTAATGTGTGTTTATAAACAGTCAATAATAATTTTAATAAAAATATTGATAATGATTAGAGAATGCTATTCTTTATAAAAAGTCTCATTCGTTTAAAAGATGTCTGCAAAATATTGTTAAATTAAAAATGTTTAAAGCAGTGTGACATTTCCACTTGACACAATCTCACAATTAATTTCTCGTTAATTTCAATAATTATGGAAAGGCAATAAACAGGAAAACAAATTTATAAGTAACCTTAGTGATAATGTAGCATAAAAAATTCAACATAATGTCTGGAATAATAATAGTAAAGTTAAAAAACAAATAAACAAAACATCTCTATTCTGTGGATATAACAGACAGTCTATATTCTCTTCATGTATTTTCCTATCTATCTATTTATATATTATATATTAGAAACATCATTTCGAAAAGAGCTTAACCTCTGGTTATATAGAAAATGGAAGGTAATGAGCTCTAAATATGGGTATCAAGATTTAGTAGTAGTTACCTCTACGTCCTCTCTCAAAGGAAGATTGTTCCCAAACCGCATATGAAGAGAGAAAGGATGATCTAAGTTGTTGCCAAAATTTATATAAATATATATGCAGTTCAAACCTCTGCAATTCATAGGTCCATTTGGAAATCTGTCCTTTAGATAAGATTGTGCTTTGTGTCCACTGTGATCAGTGGGTGTTATTTTATTTGGTGGTAAACTTTGGGAGTGGGTGGATCATCTATTCCTTTGAGGCATTTATTAGAGAGCCACCTATTCATAACGCATGGGTGGAGAGAATCCCCTCCCCCCATCTAACTACACATATATGTCATTTAATTACATTTGTATAAAATAATGTGGTTCAATATCACAGGTCATTAACAACGAGGTGCTTTCTCTATACTGGGATAGATAAATTTAAATCTTCACAGGCGTTAGGCAGATTTGGAAATGTGGCCCTTAGGAAGAATTATGCTCTGTTTCCAAAACTATCAGGGATTGGTTTATTTGGTGGTGAGTTTTGGGAGTGAATAGACTCTGTTCTTTTGAGTCATTTATTGACATAGAGCACTGTTATTCATAATATATGAGTGGAAAATTTAGTTTTCTTCCACTTAATTGCATATATAACATTGTTATTTAAAGGTTATCTGTCTGTCCATCCGTCCATTTATCCATCCATCCATCCATCCATCTATCTATCTATCTATCTATCTATCTATCTATCTATCTATCTATCTATCTATCTATCTATCTATCTATCTATCCATCCATCCATCCATCCATCCATCCATCCATCCATCCATCCATCCATCCATCCATCCATCCATCCATCCATCCATCCATCCATCCATCCATCCATCTATCTATCTATCTATCTATCTATCTATCTATCTATCTATCTATCTATCTATCTATCTATCTATCTATCTATCTATCTATCTATCTATCTATCTATCTATCTATCTATCTATCTATCTATCTGTCTGTCTGTCTGTCTGTCTGTCTGTCTGTCTATCTATCTGTCTATCTGTCTCTCTATCTAAATAAATAAATGGAATATTAACCTTGTACAATTTATTGAAAATAAATATAAAATTTATAAAAATATAAAATATACCAGATAATATTTTTTATTTGTCTCTCTAGCACATCAAAATCTTTGATCTAATATATTGTAACCTCCTTAGCCAAAGTGTGCGGAAACAGGACACGTCAAAATAGCATAATAGCTATGGATTTCCTACAGAAAATGAGTCCACTTATGGATAATATAATTTAACTATCAATACTAAAATATCTGGTTTTTATTCCAACTTAAAATTTATCTCAAGTTTTTACTTTATTTAAATTTAGATTCTTAAAAATTTTTAATTTTATCTCAGATTCATAAATATCTATGTCTCAGAATTCAAAAAATTGACCTTGGCACAAGAAAATGATAATGGTAATAGATACTTTAAAATTCTTAAAATGTGATAACTATTTAACTTACATGTTGAATATTCTATTTTATAATTCTATCTTTGGACATCTTATGTCTTAAGCAAACAGATATGTAAATATGCCATAATAAAGTATCTAAAAATTTAAACAACACATGACTATCAGATAAAACATTTCCAAAATATTTTAAAGTTCTTCAAATACAAATATTTTTATTTCTACCACTTATAAATGTATCTAATTTTAATATCTTCTGACATGAATTTGCAACAAATACTAAACTGAAATAATGCAGAAGATAGAAAGAGTAAATTTTATGCTATCAATTACATCACAAAAATATATTTGAAAATAAGGACAATAAACATAATATTGATTTATTATAATGCAGGTGAAATAAATAATAAATAAATAGATAAATAAAATTTTATATGATCATTGAAATGTATTCTTTTATAAAATAATGAATAATAAAAGTTTATTGAATGAGTTTTTCTGGAAAATTGGATGTAGTAATGGCAAGAAAACAGAAATGTATTTAATAAATATCACAAATAAGAATATTTAATATAATAAATATTTACGACAATTATTACCTTTCATCTAACAAATTGGACTAACAGAAATATCGATATACGTCACAATAAAATATATTTTTCCAAAGGATTCTTACAAGAATTATAATAAAAGAACTTAGCCAAAAGTTCTCACGTTCTATCTCATACTATCGTTTTTCATATTATGTACACAGAGCAAAGTAACACACATATATGCCTAAACTCAGACCCCTAGTATGGTGTTAAATACTTTACAAAGCAAAACGATGTCTGAAAATCAGTGTGGAAATACATTTCTTATGGATTTTATAAAGATAAAAAAATATTATGCAAAAATAAATATATTAGTACAATACTATTGATACTTATGAGATTGAGGAAATAAATATGTTCAATACAACAATACACTTAAATTAAAATTGCAGTAGAGATAATAACATAATTATAAAAATGGACATGCCTTAAAATTCTCTAAGATATTTAAAGTACACATTAATACTAACATATAGGTGGAGCGGGTGATGAAAAATATGAATAGACACCCGGTAATTATGTGCAGCCATGCCAGAAAATAAGTAAACTATACTCTCACTCATGAAAGGGCTTAACACATACAAAAAACAATAAAATATCCATATAAAATGCCCAAATTGATACCGGCTTCAAAGCAATGTATCAATTAATAATGAAACATGAGTTTAATAATAATAATAATAATAATAATAATAATAATAATAATAATAATAATAATAATAATAATAATGATGATGATGATGATGATGATGACAACAACAACAATAATAATAACAATGATGATGATGATGATGATAATAATAATAACAACAACAATGATGATAATTTTGATGATAATAATAACAACAACAATGATGATGATTTTGATGATAATAATAACAACAACAATGATGATGATTTTGATGATAATAATAACAACGATGATGATGATGATGATAATAATAATGAAAACAAAATGATGATGATGATAATAATAATAAACATCATCATCATCAGTCAATTCAATTTATTCTATGAAATAAAACAAAGTACATAACAATTACTAAAAACTCCAAACAAGAAAAATCTTGTGCGTGGAATTTACATGGAAAAATAATAAATAAAATAAAAATAAAATAAAAATACAACTAAAAACTCAAATATTAAAAGAACAGTTTAGAAAATAAATAAATAAATAAAATAAATGCCAAAATTAATACATACTACAAACCATTGACATAAATACTTTTTGAAAGATACATAAGAAATATTATTCATATCAAATGAATATTCATATATAAATTTATTAAATAACTTTTAACCAGAATAGACATATTGTCTTCTACTAGATTCCTTAAAAAAATTTGGTAAAGGTAATTGAAATTTATTAGAAAGACGAGTATTTTACACAAACTCTAGAATTCAGAAAAGGTTTAGCACAAAAAATATCAAAAATAACTCTATATTGATATAAGTGATTTACATCAAATAAACCAAACACAATATAAATATCTCAAACAGAAGAGGAACGAGATCTACCAAAGATAATGCGCAAAGTATAATTTTGTAAAACATGCAAAGAAGATAAAATTTATGGAGAAGCATTACCCCAAATAATGATATTATAAGATAAAATACTCTGATAACAGGCAATGTAAATAAAAATGAGAACTGACCTAGGAAGAAATTTAACTAAATAATAAAACATATAGTTTAAATTATGTAACTGTTGACAAAGATAGGTACTATAATTAGGACAATCTGGAATCAATATATATTCCCAAATAATAATTATCTACCAAAGAAATATTCTCACAAGTACATATACTATCAAAATGCAAAATATATTTATAGAAAATTTTAATCCTAAGAGAGAAAAAAGTACGCGTGTAATAAAAAAAGAATAACTTTTGTTTTATCCAAATTGACCAACAATGGATTATATGCCAGCCATTTACCAACTGAGTCCAAATCCTCATTCACTAATTTTTCAAGAAGACTGTAAGAAAGAGCATTACAGGATAAAGCAATATCATCAGCAAAACCAAAAATCTTAGAATGTAATTTCAGTGAAAATAAATCATTAATATAAATTAAAAACAATAGAGGACCAAGTACTGAACCTTGCAGCTATAAGCTATTATAACTGTAATATCCAAAACAGAAAAATTCTGAATAACAAAAATCATTTAACTTTTAAGCCACTTAAATGTTTTACTTTTCTTGATTTATAAAAGCAAATTTACCCAACAATTTACATAATATTGTAGTTTCTAAATGGCATCCCCTCTTACTGTGCTACAAATGTCAGCCCAATCATTGTGTATAGCAACATACCAATTCTTAGATAAAAAGTGTCTTAGTAAAAAGTGATTGGTTCACCTTCCAAGTGGCCTGTAGCACCATTTCTGAATCAATACACATGGTACATAACATAAATTTTGCTGCTCACCACAAAAGTTTTATGGTATTATTGTCTCTGAACCATAAAAATGTGATAGGGTGTTTCATATTTTAACTCATGATTGGAATAATAAGCTAACATTAAATTTTGTTTTAAATTGGGCAAAGCTGCTATGAAAATATTTAAAATGATTCAAACTGTATATGACAGTGAATCCATGATTTGCAAGAATTTTGATCTGAGTTGCAAGAATATTTCAAATTGTATGCAAGATTTTGTGAGGGCAGATGATCTATGAATGCACAAACCATATTGTCACATTTTATGTCATAATTCATAATCAAGATATGCTAGTGCTATATAATTTTAGAATAAAATAGCTAAATTATGCCAGTATGTAACACTTGCATTGATTCAGAGATGGTGTTGCTGGAATCCTGGACATAGAACTAGACATCTTTTTATTTGAACACATTTCATATGTGAATTAAAGTCAGATTTTAAATGATGATACTCTACTTGCTGTTGTAACTGGAAGTGTCAAAAATATTCTACGAAAAAAGAGTTTACTAAATCACACATACACACATATTTTGAAATCTATTTCCCCATGAATTTTTAGTTTGATAGAGAATGAAAATTAAAAGATATCCATGTAAACACAAATAAGTTTTTGCCTCCCAGGAAGCTATCAATTACCACTAATTGACAATCCTTTTGGGGTTAAACAAGTTTTCTCTATTAGCCTATAATAGCTCTTTCTCTCTTTATATATATATATGTCATATTATTATTACTATTTGCGGGATATTCCGTGTAATGAAAAAGCTAAATGATGTTTCAGTACAATATCAAGTACCTTCCTCAGAGCGTCCTCTTTCTCAAATCATATTGCGGGATATTCTGTGTACCGAAAAAGCTAAATGCTGACGTTTCAGTACAATATCAAGTACCTTCCTCAGAGCGTCCTCTTTCTCAAATCAAACATCAGCATTTAGCTTTTTCATTACACGGAATATCCCGCAAATAGTAATAATAATATGACATCTTTTATCCGTGAAAATATTAGAATTAATATATATATAATTTATAACTTTCAGTAGATCTGCAATAATAATTTAAAAGCCAGACCTATTAAAAACAATTTTAATAAACTTTTAAAGAGTGATTTCTTTCTCTCCAATCAATGGTAATCTACTAGTCAAAGAAAAAAAAAACTTATCCACATAACAGTATAATAATTAGATAAAAGTGATAATGTCTGTTTTGCCAGATTGGAGAGAGTATAGTTTAAAAGTTTAATAAATAATTCTAGTAAATTCGACTAAGGATTTATTATAGTATGTGCAGTTAGAACTTACAAATATTATTTATTAGATATTATTAATGCTACATATTTAATAATCCTTATTTACTTATGGGGTATTATATTATGATGATCATTTTCAAATTGATACACTGCAGGGTGCAGAGGTATTTCAAAGTTTAATCTAGTTATTCTATATCTTCACAACACATCAGCAAATTTTTTTTATTTCATTACATTTATTTCACAGTATTTTTTTGAGATCCAATGTAAAACTTCAACTATCCACCTATTAACCTATTTAGAAAAATGTCCAGGTCAGCACCATTTTAGTCACTTAACTGTTTCAATGCAGTCAGTGATACTTCCTGTTCTCTCACTCATGTATATTGTTTTTGATCTCTACTTGTTAATGCTAACATATCACTCCATAGTTCAGTGAGTGGTCTGAAGTTTTTGTATTGCTTTTCTGTTAAATATCCAAGTCTCAGATCCAGAAGTAAGAATTGGTAAACCTCATCCATTAAAAACCTTCTTTTACAAACACATAGGCATATTTCCTTTTAATTTTAAATTATTTCTACTAAAGCACTCCACTCTATCTAAGTTTAATTCTACGATTAACTTCATCCATTACGTTTTCATCTGTGTTAATGATCTAACCAAGGAATTTGTAATTATTAACTTCTAATTTATGATTGCCATTTTTTATTTTATTTTTTCTGAGAAAATTCACCAAACATTAAATAAAAATTATTTATCTTTAATCCTACTTTCTTATTTTCATCTGATAATTTTTGCCACATTTCTTGAAGTTCTAATACATTATTTGCAAAAACAACCTTGTCATTTGCAAAATGTAGATGGCGCAACCAATATCCATATACTTTCACTTCCTTAGCTTATTATTTTAATCCAAAGATACTTCTTGCAAAATGACTATGAAAAGTTAGATGATGTAAAATCATTTTGTCATACACTATTTTCAGTGATATCTTTGATCCATGTTTTGATGACCCAATGGATTAATGTCTCTAGAAATGTATACCCATGCCTTTTCATGATCAACAAAACATAAACATAATAACTCATACTCAATATATAATTCTATAGATGCTCTTAATATTTGGCTATGATACACTATGCTACAAACATTTTAAAATCCAGCTTATCATTTTAGTTGGTTTGAATCCCAAATTTTCTGAAGACAAGTTGAAATGATCTCGATAAAGATTTATATATGGATTTGTTAGAAGACTGATAGGGGTCATTTCTGATATTGTGTTTATCATCTTTTAAATTATCAATATTACAATTTCATTCTTTTTTTTTTCATATGTCAAATGCATTGATCTGGAAGCAAACCCAGGCCAGCTGCTTGGAAGGCAGCTATAACCACTAGGCCACCAATGCTTGACTACAATTACTTGGTATACAACCTTGCCAATAATTTTTCTAGCTCTTCACCTACTTCTTTTAAGATATAAATAATACTTCCATTATTTCATGGATCTTCTCCCTTCTTCACAGATTCCATTGAAAGTCTCTCCATTTAAAATATTGGACACTTCAAAAGATGTAGTAATTGTTATGGTAAACTGTTTTTATTTATTGATGCATAAGTCTGTATAGAACTCTTCCACACACTTTACAATATCATTTCCATATTTAATAATAATTTCATCTTTTCTTATTGCTGATTCAACTTCATCTAATAACTAAAATGTTCTTTTATATTTTTGAAACTTTTATTCTCTTCTGTAGATTTTCTCACTAATTAACAATTATATTTTCTTATTTTATTATTAACATTATTTGACTCATTTTACAATAGTTTATTTCGTTGATTATATTTTTACTTATTTTAATACTTTCTGTTTCATCATACAATGTTTTGTTTTAATTAAACTTTATTATTGAATTGCTTCCATTTTGCACCAGTTATCTTTGTTGCCATTTTTATTTAGATCATCATTTTTGCTCAGTTAGGCTTGAACCATCTTTAATATCTATTTATATTTTAAGCTTGCAAATTATAATTTAAATTAATCTTAGTGTTTCTGAAAGTTAGGGATATCAATTATTAATTCAGACTTTTTTAACAGTTTTTCTTTCTGGTTTTGGCATTAGCTGTATCTCACTAATCAATGCTCATTTTCTGTGTTGAATCTATTAAAAACATTAGATTCATGAAATACATATGTTTTGTTTGTCAAAATATAATTTAGCTCTGCTAGTTCATTTGGATATTATCGTATTTCATTTAGCATTTTTTTGGACGAAAGAATTCTTAATATACAACTTTTCTATTTCTGCAAATTCCATAATCCTTGTTCTCCTTCATTTTTGTCCTCAGCCCAAAATTACCGACAAAGTTTTCATCATTCAATGTTATAATTCTAATATTAAAATCTTCAATGACAATTTTAAAATTTTTGATGTGATTAAGAGCATTATAAATACACAATTTTTTTGTTTCTGATTATTCCATAACCTTTGCCTACTTTCATTTTTGTCCCTATACCAAAATTACCCACAGCATTTTCATCATTCAGTTATGTTCCAATTCTAGATTTAAAACGACCCACAGCAATTTTAAAATTTTTGGTGTGATTAAAATCATTTCATATATCTCCATTAAATTCTGTACTTCACTATACAATAAGAAATTGGCATAAACTTGAATTATAAGTCAAGTTTATGCAAATTCTAATAATTATCAGCATTTGATATCTTTCCTTAAGTCGAATAACTAAGTTTGCCATTGTGCCTTCTACACCATGTTATTTTTCCTCTTTTTGTTTATAATAAATCCCACTTTTTTGTTCTTTCAATATTTGTGCCTATATACTAAAATATATGTCCACAATGTCTCACTTATTAGACAATTCTCCTTTCGATTCATTATAATCCTCCTTTATTTGAATGTTGCCAGCAATTATAAGTAGCTAAATAAGTCATCATTGGAGGTCGACATAAATCCACACTAAGAGGAATTTTAGCATTCACTAGCTTTGATCACTACATACTGGCTTACCTTTTGGGAATAAAGATCATAATTTCGTTTTGTCTGTCATGATTATAAGTATCTAAAAAAGATTGCGCAAATAGGGAGTCATTCTGTCTTCAAAAAAATGTCAATAAATAATTTTAAAGCAATTGAGTTTAAAGATCTTGACGTTTCTTGGTCTTAAACTAAGAGGTGAAAAGCCAATAAACTCCTCATCCTGGCTGATATATGTTAGTGCATAGTCCATATATGTTTTTTTGCTATATGAGTAATCACCTAGTAATAACAGATGCAATAATAAACACACAGAACAGTGGAAAGTTAAGAAATTTTACCTGCTTTGTTTGTTTAAATCCTCAAAGAGAAATCAAAAATCTCTGTTCAGTTACGCTAACTTTTTTTTCCAGATGTACATATATACATAAGTAAATATTTGAAAACCAGTCACTATTCACAAACCTGGGAGCTTAATTGTAAGTATAGAGGATTTGAACTCAGAATTTCAAGCACCCTTCAACTATCCACACTATCTCATACAACTGATACACATGACCACACACATGTAGAAAAGATTAATAATCACCAATATACATATTTCATGCTAAACCAGCACTCATCAGTTGGTCCAGATTATCATCTCCCACACACACACATATATATATAATCAATGCTCAGTTTATATTAAGATAGCAAATCTTCATACTTTAATGGACAGGCTTCAATCCACTTCAACCTCCAACTTTTTAGCCATACATATCATTGAAAATCTGATGATGAAAACTCAAATCCCATGCTGATGCTAATATTTGCCATGCCCATGTTGACCTGAAGTCACTCTGACCCCTCATGTATAGGACAGTATCCATTAAATACATATAAGAGGGATGGACAGGATACAAGCTTAATATGTAAATATTTGAAAACCAGGCACTATTCACAAACCTGGGAGCTTAATTGTGTATAGAGGATTTGAACTCAGATTTTCAAGTACCCTTCAACTATTCACACTATCTCATACAACTGATACACATGACCACACACATAGCATGAAATACGTATATTGGTGATTATTAATCTTTTCTACATGGTGTGGTCATGTGTATCAGTTGTATGAGATAGTGTGGATAGTTGAAGGGTGCTTGAAACTCTGAGTTCAAATCCTCTATACTTACAATTAAGCTCCCAGGTTTGTGAGTAGTGCCTGGTTTTCAAATATTTACATATCAAGCTTGTATCCTGTCCATCCTTCTTATATGTATTTAATGGATACTGTCCTATACATGAGGTGTCAGAGTGACTTCAGGTCAACATGGGCATGGCAATAATATTAGCATCAGCATGGGATTTGAGTTTTCATCATCAGATTTTCATGGATATGGACGGCTAAAAAGTTGGAGGTTGAAGTGGATTGAGCCTGTCCATTAAAGTATGAAGATTTTCTATCTTAATATAAACTGAGCATTGATTATATATATGTATGGGAGATGATAATCTGGACCAACTGATGAGTGCTGGTTTAGCATGAAATACGTATATTGGTGATTATTAATCTTTTCTACATGTGTGTGGTCATGTGTATCAGTTGTATGAGATAGTGTGGATAGTTGAAGGGTGCTTGAAAATCTAAATTCAAATCCTCTATACTTATATATACATAAGGTATATAATCAAACGGAAATGATAGAAATATAGTGTATTTATTAACAAATCTTTTTAAGATGTCTTTTTATTAAATAATCAAAAATCTGATCGTAGTGTTTGTTAAAATTTTAAATAGTATATTGTTAATTATTTAATATCGCCATTGGTTTAATTCTTATAAATAATATAAGTTTGTATTTAAACAGTAAATATTAATATTAATGAAAAACTATTAGCTTTTTAGGAAAAGATTTAATTTATCAATTATTAAATAATTACAAAACAAAAAAAAAAAGTGTAGAAGATAGCCGAAAGGTTTTAAAGGCGAAATCGTTTATATGATATTGAGATAGGTAAATTTAAATAATTGGCTGGAAATATGAAATAATGTAATCGAGGTTAGTTAAATATTTTCAAGTAAATTGAGAAGTTAAACGAACATAAGATGAAAAATCTTAGACCCAAACTTTTGTGAAAGTAAAAAGGTATACATATTTAAAACTCTATTCCTTGATATATTTTTAAAACATACACGGTAATTAAAAACATCCGAAAATGGCATATATCCTCCAAAATGCATTTCATGTTGAATTAGGTCGTTTCATACGATCCAAATCACAATCTACCATGTGTTATTACACGAGTTATATTTAAAACTGATATATTAGTCATTAACTGAGATTTAAAATTTATATCTGGACTAAAGACAATCTCTAGTTTAATAAATGATTAATAATAATTACCTATGTATTTATTTGAAATGGTTGGTATCAAAGTTGTGAATGAATAAAGTTTAATATTTATAAATCAAAACGTAGTTATGCATATATAATGAAATATTATTAATTTCTCATAACAATAATATTTCTGTTTCCATGTTTAGCAATATAATTTTAATATACAAGTAATATTATAATTATTGCTTCTATATAAACTATCGCTACTATAATAATTTTAACAAGCTTGGAAATAAATTACATCTTGCTGGACAAGTATAGTAGAAAGCTATTTATTGAACAACTAAATTGAAAAACATTATTATGATAATTTACAAGTCAAAATCTCAAATGATCATTTAAATTAATACGCTGTACAGGCTTACAAACACCTGGACATATATAATGTAATATATAAGAGATTTGTACTCAGACTTTCACACAACCTCCAACTCTCTATGCCATCTCATATTGCTGACCCACCTGATCATACACATGTTGAAAAGATAAATAATCACCAATATACATATTTTATGCTAATGAGGGCTTTGAACATTCCACCAACAGATTTTCAATGAAATGGATAGCTGAAGAGTTGTGGGTTGGAGTAGTTTGAAGCCTGTCCATTAAAGTATGAAGATTGGCTATCTGAATATAAAGCTGAGCACTGATTGTATATACGTGTGAATATAGTAATCTGGACCAACTGATGATTGCTGGTTTAGCATGAAATACATGTATTGGTGATTATTTATCTTTTCAATATGTATATGATCAGGTGGGTCAGCAATATGAGATGGCATGGAGAGTTGAGGGTCATGTGAAAGTCTGAGTTCAAATAATCATTTAAATAAATAGGCAAATAATTCATAACCTTTGATTTTAAAATTGATATTTTAAATTCATATTGAGGAAAATTATTTCTTATCATGTTAGCAACAGGATAGCTGAGTTGTTAAATGGGAATTTAGCTTAGTTAAAATTTTTAAAAGATATATATATATAAATAAACAAAAAAAGACTTATAAATCCAATAAATAATATTATATTTCAACCAGAGGACTGGTTTTCATCAGAAAGAAAAAAAAAATACACAGTAAAATGGCCATTTTACTGTGTATTTTTTTTTTTTTCTTTCTGATGAAAACCAGTCCTCTGGTTGAAATATAATATTATTTATTGGATTTATAAGTCTTTTTTTGTTTTTATATGTATTTCCTTTGGTTAGTTTGTTATATATTAATATTTTTATATATATATATATATGAAATGATCGTGTGACAAATTTAAAATATTGTAATAATAAGTTAAATGTTTACTTTTCATTTTGAAAGAAAAAAGAAAGTATTACAATTTTTAAATTTTGTTTATCAATTTATTTAAAAAAAATAACAGGTAAAATTAACACTTGTAAATGTTCACCTGTATGGTTTGGCACCTAGTAAAGTTTCTGACTTGGAATCAGGAGATTCCAGGATTGATTCTGACACTCACATGTTTGCTTCTTGAACTTCTTATGAACTTCTGAGCAATAAAGTCATATCCCTTTTTTTATTAATCAAAATGAAGGACAACAATAATAACAAGAAGGAATTAATATATGTAAAAATTCTTTATCAACTAATTAAAAAAAAGAGAGGGCAATTTTTATATGTAAAGGTAGCTTGTTTTAGAAATAAGTACATATATAGAATTTTTTAAAAAAAATAAACATTCTTGTAAAAAAAATATCAATGTTTAATGCAGTAATTTCTGAGATAGATATGTGATTGGATGGAAGATTGATATCAAAGTTGTTTTGCTGAGAAAAGCAGTCAGAAGTTCAGTTTATACATGTGATATTAAATTGATCTAATTCTTGAATAAAAATGATGTTTACAAAGCAGTAAAATACTATAAAATTTTCAAGAACTATGTGCTAAGATCTTGATGATCATTTAATGACCCAACTATGTACTAAAAAGAATATAGAAAAAAAATACTCTACACAGATGCTGTCCACTTACCATGACATGAAAATAATTGTTAAACTGGAAATATGGAGCTAGAAGAATAAAAAGCTAATCTGATATAAAAACATCTGTTAAACTGAAACATGGAGCTACAAAAAAAAACTAAATGGAAGAACTGAAATAAAAATAATTATTATCATTTTCTAAATTTTTTATTTTTGTGTTTATTAGTTAATGTTATTAAATTTGTTTGTAAAATAATAGTTTTTGAAATTTTATTTTGGTGTCTTTATTTTTATAGCTATCTGTTGTATGAATTATCAGTGTGTGTGTGACTGATTTTATCATATAGTGATATTTTAAGGGACTTGCAGACGGTTCTAATCATGATATTTAATGCTAGAATAGATTAAGAATTATATATATTTTCTCTTGGTCAAAATTTCAATCACTGTCCCTAAAGTTTTTGTGATCCTGAACTAGTTCAAGGGAATAATGATATATATATATACAAGTTGGGAGTAACAAGAAGAGATCGAAAACGCAATGTATGGGTAAGAGAACAAACAGGTGTTACTGACCTCATTAAAAAAGTTAAAAGATTGAAGTGGAGTTGGGCTGGACATATTGCTAGAAGAGCTGATAATAGATGGACAATTGAAATCTTAAACTGGATTTCAAGAGATTGTAAAAGACCCAGAAAGAGACTGCATGTGAGATAGATGGATGAAATAAGAAAGTGTGCAGGGGTGATATGGAGAAGAGAATCTAAAGATAAGAGAAGATGGATTGAACTTGGAGAGACCTTCATCCTGCAGTGGAGTGATAATGGTTGATTAATATATATATATATATATATATATATATATATATATATATATATATATATATATATATATATATATATATATATATATATATATATATATGTAGGGTGTCAGTGTGAATATCCAGTTGTACAATTATTTGGATTTGGATATATTTTGGGATGATTATTAGTTTATTGGTAGCTAGAACAATCATGGCAACTAATGGCCTAGAGCATTAGTATTCCTCAGCAATGATATAACATACTAGAAATTTCTATGTATATTTAATTATAGCCATTTTAGCACTTAAGTTTGTGCATGCAATTGAAATCTTGATAATTGCTTTTATAATATGTCCAAATTTTGGCACTGGCTAGATGCTAATTGCAGACTCTTGATGATTATTTCCAGTGAAATTATATTTATAACATATATTGTTTATTATTTACATCTAATGTTTCTTTTTGATCATGTTGAATAATTGTAATTTTTTTATGTTGATCTTAACCTACATATCCATATGAGGTCTGTACCATTATAATATGTATTATTTTCAATCTAAAAATCATCATAAATTTTCATAAAAGAATTTAAAACTCATACAATATTATATTTAAACCACAGCTTTATTCCCATCCTCAACTAAGGTCCAATAAAGCTTAGTGTGATTTTGACGTACATTTTAGTACATTCTATTCTTGAGTTGATACTAAAGTAATTATAATTCTCTTGTGTGGTGCTAAAACATCTCTTGGTTAGCATTAACTTTATCAGTATCAGTGACCACCCAATTATACAAGAGTGACTGTTGTACATAAGGCAAAAAGTAATTTAGAGTTATTATCCAATATGAGCCTTTCTTTCATGTTTGCCATGAAATCATATTCTTGTCCACACACACACACACACAAATACTTAACTGCTTGGTTAGTCCAGAGGTCACAAGAAATTAAAGTGTCAAAAGCAACAGAGCCAAGTAAAATATGTGAATCTTCAGGTCCAAACTTTGCCATTCTACTATGGCTCCAAACTACACAGAGAAGTGTTGTAATGGCTTTCTTAGAAATTCAGCGGAAGTTTGAATGCCACAAGTGACAAAACTGGTCTATGAACTATGGACTTTAGATCTCTAGACTCTGAAACTCTTACGACTGCACCAAATCATATTATTAATTAAACTAGAGATCATCATTAAGCAAGGTATTATTATACTTTCTGTACTCTCAACTTGAACCCTAACCAATTTAGATATATACATTATAAGTTATCACTAATCATATATTGGGGTAGAGATTATCAGATATTTGCAAGCTATAAAAGTGCATCCACAATAGTAACATATCAATAATGATACTAAAATAGAAAAGAAACATAATTTGCAACAAGTAAGAGAAGCATAGAATGCATGTAAAGGCACCATAAATTAATACATATAGCATGTACAAGTATAATTACATTTATGCTAGGTAAAACTCAAAAAAGCAGTCAATTAGATCTCTGATATATGATGGTACAACAAATCACCCAATAAAATTGCTTTTAATATCATATAGAAGTACTGAAAACCTCTAGCAAGCTATATCTAAAGTAACTGTCAGTTGGTAAACATAAAATGTAGAATGAGACCACTTACCCTTTAGCTTCAATTATATATTAAGCATAACATTACTGACATACTTAGATGGAGAGCATGATTTATATACAATAACGCAATTTCAAGAGAAGTACAAGTTATATTTGTATATTGGACTATTTCCATAATCTAATATGAGTATAAAATGTCTTTAGAAAAAAATCAACTTTATTTAAATATATACCAAATACATTCAATTGTTAGCAATAACACACAGGTTAGTATATGCACAATGTCTCAAGAGGTATTATTCTTCTCCATTCTTTGGTGTTGCTGGCCTGATCAGTGTCCGTACTAGGGTGGAAATCAAACCTGGACCCTTAGATTCTTGAGTATTGAATTTTAAGATAACAGTCTAACCAATTGAGCCATCCTGCCAAAGATAATCCTGAAATCATTGTAACTAATCAGAGAAAAAGGTAGAACTGGTAAAAGGTTATATTTAGAAGTATAGTTTTTTATTTCTCATTTTATATATCATGTTAGCATCTATAAAAATATTTAATTTGACACACAGAGTTTTGTTTTGAAAAAAGTATATAATTTTCTGTGGCATCAAAGTCGTACAGCAATCTTTTTCTCATCATGATGACTTCTGATTGGTCAAAGTGTTGTTACCAATTTAACCATCTAATTCCAATTATCAATTTCACTTCTCAAAGATACCTGATTTCTAAATATTGTTGCAATTGTTATATCAAATAGTAGACAGTCATAGAAATATATTAATTTTTCAATGATATATATTTTAAATAAATATTTCAAGGTGAAACATATTAATGACCCCCAAACTTTCCATACAGTAGTGCCACCAAGTGCAAGCCTTTGTAATTAATGGATGTAGGAAGATTCATACATACAATCCCTATCTAGTGACTACTCATCCAATATCTTCAGACGAATTTCTAGCTTGTAGTTTTCACCAGTGAGTAACCTTGGATTTGGCAGCAGGCACCTAGAGCTTAGGATCTAATGGAACCCTCCACCAGCCACCTTTTACCTATTTGGTTAACTGTAAAGTTAGGTTCCCAAGATGAACACCCTAATGTTTCCAATCCAAAATCATTTGCTTGTATAATCACATAGATCTGAACTCTGTTTGACATCCATCCATTCTGTTGTCTTTGGTTTTGTTGTCTGCTCACTGATGAAAGCTAGAAACTAGTCTGAGGATGTTGGATGAGTAGATACTAGATAGAGATTTTATGCACCAATCTTCCCGCATCCACTGATTACAAAAGTGTGCACTTAGTGGGACTACTATATGGAAAGTTTGTTACTCCTATTAACAGCACGTATAAGCATATGAAATAGTGATCATGTGATGTTTAATGGTTATAACATATATTGTATACTTTCATAAATTACAGTATTGAAATACATTAAAGTTAAATTTAACATAATTTATTTCATGTATCCTCTGTAAACAAATGTATTTTAAATTAATAATGTTAAATACTCAGTATAACCATGTCAAGGCTTAAACTGTACAATTAATTTATCAGGTAAATGTTCTTCAGTTTATATAAAGTTTGTTGCAAATTAAAATTACATTTAGCCTAATTATTATTAAAAATATCTTTAAATGTAAAGAAAATATATTAAAATAATGAAATTATTTTAAGAAATAAATATTTGAAAACCAGGCACTCTTTACAAACCTGGAGCTTAATTGTAATTATAGGGATTTGAACACAGATTTTCAAGCACCCTTCAACTATACACACTATTTCATACAACTGATACACATGACCACACACATGTAGAAAAGATAAATAATCTCCAATGATATGGATGGCTGAAAAGTTGGAGATTGGAGTAGACTGAAGCCTATCCATTAAAGTATGAAGATTTGCTATCTTAATACAAACTGGGCACTGATTATATATATGTGTGGGAGATGATAATCTGGACCAACTGTTGAGTGCTGGTTTAGCATGAAATACATATATTGGTGATTATTTATCTTTTCTACATGTGTGTGGTTATGTGTATCATTTGTATGAGATAATGTGGATTGTTGAAGGGTGCTTGAAAATCTGAGTTCAAATCCCCTATACTTTTAAGAAATAAAATAAGCTCACTTTGAGATTTGGACAATCAACAGAAGAATAATAAAGAGACTTCAGACCACTTAGAAAAGGAATGGAGACATATATGTTAAGGTTAACAAGAAGAGATTAAAAGAAAATTATATGGATAAGAAAATAAACAGGCATCATTGATATATTAAAAGATTGAAATGAAGCTATGCTGGATATATTTCTAGAAGAGATGATAGACTGAAAGTTGTAGTTGTAAATTGAATCCCAAGACATTGTAAAAGATTTAGAAAGTGATCACACATGGGATGGATAATTGAAATAAGGAAGTTTGCTTGTTTTCTGGTGAGAAAGAGGATAAATATTAGAGAATCTGGATTAAATTTGGAGAGATGTCATCCTAAAATGAATCAAGTCACTGAAAATGATAATGAATGTAATATAAACAGTTTCTTATATAATGCTAAAAATGAAATAACTAAATTAACAAACATGAATGTTATACCAAATTCTATTCGTTGTCAGATATATTCATGCACAAGACATTTCAGATCATATCTACTTGTTAATCTGACTTGTAAGGGTTTTGCTATGAATTTAGTTCCTTAACCATTTTTTTGCACATTTAGTAGCTAAGTTTCTATCGTTACTTTTTAAAACATTATTTTACATATACAATGCATAATTGATTTCGACAAGAATTAGAAAGGTGGAATGAGAGAATATTTTGAACTAGATCCAACATCTATCATTAAATGCTGGATAGCTAGAAAATTTTAAATTTTATTTAAACTTTTAAATATAAACAATTGTTTAATAATACACAAATAGATAATACAGGTTAATAGATTACACAACATTTCGACTATTCTCCACTTTTTTTCAGGTGTTTCTGGCTGACCAGAGATAATATTAGTCCAGGAAGTGAACATACACCTTTAGATTTTTGAATATTGAATATCCTTTGCTAATATTGTCAGTGGTCAATCCAGAAACACCTGAAGAAAAGTGAAGAATAATTCCATTTGAAACATTGTAATGTTGTGTAATCTACTAATTATTGTCTGTTTGTGTGTTATTATTTTGTCCATATTTGAAAAGTTTAAATAAAGTTTAAAATTTTCTAGACATTCAGCACTTAATGATAGATGATGGAAATAGTTCAACATATTTTCACATCTAATATACCATTATCACTACACTTCAAGAAAATAGAAAGATGGAATCCTTTTTTAAAAAATAAGGAGGATATAAATTGTAGATAGGATAGCAAAGGGTGATATCCAGATCAAGGACAGCATATTATAATGTTGTGAAGAGATGGAAACTGTTATTATGGATTAAAGAAAAGCTAGTGGCAGATGGTAACATTACTGTATTTTTTTTTGCTTTTAAAAGTTTAGCGTTATTTGGCAATGGAATAAATAAAACTTGAATGTCGTAAATTAATTTGTATGTATTTTTAAATGTATCCCTTTTGATTTTATCTTATGTTTGCTACCTGAAAACTTTGCTCAAGGCTGTTAATCTGAAGCTAATCTGGAACAGATTATACTTGAATGTATACATTCAATGCAGTGAACAAACCCACTGTTTTATGAATGTACTTCTAGGGCTGACTGGGTTAGCTGTATGGGTTACTACTGTGTATATGGACCTTATATATAATCTATCATGAATTCCAGGTAGTAATTATTGCAAATAATGAAATATTTTAAATCTTTGATTTAATTGCTTTGAAACTTATGGCATAATTGCTTTTTGGAAAATGTATTAATTGCTTTAATGAAGCAAAAAAAAAAACCCCACTATTTTAAAGTGTTATTACATTTTTCTTATATTATATAATGAGCTTGCTAATAGATCTTAATGAGGTTTTCTGAATTTCCTGATCCTCAGACTGGTTTCTAGATGCTGGCAGTCATCAGTGAGACACTAGGATATTCAGACATTAATTAGCTTTGCAGCTAGAGACCAGTCTGAAGATAGGGATATTCAGAAAAGCCTGTTAAGAACTATTAGCATGTTCATTATATAACATTTGTAGTACAAGCTTATTAAATGAAGTCACATGATAAATGACTTGATTTTCTTGCAATTACTTTTTCCTTTTTGTTGTATTTGTAATAAAGTAGCAAAACTTTTTAACTTTCACAACTGAAAAGGTTTTAGTATTTTCTTCATATGAATCAAGCACTGTTTTTGTTAGATATGATTCTGTTGCACCACATGGAAAGCATTCTCAGCTGCACCTAAGAAAAACAGAGACTAATTCATATAAAAAAAATAAAACATTTTTCATTGCAGACATTCAAAACGTTTTGCTAATTTATTTTAAAGTATTATAAGTTATTGTATATAAATAACATTTTGCATTGTCCAAAACTATACAAAATGAAAGACAATTCAAGAAGTCTTTATATAATGCAGTTCAATAAAAAATAATATATATATACAATATTTTATATACATTAAAAACAATCTTTATTTAATTGGATGAGAATTTCCCTAAAACGCAAAAAAGGATTTTTTTTCCTATCGCAATTTGGATTGGGATATTTAATTTGAAATAAAAGTCATAACATAAGTTAATTAATTGAATCACTAATTTTTAAAAACTAGTGATTGAATTAATTAATTTCTAAAACCAACATGCTTTTATTACAATTTAAATATCACAGCCCAAATTGCTGTCAAAGAAACATTATTTTTTGATTTTTAGTGTATTTCAGATCAAATCATTTTTTAAAAAAATACTTTATGTATATAATATTTAAATAGTCAAAATAAGAGACATAGATCACATGACACAATTCTCTTAAGCTTGCAAGATATAAACAATGAGCATTGCCAATTGCTCAACAAGCTTTGTGATAAATGCTTAGCCAGAGAAAGCATTTAAAATATCTCTGTCAGGAACCCTCCTAACCTCTGACCCTGATTTTGTGCTTTGGCACTCCTCAGAGAGGCGCTAGAGTAGCTTCAGACACTATATATATAGTCTATACAAGTCTTAATGTAATTATAAGGACTCATATTTTCAAACTCCTCTCAGTTATCCAATCCATCTTATACAACTGATACACATGACCACATCCATGCATATATGATCATGTGTATCAGTTGTGTAAGATGGATTGGATAGCTATGGGGAGTTTGAAAATCTGAGTTCAAGCTCGTTATATATATATATATATAATCAATAGATGGAGCTTTACCAAGACCTCCAAACAAGTGTATTTTTGTTTTCATAAACGTCAGAGTCAGAATTCACTGTCTCTTTCATTGGCTCCACCCTCAGATCAGCTGATTTCAAGATGATTTGCTATCATCAGTGAAGGATAGAAGTTAGAAACTAGACCTAAACACTAACTCCAAGCATTTATGCAACAAGTTCCTATCAGTTTACAAGCATGAATTTTTTAGACACGTAAATGTCTTCAAACTCAGCTTATCAAGCCAGATAGCTATATGGGTCTGATATCAGTTCAGTTTCTCCACATAGTCAAAGCTTCTGCAATATATATACGTAAACTCTGACATTTATGTAAACAAAAATATGCTTGTTTGGAGGTCTTGGTAAAGCTCCATCTATTGATCATAAATACAAGCGATGGCAAGTTTATGTATATAAAACTTGTTTTTGTTTTTTCATAAATGTACCTTTAAAGTTTCTTGCAATGATATATATTGCAGAAGCTTTGACTATGTGGAGAAACTGAACTGATATCAGACCCATATAGCTATCTGGCTTGATAAGCTGAGTTTGAAGACATTTACGTGTCTAAAAAATTCATGCTTGCAAACTGATAGGAACTTGTTGCATAAACGCTTGGAGTTAGTGTTTAGGTCTAGTTTCTAACTCCTATCTTTCACTGATGATAGCAAATCAGCTTAAAATCAGCTGATCTGAGGGTGGAGCCAACAAAAGAGACAGTGAATTCTGACTCTGCTGTTTATGTAAACAAAAATACGCTTGTTTGGAGGTCTTGGTAAAGCTCCATCTATTGATCATAAATACAAGCGATGTCAAGTTTATGTATATAAAACTTGTTTTTGTTTTATATATATATATATTAACATTCCAGTATTTTACAACAGACTTTCCATAATGATTCATATTCAAATTTAAAAACTAAGCAATGGTATTGTAATTCTAGTATTTGAAATGAAATTCATGCTTGTTAAAATTTTTGTTTATGAAAACACTCTTTTAAAGATTCTAAATTTTAATTAAGCAATAAAAAATTAAGATTTCAATTTTTATTTGTTTTTCTTTCTGTTTTAATTAACTGAAAATGATTTTTAGTGAATATTCAGTGTAAGCTATTTTTAAAAAAACATACTGCCACTTAGAGAACATCTTTCAAAACCTACCAAACTGATAACAACAAGTTTTAGAATTTAGACCACCAATACTCTTAGAATGAATGAGCTTAAAATATTTCAGTGTCATATTACAATGTCACTGTCACTCAACATATGTAGAAAATTTAAAAAAATCTATTCCATAGCAATATGATAAAAATTAGTTTCAAGATCTGACTCAAATAAAGAAACAAATAAACAAACAGAATTTCTAAGTTAAATAAAAGCACTTATGGTAATTAAAGTATATATATATTATTAAAATGTATATATTTGTATAATTTAATAATTTTCTAATAATTAATTATTTAAGTTTGCATTATTTATATTAAACATTTAATCACCAAATATAGATAATTTTTTTAAATCAATGCAGTTATAAATCATATAGATAAAGACATATGTAAAAAGCATATGATCTTCAGAATGCATTTATAACAAAACTAGCTTTCATCCATTGGCCCTAATTTCTGCCCATATATGTCAACACAATAAATTTAATATACAAGTGCATCATTATTTGACTGCTCTCATTTTAATAACACATTCTAGGATTTATGATGAAGAATATTATTTATTAATCATTTTTATTAGACTATAAGCTATTGTTTAACATTTTGATCCTAGATATGTTTTAAACCCAATTAAATATTACTACTACATCAGTGTTTTTCTGAAGTTTTGTGATAATGGTATTTTAGTTATATTTACATATTGGAGTATTTCCATCCTCTAATAAAAGTATTTAGTAAATTTAACTTTATTTAAACATTCCAAATACATTAACCTGTTAGTAATAGCACACAGATTACAATATGCAGAACATTTCAAGATATATTATGCTCCCCTGTACTTCAGGTGTTACTGGTCTGATCAGGAACAGTAAATGGTAATTGATTCTAGTCCCTTAGATTATTGAATATTGAATTTTAAAATAACATTTTGATTAACTGACTCATCCTGCCAAAGGTGACAATCTGTAGACATTTCATACACTTAACTATGAGGTTTCTCCTGATTTATCCACTTTTTTCCTTAAGAGCAAAGTTGATTAGTGGTTTCCATACATTATGTATAGTTATACTAGGGTGACTTATGGGGCTGTTCATCATTATCATGAGAGCAGATTCTTTAAATTTTCTTTTTTCTGTCTTTTCTTCTCTATCCAATATTTTTGTATTTTCCCAATTGAATATATGTTCATGGGTACCTACACGGTCTGCTTTCTTAGACATACCTGTTTCTTCTCTTCTAATTATCAGTTTGTGTTCTTGCAAGTGCTTTTCAATGGGATTACAAGTCTCACCTATATACATTCTTCCACATTATTAATCTGAGCATGAACATTATTCCCTTTAATCCATTTCACTTTTCTTGTTCATGAATGAAATGATTAGTATAAAATAAAATTTAAATGTAACACACTCCTAAATTATATAGACAATATATTTTAATTTAAAAACATGCAAATATTTCCTTTGTTTTGGACCAGTAATTTGAGTAAATATTTATCATTTGATTTTAGTATTTAAACCATCATTTTATATTAGAATTCAATAAACTGGACTAGGTTTGTTGTAAATATAAGTTTAAAACACCACATAATCACCATTTCCTTTGCTTACACAAGCTGTTTAAACAGTAATGTGATGTGATGTGATGTATTGTGGCTTCTCCTTAAACGAAGTCAAAAATATCTGAGCAATTATGCCCAGATAAACCTGTTAGCCACTTAATTTTCCATTCCCCACTCTTAAGTTTTCCTATATTCTGCTCCATCCCATTTCCACAACATAATTTTTGTCAACTCTATAACCTTTATATCTAAATCCCTTTTATCTTTCCCAAACCCAGCATAAAAACCAATAATTCCCTTTCTGTATAATCACTTTTTTCATATTTATTCTTCCATAACTTCATTATATGTACCCTTTCTGTTTTCTATTCCTTCCTTACATAATTTACAAAATAAATCACCCATGTTTTTCCATTTACATGTATATTCTCTTGTAGCTAAAGATCCTGTTTAAGCCTTAAACAATAAACTACTTTCCTTACTATTATCATATATTACTCACACCTAATATTCTCTTTATTTCTATATATATTTAAACTCTTTTTACTCTCCATACTATTTCTCCATCTCTCTAACTCCCTATTTTTTTATTAATAAATCTATTCTTTTATCCCATTCCTTACTACAATAACACTCAACAATCCTCTCAACACAATCATCCCATCTTTTGTACAAATATACTGATATAAATTCTTTATCCAAATATTTTGCATACCACATTACCTTTCTTACCCATCTTGTTACCTGCTATTTATTCATAACCCAATTAAATACTATTTTAGCTATTCTTTTATTATCCATAAACTGCAATCTACCAAACATTTTCATTTTACTTTTTGCATCTCTCATATAATAACTTGACCATTCCATTTCTCCTTGAATTGCCTCCTTTGCTGTCCATACATCTGCATCCAATGCATGTCTTCCTACTTCCCTTTGAACTTTTTCTAAATAATCTAATACCCTTCAGTAACACATAATGCATCATTACCATATGTTAACCCTGCTACTGCAACTCCCTTCCATATAATTCTAACTCATCATATTTATTATATGAAAACAGTGTTAATTTCTTTTTCAATCCCTTTCTTTTCTTTGCTTCATTTATCAATTTTTTTTCCCCATTCATCCAAATAATTTTTCTGATTACTTAAAATAATCCCCAAATAACTATATCTATTCACCACACTTAACTTAATATCTCCAATAAAAATTCTACATCTTCTCTTTCTCCAGTATTAACCATCATTATATTTGATTTTTCCTGCACTTAATTTAATCCCCATTTCTTCACCACCCTTGCACATGTCATCAGCATATCTTCTCTTCTTTCTGCACACAAAAAATATCAACCACAAAAAAAGATCTGACAAAATATATACTCCCTTACCACCTATTAATGGTATCTCTCCCCCTTTCATACAATAGTGCCACATAGTACAAGTTAATAATTAATGGAGGCAGGAAGGTTTGTGCATAAATCCTATTTAGTGCACATTCATCTAATATATCTAGAATAATTTTTAGCTTATGGCTTTCATCAGTGAGGAATCTTGGATCTGAGAGCACTGGAGGGTTGTAATAAATCCTAAGATCTAGGTGCAGTATTCTCAGATCCAAGCCTCCACACTGATAAAAGCTACAAGCTAGAAACTAGTCTGGGTGGATTGGATGAATAGGCATTAAATACGGTTTAATGCACAACTCTTCTTGCATCTATTGATTACTAAGGCTTGCACTGGGTGGAACTGCTGTATGGACAATTTGCTACTGTTTTAAATAAGCATTTATTTTATAACGTCTTGCGTGCGATTATAATTACGATAGAATGACAGCCTGTTAAGCTAATTGCGCAGACGCTGTGAGAATGTTATTAATAAATGAATACCTTCGAACAATCACATGATATAGTATTTGTATAAGAGTAAAAAGGATACTATATCATGTGGTTGTTCGAAGGTATTCATTTATTAATAACATTCTCACAGCGTCTGCGCAATTAGCTTAACAGGCTGTCATTCTACTGTTTTAAATATAAGTTTATAAATGAAAAACATCTAAAAAGAAATTATAGTTAAATTTTGGAAATTTTTTTTATTAGATGATTTCTTCAACACCAGTAAAAAAAAATTTAACAAAACTATTAATGATTGAACTTCATTAGTGAATCCTGAATGAAATAATGTTATGTTATCATAAAGCAATGAAATTCTATTTAAAATTTAAAACTATATTTATAATTATTATTATTATTCTATACTATGGTGTTTAGCAGAACTTTGGCAATTGTAATTTGATTCACCATTGTTGTAAGTTTCTTAAGTTTTTTTTAAATAAAACATATTTTAAAAAAATGGAATCAAAAAAACATTTCATTTCACTAATTACTATACAAGTATTTTGTAAAAGTAATCATAAAATTTAAATAGATTATGGAAAATATAAATCCTTTTTTTTCCATATGTCATAGCATTGGCCAGGAGGCGAACCCACAACATCTGTCTGCAACTAACTGCTTGCTTGCAAGGCAGCTGATCTCTCAGCTAACAACACGATGAAAATATAAATCCTTTTTACACATTTGTTTAGAACAATGCAAAAATCCTCTCAAAAATTATCTTGAAATCTGAAAACAAAGAATTGTACATGGATTTTACACTTATATGAAGAACTTTTAATCTGTAAAATACTGACATCTTCAGATTTTTTGTTGAACTATTAAATCAATATTATTTTAATTCCAATTTCTATCATCAAATAAATGCAAAACTGGTAAAATAAAGCTAGAAGTAGCTAAGGAAAGCAAAATAAATTCAAAATGTCTGTATCAGCTCCAAACAATTATATGTATTAATGAGTGAGTTAAAAATGTGTTATATTTAAAACTTGTATTATTTCTTGAATACATCAGCATTAGCAAGATAAGAGCTGTTAAATGAGTAATATATATGCTGAGATTAACAGTTAATATACCAATTTATACTTGAGTTTACAATTTATATTTTGGACTAAAAAAAATAATTTATAGCAAAATAAAAATAATTAGTAAATAGCTTTATAATTTATCCTAGATGGCAAAATGAGCATATTTAATTAATATCGTATTTGTAAATTGGATTGTGATATTTAATGAATGTTTGTGTAAATGATAAAGATTTTTCCCAATTATACAATTATGACAGATAAAGATTTTTCCCAATTATACAATTATGACAGACAAAAATAAAGCATGGCCCTTAATCCCAGGAGGCTGTAAAGTCACCAACCAAGGCAGCGGTTGGTGGCTGAAGGCGGAGGGTGCTAAGAATATCCTGGAGGCGGACCCAGGCTGCCATTTGATGACGACTTTTTATTTGGGTACTTACAACTGCAGATCACTTTCAAGTGAAGGAAGATTGCAAGAATTAGAAGAAGAACTCTCTTATATTAAATGGGATATTATTGGACTTTGTGAAGTTAGAAGAAAAGGTGAAGAGACAATTGATTTAAAAAGAGGACATATGCTCTATTATAAAGGCACAAATATTGGAAATACAAGTGGAGTAGGATTCATTATAAATAAAAAGTGGAAGAACAATATTGTGGAGATTGATGGTGTATCAGACAGAGTGGCAAGATTAGTTATACAACTTAATAGCAGATATCAAATGCAGATAATTCAGGTTTATGCCCCAACAAGTTCTCACAGTGATGAAGTAGTAGAAGATTTTTATATGGATGTACAAAAGGCTTTTGATCAGAGTAAACAACATTTTAAAATTGTTATGGGAGATTTTAATGCTAGAATTGGTAAACAAATGAAAGATGAAAGTGTTGTAGGTAATCTTGGTTATGGTAATAGAAATGAGAGAGGACATAGACTTGTGGAGTTTGCAGAGAAGGAAAAACTTTATATTATGAATTCTTTTTTTGAGAAAAATGTTAGAAGGAAATGGACATGGAAGCATCCAAATGAAGGTACAGCAGAATTGGATTATATTTTGACTAACAAGAAATACATATTTCAAGATTGTAATGTTCTTAATAAATTTGACACAGGAAGTGATCATCGATTAGTAAGGGGTAAGATACATGTTAATGTAAAACTAGAGAGACAAAAATTATTAAGAAAAACTATATTTACAGTTGATATTCCTAATCTTCAGAAACATTCTAATGAATTTAAATTAGAACTTACAAATCGGTTTCAAGTATTAGTAGATTTTGAACATGATTCAGATTTGAATGAAATTAATATGAAAATAACTGATACACTTTTAAAAACTGCAACAAAGATAGCTGGTAGAAAAAAGCAGCAATTGACTAATAAAATTTCTACTGAGACTAGAGAACTTATGAAGAAAAGAAGGAATATGAAGATATGCAAGAATGATGCATTAAAAAGAATTGAATATCTCGAATTTTGTAAAATGGTGCGGAAAAGAGTTGAAAATGATATAAGAAAGTATAACTGTGAACTAGCAAGAAAAGCTGTAGAAGAAAATAAAAGTCTTAAGAATGTAAAACAACATTTTGGTATTGGTAGGAAATTTATATCTGCAATAAGGAAAAAAGATGGAATTATTACTAAAAAGAGGGATGACATTATGAAATTGGTAGAAGATTTTTATCAAGAATTATATAGTAATAAAGAACAAGTACCTCCTATATCTATTACATCTTCCGAATTGCCCAGAATTTTAAATGAAGAAGTGAGAAATGCAATTAAATGTATGAAAAAAGGAAAGGCTCCAGGTAATGATGGAATTATAATTGATATATTAAAAGAAGCAGGTGAAGAAACAGAAAAAATATTAGCAAAGTTATATACCAAATGTCTAAATGATAAAGATGTACCGGATGATTGGAAGAATGCAGTAATAATATTAATATTTAAAAAAGGTGATAAAGAAGATATTAGAAATTACAGACCTATCAGCCTTTTATCAGTTTTATATAAAATTTTTACCAAGATAATTACAACTCGTCTACAGAGAACCTTGGATTTTCATCAACCAAGAGAACAAGCTGGATTTGAAAGTGGTTTTAGTACAGTAGATCATATTCAAGTATTGAGAGAAGTTATAGAAAGGACAAATGAATATGAGTTGTCATTATGTTTTGGATTTGTAGATTATGAAAAAGCATTTGATTCTATAAACATTTCTTCAGTGATTAAAGCATTGGATCATCAAGGTATAGATCCAGGATATTGTCATATTTTAAAGAATATTTATAAAAATGCAACAGCAACAATTAGATTACATAATGATACTGGGAAAGTCAACATTGAGAAAGGTGTAAGACAAGGTGACTCCATATCTCCAAAACTTTTTACAGCAGTGCTGCAAGAAGTATTTTGTGGATTAAAATGGGAAACTAAAGGAGTGAAAGTAAATGGAGATTATTTAAGTCATTTAGATTTCGCAGATGATGTAGTTGTTTTTGCAAATAATGCTTCCGAGCTGCAGGAAATGTTGCAGGAGTTATCAGATGAAAGTAGGAAAGTAGGAAAGTAGGACTAAAGATAAATGTTAAAAAGACTAAAGTAATGTTTAATCGATTTGCTCCAAATATGAAAATAAAGATTGATTATGATGAATTAGAAGAAGTTAAGAGTTACAAATACCTTGGTCAGATTATTAATACAGATGGAAACATAATAGAGGAAATTAATCATAGAATTAAACTTGGTTGGAGTGCTTTTGGTAGAAATAACTTGATATTAAAAGAAAATATGCCTATGTGTTTGAAAAGAAAGGTTTTTAACAAATGTGTTTTACCAGTTCTTACTTATGGATCTGAGACTTGGACACTTAATAGAAGATCAATACAGAGACTTCAGACCACTCAAAGAAGTATGGAGAGATGTATGTTGGGAGTAATAAGAAGAGATCGAAAACGCAATGTATGGGTAAGAGAACAAACAGGTGTTACTGACCTCATTGAAAAAATTAAAAGATTGAAGTGGAGTTGGGCTGGACATATTGCTAGAAGAGATGATAATAGATGGACAATTGAAATTTTAAACTGGATTCCAAGAGATTGTAAAAGACCCAGAAGGAGACCACATGTAAGATGGATGGATGAAATAAGAAAATGTGTAGGGGTGATGTGGAGAAGAGAAGCTAAAGATCGGAGAAGATGGATTGAACTTGGAGAGACCTTCATCCTGCAGTGGATTGATAATGGTTGATAATGATGATGATGATGATTTGTTAATTTGATTTTTTTTTCTAATTATGATGGGACTTCAATTTGAAGAGTGAATTAGATTTTATTAATATCAGAAGTATCACCTTATAAATATGGTTGTGTTTGGTCTGAATTTCAGGTTTCAAGCTCAAAGCAAACAGTGACATCAATAAAAATATTAACATTCAGTAAGCACAGTTGTACATAGATAAATGTAGTTAATACTTTTCCGACCATGCCAGACTCAACAGCTCTATATATTAGCTTGTTTTGTGAGTTCTCATCAAGACTCTTCCGGCTGTACTGGACAGCTTGTCTCAAGTCCTAGTCAAGAATCTTCCAGCTGTACTAAACAGCTTGCTTCGAATCAGCCATAGTTTAGCAGCTATTGTGAACTTGCCTCACTGAGTAGACATAATGGTAATGACTATAGCAGAAACACCTTTGCTATTGGAAGTGGTTTCAATTGAGAGCACATTCAGTCATTCAGGTTAGATAGGAATTCTCTCTTTCTTTCTCTCCCTTATTCTGGCTTGCCTCCAAAAAGGCTGATTATTTATTGCTAGATCCTCTACCTTACTATCAGCAATTGGATTCAGAGCATCATTGCCTATTGGCCAATATTAACCAATGGTAAGATTTTATACACATGTTTGCACATTGGCTATACTTATGTTTTACTTTTTGGTTATCTTTATACATTGGTTATCTATATGTTTACATATTGGTTAGCAACAATGAGTGTTCATTCCGATTAGATAAGGAATGAATCTGGACTAGTCCACTTCTAAAGGCATGGTCAGATATGACAATGCAAATTCTTCACAATTAGAATGAAAAATTACACTTGTGGCTAAAGAAATGTCAAGATTTAAGATTTTATATAGCTGCTCTTTCTGAGGAAGGAGATTTATTAGAACAGATGGATGGATACACAAGTTTTTTGGAAAGGCAGGCCAAACAGTGAAAGAAGTATGCAGGGTGTTCGATTTGCTATAAAATCTCATGTAGTATAATTCTGTGTTATATCACTGAAATGAGGAAGGAGGTTTATTATAAGAGATGGATGGATACAAGGTCTTTGGAAAAGCAGATCTATCAGGCAAAGAAGAATGCACAGTATTGGGTTTGCTGTGAAATCTCATTTAGTATAATTCCGCGTTATATCAATGAAAGATTAAGGATTTTATTAGAGATCATTTTATTAGTGCCTATGCTCCAATATTATATTCAGAAAATTCAGGTAAGGAAAGCTTTTATTCTTTTTGGATAACATTTTGATTTTAACTATTTAGGCTGGGTTCAAATCTGGCGATTGTTGCAAATACGTCAAAATTGGTGTCTCGAAAAAAATGCAACTGTCAATATTTAAACTGCGTTTAATTAATTTAAAATTTTAATTCGTATTGTCGTAGAAAAAAAAATCTCAATTTCTTATAACAAATACTGCAATATATAATGCTGACATCTTTTATTTTGAAAATAGTATTAAATTTTTGAAAACAACGATAATTGTCCGTATTTAGTGTTTTGATTCAAGAATGAATTCGAGAAAAGAATTCTAATTACTTCTCTAATATTATTCGGCCTAGGGCTTATTGTTTCACTGCTAATCTTAATGTTGTTAAACAATAGTTTATTTTTAGTTACTTAGAATGAAAACAAGCAACTAAACTAATCTCATTTCCAAATTTATACGCATGTGTGAGCGAATGTAATATTATTAATTAAATGAGGATTTTCCTGCATTTTAAACGTTATTTTTCCGATTTTGGCAACACAACAGAACTCTCCCCTTCTTGGTTTAGAGCCGAGATAGATTGTCAGACTTTGTAATGTAAGGTCTTCAGATCGATTTTAATTCTGGTACTTTTTGTATTTGAGTTTTTCATGCTCCTAAGCAAATAAAGCCACCCACCATTACATATGTCTTGGTTAACTACGCTATTAATAATAAACTACCAGGTAAATGTCACATGATCTCTACATCTGTATCTTTAGATATAGAGGTAACTAATCTAACAAGAATGTTTAGATGCGAAATTGACTGCATACCCGATGTAAGTATAAACTCTTTATATAAGTAAATTGGCATGATAAAACAGACTTTAGAGAACCCATTACAAGCCAAAAGCCTTTTAAACAATCCTTTACAGAAGAGCAGTGAAAAATCAGTAACCATTAGGTTTTCCAATTGTCAGATAATGAGATTTTTAGCAGTTTCCCGTTTTTGTTTCATTCTCTACCTACAAAAAAACTAGATATCCATTTTTTGAGCAGTACCGGTTGATTATCTGGGTTGTAAAAAAACAGTTAACTATAAAAACTTCCGAACCTAATGATATAACATCCATCCATCCATCTATCTATCTATCTATCTATCTATCTATCTATCTATCTATCTATCTATCTATCTATCTATCTATCTATCTATCTATCTATCTGTCTGTCTGTCTGTCTGTCTGTCTGTCTATCTATCTGTCTATCTGTCTGTCTGTCAGTCTGTCTGAGTTATTTATTTTGGTAATTTTTTTATGGAATTGATAGATGTCTGGTAGATAATTAATTTTTAATACCATTTTTATTGAATATTATGATCTCTACTCCATTTTCCCAATCATCTGGCAAATCTTTATCATTTAGATATTTGGTATATAATTTTGCCAGCATTTTTTTCTTAAGATCGTTTATTATAATCCCATCATTTTCTGGAGTGTTTTCTTTCTTCATGGATTTAAGTATAGGTTTTACATCTTCACTTAAGATGGTTGGTAATTCAAAAGAAGTGATAACTCTGGAGAATAATTTCTTTTCATATTTTTTATTATTATTACTAATTTCAACAGCATGTAAATGTCTTTTACTACTGCTTAAGTAGGGGATGTGTAGGAATATAATCAAATCATAGAACATCAATGCACAACATTTCTATACTTTTGATCCCCTTACTCAGGTGAAAAATTGATGCAACTTATTTTTTGTTTATCTTTTTATACAGGTGACCCCGTTACTTGGATGAAAATTTGATGAGATCCATTCTTTAGTTTTACCACACCTAATTTATAAGTATGAGTATATAAAAAAATTCACAATAAAATGGTAGTAGTTTTAATTAATATGAAAATTTATATTTTCCAATATTTTACTATTAATCATATGCCATTTGAAATGAAATTTTCGGAAAAAATTGTATACTTACAAAAAAAAAAGATAAACAATTTATTTTCATATGATTCTTATCTACTTTAAAAAAGTAAATTCTTTCAAAAAATACTTATCCAAAAACATGAGAATTTCCTAAAAATTTTGTGATACCCAATAATTTTTATGTGACCCCCTGAGAGGATGTGAGACATGGTCTGTGTGTCACTGTCATATAACATTCTCAGTGTAATATGTTACTTTGAATTATTTTGAAAGCAGACTCATAACAAATCATTTTAATAAACTTCTTTTCAATTATGAATGTCCATTCTTTCAGTCACAATATAATTTTGAGTAACTTATTACAAGGAGAATGTTCTGTGATGTCATTATAATTATATATTTCAGATTCATACAACTCTGCAGTATATTTCAGGATGTCAACTCTCTTTTAATAATAGTTCTATGTTTTCTTTTTATTGCAGATACAACTCCCCTTTCAATATTAAGTTGGTTTACAGGTTTGAGATTTTTGTTCTTTTCTCCAGCTTTCCTTGCCAATTAACAATAATATTTTAATTATATCATTCTTAACTCTTTTTCTGCTATTTTACACAATAAAAGTTTTAGATACTCAATATTTTTTAATAGATCTTTTTAAAAAAATTGATATCTCTTTTTTCATTCGTCATCTTGTCTCAATAGAAAATTTATTGGTAAATTGTTGATTTTTTGTAGCATTTATATTCTATTGTATCAATTATTGATTTAATTCAAATATGAACTATTTTCAAAATCTGTTAATATTTTAAAACAATTTGCAAGATGCAATTAAAATTCATTAGAGTGTTCACAAAGACTAGTTTGCATTAACATTTTATCTTTAATCTTACTAATTGATGGTCACTTCCTGCGTTTAATTTATTAAAAACATTACAGTATTGAAGTAGATATTTTCTTTACATCAAAATATAATCCAATTCTGCTGTATCTTCATTTGGAAACTTCCATATCCATTTATAATTAGGATTTTTCTCAAAGAATGAATTCATAATATATAGCTCTCTGTTTTCAGACAATTCCACAAGACTTCTCTCACCATAAGTAAATTTAATCACAGTTCTTTCATTTTTCAATTATTTGCCAATTCTAACACTAAAGTCTACCATGACAATTTTCAGATGTTGATTGGCCTAATTAAGAGTGAAATTACCAGATAATGTAAGAATAGTTTGGGAAAATAGTAAATCTTTGGATAAATAGTTATGTAATATAAATAGGATAAATAATATTAATAGGGTAGGGATGGTTTATAAAATCAAATGTGGAAATTGTAATAAGATATATATAAGACAGACAAGAAGAATGACAAGTGTTAGAGAGAAGGAATATGATAGAACAATTAATATGAAAGATATTAGGTCAGAACCACATATACATTATTTAGATACTGATCATAAAATAGAATGTGAGATGAATATTAGTTATAAAATATGTTAAAGATTATTGTAAAAGAATATATTATGAAACTTTATACATTCAGAAAAATTTGGATAGTTGTGTAAATATAGTTAAAGTTCAATCAAAATTAAGTGGAAAATGGGCATTATTAGATAATTGGAAGATTTAAAAATTATGGTGGAATTGTGAATGAGTTTATAAACCAAGGGGGGGGGGGTAGAATATTTATTTGTTTGTATAAATATATATAAAAGTATTTACATAGATTTAATTTTTTTTATGTATGTTTTTTTATTTTATTTATTTATTTATATGTATAATGTAAATTATATTGTTTAAGGTGATTAATATCCAATAGGTGGAGTAAATGTAATTAATAGGTCATGTGATGTATAAAATTTTATATCTTGAAAATGTCTAAATAAGAGATGAAAGTTGGATTGGTAATTAAATAATTATAAATATCATTAGTTGTTTATTGCAATCTTAGTTAAATTGATTATTATATTAGGTATATATCTATAACAATATTGTGGAAAAATTTATATACTGAATATTTGACCATTATATATATGCCATTTGTAATTTGTAATGAAAATAAAAAAAATAAGCACCTACATTTTTAACTAGAAAGCAGAAGATATATAAAATTTTGCTTACAGACAAAAGTTTCTCTCATCTCTCCCCCCTCCCACCTAAACCGTATAAGTTTAGACCCATAATAAGATTACTGTCCCCTAGGAACCTGGGTAAGATCTCTTCAGACCAATATTTGGAATTTTACACAATATTAAGTAACTTCATATTAGCCATCAACTTTTCATTTTTCTTCTTTTAATAAAGATTTAAAAAAATTAGAAGTTATATGATAAGCAAGCTCAATATCTTAAAATACTTCAAAGAAAGCCATACCTTATATAACTATTTTATTGGAATCACGTAATTAAAAAAAAACACAACGTGAAATTTTATTCAGTTTTGGCAGGAATTTATTTAAATATTTATAAAGAAAAATCTATGTAGGAGAAACAGAAAAATAAAATTGCTGAGAAAATTTTAAAACATTTCTAGATAATTTCATCTCTGCTAAAATTTTCTTTAAAACCCACAGGTCTAAAAAGTTTAAAATCAATACAAATAAAAAAATAACTTTTACTTTCTTTTACACTAGCTTACATTCAATAAATATGGAAACATACTAGTATGCGGGTGTGCAGATATATTTGATGAAGTTTACCATTTTATAATTTAAACTTTATCTTTTGATTTAACCCTTCACTATTGATGCGGAAAAATATTTAAATCCATATAATTATATTTTGAAAGTGAAATATTTATAGCCCCTATTATAGTTCTCCCCACTTCCTTTTTTTAATTTTTTTTTATAGCGATACAAATCTCTCATCCTTACAATATATATATATATAAGAAAAAATCCAAGCGCTTACTGCTAGTTGAAAATTCAAATATAAAATATCCTTTAGGATTGTGCTGCTTGAAATTCCGACTTTATATTTATTCACAAAGGACGTTGCTGAATATCTTAACGTTTGGAAGTGTGATTTGTCATACATATAATATTTAAATGGATGTATATTGTCTATACTGAACTTAATGCAATTAGAAGGGACCTGAACTCGGACTTCTAAGCTCCCCACAGCTATTCACTCCATCTTATACAACTAATACCCATGATCACATGCATGTGAAAGAGATAAAAGATCTCCCAAATACATATTTCGTGTTGAACCAACACTTATCAACTGGACCAGATCACCATCTCCTACACATATGTACAATCAGTGCTTAGTTTACATTAAGATAACAAATCTTCAAACTTTAATGGACATGCTTCAATTTACACCACTCTCCAAACTCTTCAGCAATATATTTCATTGAAAATCCAATAACCGAATGCTCAAAGCACTTGTTGATGCCAATATTATTATCACACCCATGTTAACTTTAAGTCACTCTGACCCCTCATATATAGGACCTTAATCTCAAAAAGGAATAGACAGAATATAGTCAGAATATGTTCTATTTAAAAAAAACATGTTGTCGTCTATAGTGAACTTAATGTAATTTGAAGGGATTTGAATTCAGATTTTCAAGTTCTCTATAAATATCCATTCTATAAACAAAGCAAAGCAAAACTCCATATAGTAGTGCCACCTGTGCTAAACAGAGTAATCAATGGATGCCAGAAGGCTTATGCATAAAATCCCTATCTAATGTCTACTCATCCAATATCCCCAGACTAGTTTCTGGCTTGTGGCCTTCATCAGTGAGGAGCTTTGGATCTGAGAGCACTGCATCTAGATCTTAGGATCTAATGCAACCCTCTAGAAACCACCTTTTTTTATCTCTACTTAACTACAAAACCATGAGCATGAAATTGAAAACAAAAAATATTTTCAATCTAAGCTCAATAGCTTATATAGTCATAAGGGTCTGAACTCACTTCAGCACCCATATATTTTGGTGTCTTTGGCTCTTTAACAACCATAGCCACCACTACCCTATTAGGCAGGATTGGTGTTAAACCAGCAAGCATCACATGATCACATCTCCAATACTAGCACATAATTGTTTATAAACAAAGCAAAGCAAAACTCCATATAGTAGTGTCACCTGTGCTAAACAGAGTAATAGATTGAAAATATTTTTTGTGTTTTCAATTTCATGCTCATGGTTTTGTAGTTAAGTAGAGATAAAAGGTGGTTGCTAGAGGGTTGCATTAGATCCTAAGATCTAGATGCAGTGCTCTCAGATCCAAAGCTCCTCACTGACGAAGGCCACAAGCCAGAAACTAGTCTGGGGATATTGGATGAGTAGGCATTAGATAGGAATTTTATGCACAAGCCTTCTGGCATCCATTGATTACTCTGTTTATCACAGGTGGCACTACTGTATGGAGTTTTGCTTTGCTTTGTTTATAAACAATTATGTGCTAGTATTGGAGATGTTATCATGTGATGCTTGCTGGTTTAACATATCCATTCTATCTTATATAACTGATATACTTGACCACATACATTTGAAAAAGATGTGATTTCCAAGATACGTATTTCATGCTGAACCAGCACTCATCAGTTGATCCAGATCATCATCTCCCACTCATATAAACAATCAGCGCCCAGTTTATATTAAAATAGCAAATCTTCAAACTTTAATGGAAAAGCTTCAATCTACACTACCCTCCAACTCTTCAGCTATCCATTTCATTGATAATCCAATGAACACTCAAAGCCCTTGTTGATGCCAATATTATTATCATACCCTTGTAGATTTTAAGTTACTCTAACCCCTCACATATAGGAACTTAATCTGTCCTATAAACAATATACATGTATTTAAATATTACATATTCAGCCTGTATGCTGCCCAATCCTCTTCTGTGTATTTAAGTGGACAGATTAAGATCATATATTGAAAGGTCAGAATAACTTAAAGTCAACATGGATTTGATAACAATATTGCATCAACAAGGGATTTGAACATTCCATCACTGAATTTTTAAGAAAATAGCTGGCTGAAGAATTGGAGGATGGTGTAGATTAAAGATGGTTAATTAAACTTTAAAGATTTGCCATCTTAATAAAAACTGAGCACTGATTTTATATATGTGTGGAAGACAGTGATCTGGACCAACTGATGAGTGTTGATTCAGCACAAAATATATATATTGGAGATCATTTATCTTTTTCACATGTGTGGTCATGTGTATCAGTTATGTAAGATAGAATGGATAGCTGTAGGGAGCTTGAAAGTTTGAGTTCAAGTCCCTTCTAAATATATATATATATATATTTATATTTAATATATATATATATATGATCACTAGATGGAGCTTTTATTTACATAAACACTGAGAGAGATAGAATTCAATATCTCTTTTGTTGACTCACATCAGTGAAGGGTAGGGAGACTAGAAACTAGATCTAGTTTCTAGTCTCCCTACCCTTCACTGACATGAGCCAATTAACTCGAAACCAGCTGGTCTGGAGGTGGAGACAACGAAAGAGATATTAAATTCTATCTCTCGGTGTTTATGTAAACAAAAGCTTGTTAGGAGCTATTGGTAAAACTCTATCTAGTGATCATAAAATGCAAGCTAAAAGCAAGTTACGAAAATATTAACTTGTTTTGTTTATCATATATATATATATGTAAACATTTCAGCACTTCTACTTTATTAAATTACAACATTAACTGAGTAATTTCGGAGTGCTGAAATGTTCGTCATCAAGTATTTGTTTTGTTTTTGAAAACTGGAGAGTAAGTCCATTCCAATTTCCAAAAAGAAAGAGAGAGAAGGGGAGACAGACAAGAAATGAATTTTGTGATGGTTATACAAGACGATCTGAGAAACAAAAATTCATCCACATACAGAGACTGCTGGACCATTTTTCTGTTAACATGACATTGGAGGACATTGTCTTTTAATTTCCTCAGCAGAAAACTTTCTTTTAAAAATACTTCATTACCATGTCTAATTATAGCTCTCCAATGTATTCTGTTTTCTGCCTTAGTTTCCCAATGAAACTAACAGTACTTATTCAAAATGTCTTGGTTTACTTTTCCCCTGAATCCATGCTCAAGTTTAAAATAAAGCACTCTTTTCAGAACTCTTCCATTGCTGAGTCATTATTTATATGTCCAATCCAATGAAAATATGATTTGCAACAGTGAACTTAATAGCAACACACTCGACAAAAAAGACACCTGAAAAGACGAATGACCTTTAAGATGTACATAACAAGGCATTGTTTTCACACTTAATATTATTAAATAATAAATAAATTGTAGAAACATGCTATTCAGTACTACAAGTGTATATATTTTTTTATAGTTTCCAAGGGAATTTAGTGCACTATTAGAGTCAGTCTCTGTCCATGAACCATTATTCCATGTCATCACTTCTGGTGTTAAATTTTTTTAAACTTTTGAACAATTAATCATTTGATTTTTTTATTATATATAGTATTAAAGCCAATAAAAGTACTTTGAAATAAATGAAAATAACTTCTGTAATTTTATTTATTGTTTGATAATATAAATATGGATTTTTTCAAAAAAAAAAGAAAGATTGTTATACATGAATTAGAAGAAGTTAATAACATCAAATGTCTTGGTCAAATTATTAATTCAGACTAAATATAATGAGTGAAATTAATTTTAGAATTAAACATGGATGGAATGGTTTGGGTAGAAATAATATAATATTAAAATATAATATGTATTTGAAAAATAAAATTTTTAATACACAGAGGCTAAACTCTCCATATAGTAGCACTGCCAGTGCAAGCCAGAGTAATCAATGGATGCAAGAAGGTTTGTGCATAAAATCCCTATCTAATGCATACTCATCCAATATCCCTAGACTAGTTTCCAGCTTGTGGCTTTCATCAGTGAGGAGCCTTGCATTCATTGATTACTTTGGCTTGTACTGGTCATGCTATTGTATGGAGAGTTTAGCTTCTGCATAAACAGCTTATGTAAGCATAAGAAATGGTGACCATTTAGTGCTTTAAGATTTTTAATAGATGTGTTTCACCAGTTCTTGTTTATGGACCTGAGACTTATGTGCTTAACAGTAGAGAAATACCGTCAATTCAACCCAGTGAATGAAGTTTGGAGAAATATATGTTAATGGCATTAAAATGAGATTGAAAATAAAATATATTTGGTGAGACAACAAATATATATCACTGATATCATAAAAATAATCAAGAAATTGAAATGGAGTTAGGCTGAACATTTTGTTGAAAGAAATGATAATAAATAAGACAGTTGCTTAAGTTAAATTCCAAGAGATTGGAAAAGATCTAGAGCTAGACCATATATGAGATGGGTGAATGAAATAAGAAGTTTGTTGGCATAATGTGGAGAAAAGAGAGTCTTGAATCAGAGAGTAGATTTTCATCATAAATTGAATTCATAAAGGTTAATAAAAATGATGACTATAAATATTGAAATAAACGTCATGTTATAATTATTTATTATGCACATTTGTCATAATTATACTTGCTATTCAATATTTCTGAAATATCCAAGTGCATGATAAAGCATAATAATTTAATTTATTTGTTGATTAGCATTTATTCTGGATGATTTCAATTTTTAATACAAGTAAATCACACACTTAGGCATGTAAATAAATTAATAGCTAGCCACACACATTCATGGTTAACAAGAAACCAACACCAGCTCATGGCTACACATTTTGTTCCATTACTGGAAATTCTTTGTGGTAACTCTGAAGACATAAAATCAATACCACCTCATAAATTGATATGGTGATGAATAATATTCATATTTAGGATGCTTGATATATATACCTTAGAAGCATGTCTGAACGTTTTTAATAGTTATTACATACCTAACTACATAATAAACAAACAGAAATGTAAAACATGTGGAACAAATTGAAGTAAATTACAACTAATCCTCATTCTAAGGAACAAATGGTTATTCTGTAAAAAATGAGATGCTTCTAATGACATCTTTTGTACATGTCAACAATCAAAGTCTATTTAGTTAGGCTATGTACCATACGGATCTTCAAATGCCACACATCATATTTTGTTGTTATTGATATACATATATAAATTTATTTTATAAGTGCATTATGTTTTAGCAAGATTTTATTTACCCATTATTTTGCAATAATTGCATAAATGATTATTAATAAATTTCCATTAGGCAAAATTTTAAATTCTTTCAGAAATAAAAGTTTTCAACAGAAGTCGTTAAAAATCTGAGTCATAAAATATTGAAAACAAAAACAAAGCCTTAATGATCAGCATAGTTCAATGATTGGTTTATGTAATCGCGGAAGTCATACTTTAAATTTCGGCACTCCATTTTTAATTCTATTTTTTTCTTCCTTCTGGAATTAGTATAGCTATATCTATCTACAAACACCTACTAATAATAGATGTGTATGTATATAAAATCAGATATAATAAAACAAAACACTGGAATTAACTCTACAATTTTCCAAATAACAATAAATCTATTGCCAGCTCAATGGCATGACACCCTGAGTAACTTTTAAAATTAGAATTATAAAATCTATCTAATAAAAGTGAAATTAACTCTACATTTTTCCAAATAACAATAAATCTATTGCCAGCTCAATGGCATGACACCCTGAGTAACTTTTAAAATTAGAATTATAAAAATCTATCTAATAAAAGTGATAGATTTTTCACAAACATCATTTATGTTAAATTAGGGATTAGAAATAGTAAATGAATTTTCTACATTGTAACAGGGTATCACTGATAACAAAGTTAATTATTCAGAAGAAGAAATAAGATATAAGCAAAATAGCACGAAACGTCAAACTCATTTATAACAAGGTATCATGAATAAGTAATACTCTTTGGAAAATTGATATAAGAACAAAAGTAAGTCCTTGTAAAAAGGAATAGATATTTCTATATAAATTTGAAGTAGTAATTGCATTGAATAATCTATTCATGGTGGAATTGCATATAGCCTATATATATATAAATCTGTTATTATATTTGTTAAACTCGTATCCCCTTATGAGCAGGGGTGGGCAAATAGCGTCCCGAGGGCCACATGTGGCTCATGAAGAGTTTTTATGTGGCCCACCAAGACAATCAGAAAAATCCACCTTCGACTGAGATTTCCTTCCCATTGCATGACCGAATATTCATCTCATATTTTCCACTAGGATGGCCACATCAATACACATGTACAGTGTAGATACAATGTGCAGTGCTTTTCCAGTTGATTTGATTAATTTCAATTTTGTCTTTGCATTAGCAAATATATACATTTCCAACTTTGGGGAAACCATGAACCTTCTGAAAAAATATAAAACCGGTAATGAATGTCATGTGTTTAATGAAGAATGGACAAACAAATATTTCTTTGGTAATACAGGGAATAAAGCAGTGTGTTTATTGTGTCATGAAAAAAGGTGTGGCCCTCCACTAACCTTCACTTCCACAAAGTGGCCCCCAATGCGGCCCTCCACCAACCTATGTGGCCCTAACCCAAAACAATTGCCCACCCCTGCCTTATGGGGTATTTTGTACCAGTGGCTTCATTTAATATGTAGATCTGAGATGGTCATAAATTTCTGATCTATGTTGGAGTATAAAGAAGAAATTGGAGAGGAGAAGAAGCATAGGCAGATAGTGGTTTAATATTTTTCTTATAGTTTAGATAAAATAATATTTGTTTTATGAAATATACCATCCAACCTAAATATAGGGGATTTAAACTCAGATCTTCAAGTAACTTTCAACTATCAAGACTATCTCATACTACTGATACACCTGACTACACACATGTAGAAAAGATAAATAACCACCGATATACATATTTTGTGCTAGAAGCAGCACTCATCAGTTGGTCCAGACTGATGAGTACTGGTTCAGCATGAAATATGCATACTGGTTGTTGTCTATGTTTTCTACATGTGTGTGGTCAGGTGTATCAGTAGTATGAGATAGTGTTGATAGTTGAAAGTTGCTTGAAAGTTTGAGTTTAAATAACCTATATTTACAATTATGTTCCAGGTATAAGAATACCTGTATTTCAAATCTCATCCAACCTAAAACAAACAAATATATTTTATGGAAAATTGGTATTTTATTTTACACACTTTCAAAAGGTTTTGAAAAAAAAACTGATTGTATCCAATAAAACTAATAGCTTGAACACGCTCTAGATTAACTCCATCTTGTATCATCATCCTCCAGATTTTTTAGGCTCACCATTCTAAATATTCCAATATATGTTATAAATAAATAAATATAATCATAATAATGTTTAACTTTTAAGCATTATACAATAATTAATTGCAGAAGCACTTTAAAATATTAATTTGATGCAATATAAAATAAATAAATAGGATAACATGAAATAGTGCATTACTGTAATTAATTAATTCATTTTAAATTGTATGTGGTTAATATTGATTATGTCATGAATGGAAAGAATTTCTGCAGTTTACTTATTATTCTTAAATCTTAGTTTAATATATATTTGTTTATTGTATAATATATGTAATACAAATAAAAAATGCCCGCTAATTAAAAACTATTGTAATGACAATAAATGTAATAGTAATTAACTATTATATACAGTCTTTCAATCTGCAGAAGTACTTTCGGTTAATTCCTTAACCTGCCTCAACTGCTATTAAATTTGAAAAACATAACAAAAGCATTGTTATATTTATTATTTTTATTGTTATTATTATATAATATATATAAATAGCAACATGACACAGTGATTAATAAACTCTTCTCCCATACTTATAATCTAGGGTTTAAATGCATATGAAATATATATATATATATATATATTTAAAATTCCAAGCAAGCTTAAGGTATTTCTTTTAAGTAGTCAACTTATATTCAGCCTAGCAAGCCATCTAACTATTATTCAGAAAATAAATATCTAGATATTTTTATAATTTAAAAACTCATAATCACATATGTCATGATAAATTTATTTATATTTCTGAGCCAATCATTCTCACATGAATACAAACCCTTCACTTTTTTTACTTTTGTTATATACTTATTTTCAAGGTATATAACACTAAAAGGCAATACAAACACTTTAATATAAATCATACACAAATAAAAAGTCATACAAGTATATGCAACAAATGAAAAATCACACACGTATAAACAGATGTATAAGATTTGTGTGGAACTATGATTTGTTAAAATTATAATATTGAATCAAGGATAAAGGAAGGTAATGTTTTAATATATATTGATGATAACTTTTTATTTAGGTACTTACAACTGCAGATCACTTTCAAGTGAAGGAAGATTGCAAGAATTAGAAGAAGAACTCTCTTATATTAAATTGGATATTATTGGACTTTGTGAAGTTAGAAGAAAAGGTGAAGAGACAATTGATTTAAAAAGTGGACATATATTTTATTATAAAGGCACAAATATTGGAAATACAAGTGGAGTAGGATTCATTATAAATAAAAAGTGGAAGAACAATATTGTGGAGATTGATAGTGTATCAGACAGAGTGGCAAGATTAGTTATACAACTTAATAGCAGATACCAAATGCAGATAATTCAGGTTTATGCCCCAACAAGTTCTCATAGTGATGAAGTAGTAGAAGATTTTTATATGGATGTACAAAAGGCTTTTGATAAGAGTAAACAACATTTTAGAATTGTTATGGGAGACTTTAATGCTAGAATTGGTAAACAAGTGAAAGATGAAAGTGCTGTAGGTAATTTTGGTTATGGTAATAGAAATGAGAGAGGACATAGACTTGTGGAGTTTGCAGAAAAAGAAAAACTTTATATTATGAATTCTTTTTTTTGAGAAAAATGTTAAAAGAAAATGGACATGGAAACATCCAAATGAAGGTACAGCAGAATTGGATTATATTTTGACTAACAGGAAATACATATTTCAAGATTGTAATGTTCTTAATAGATTTAACACAGGAAGTGATCATCGATTAGTAAGGTGCAAGATGCGTGTTAATGTAAAACTAGAAAGACAAAAATTGTTAAGAAAAACAATATTTACAGTTGATATTCCTAATCTTCAGAAACATTCTAATGAATTTAAATTAGAACTTACAAATCGATTTCAAGTATTAGTAGATTTTGAACATGATTCAGATTTGAATGAAATTAATATGAAAATAACTGATACACTTTTAAAAACTGTAACAAAGATAGCTGGTAGACAAAAGCAGCAATTGACCAAAAAAATTTCTATTGAAACTAGAGAATTTATGAAGAAAAGAAAAAATATGAAGATATACAAAAATGATGCACTAAAAAGAATTGAATATCTCGAATTTTGTAAAATGGTGCAGAAAAGAGTTGAAAACGATATAAGAAAATATAACTGTGAACTAGCAAGAAAAGCTGTAGAAGAAAATAAAAGTTTTAAGAATGTAAAACAACATTTTGGTATTGGTAGGAAATTTATATCTGCAATAAGGAAAAAAGATGGAATTATTATTAAAAAGAGAGATGACATCATGAAATTGGTAGAAAATTTTTATCAAGAATTTTATAATAATAAAGATCAAGTACCTCCTATATCTATTACATCTTCCGAATTGCCCAGAATTTTAAATGAAGAAGTGAGAAATGCAATTAAATGTATGAAGAAAGGAAAGGCTCCAGGTAATGATGGAATTATAATTGATATATTAAAAGGAGCAGGTGAAGAAACAGAAAATTTTTTAGCAAAGTTATATACCAAATGTCTAAATGATAAAGATGTACCGGATGATTGGAAGAATGCAGTAATAATATTAATATTTAAAAAAGGTGATAAAGAAGATATTAGAAATTACAGACCTATCAGCCTTTTATCAGTTTTATATAAAATTTTTACCAAAATAATTACAACTCGTCTACAGAGAACATTGGATTTCCACCAACCAAGAGAACAAGCTGGATTTAAAAGTGGTTTTAGTACAGTAGATCATATTCAGGTATTGAGAGAAGTTATAGAAAGGATAAATGAATATGAGTTGTCATTATGTTTTGGATTTGTAGATTATGAAAAGGCATTTGATTCTATAAACATTTCTTCAGTGATTAAAGCATTGGATCATCAAGGTATAGATCCAGGATATTGTCATATTTTAAAGAATATTTATAAAAATGCAACAGCAACAATTAGATTACATAATGATACTGGGAAAGTCAACATTGAGAAAGGTGTAAGACAAGGTGACTCCATATCTCCAAAACTTTTTACAGCAGTGCTGCAAGAAGTATTTTGTGGATTAAAATGGGAAACTAAAGGAGTGAAAGTAAATGGAGATTATTTAAGTCATTTAGATTTCGCAGATGATGTAGTTGTTTTTGCAAATAATGCTTCAGAGCTGCAGGAAATGTTGCAGGAGTTATCAGATGAAAGTAGGAAAGTAGGACTAAAGATAAATGTTAAAAAGACTAAAGTAATGTTTAATCGGTTTGCTCAAAATATGAAAATAAAGATTGATTATGATGAATTAGAAGAAGTTAACAGTTACAAATACCTTGGTCAGATTATTAATACAGATGGAAACATAATGGAGGGAATTAATCATAGAATTAAAATTGGTTGGAGTGCTTTTGGTAGAAATAACTTTATACTAAAAGGAAATATGCCTATGTGTTTGAAAAGGAAGGTTTTTAACAAATGTGTTTTACCAGTTCTTACTTATGGATCTGAGACTTGGACACTCAATAGAAGAGCAATACAGAGACTTCAGACCACTCAAAGAAGTATGGAGAGGTGTATGTTGGGAGTAACAAGAAGAGATCGAAAACGCAATGTATGGGTAAGAGAACAAACAAGTGTTACTGACATCATTGAAAAAATTAAAAGATTGAAGTGGAGTTGGGCTGGACATATTGCTAGAAGAGATGATAATAGATGGACAATTGAAATTTTAAACTGGATTCCAAGAGATTGTAAAAGACCCAGAAAGAGACCACATGTGAGATGGATGGATGAAATAAGAAAGTGTGCAGGGGTGATGTGGAGAAGAGAAGCTAAAGATCGGAGAAGATGGATTAAACTTGGAGAGACCTTCATCCTGCAGTGGATTGATAATGGTTGATAATGATGATGATGATGATATATATATATATAATCTAATAAGCTAGAACAAAAAACGAACATATAAACAGTCACTATGTGACACTTCTAATGGATATTCTATTTATCTTTAACTATTTAATGACTGTTTACATCTACCTGCCTGCCTGCCTGTCTGTCTGTCTATCTATCATTTGATCGATTTTTGTATTTATTTATCTGTCCAACACTATCTATTTATTTATCAATATGCGTATACACACACTCATTTACACATTCATTGTCTATCTATCCATCGAGTTTTCCATCCGTTCATTTATATATTTTTTATCTTTCTGTATTTATTTTTTAATTATTCGTCTATCCATTCATCTATCTATCTATCCATTTATTTATCCATCTAACTGTATATTCACTTATCTATTCATCCATTATTTATCTATCTTTACATACATTTATAAAGCTTTCTACAATAATCAATCCATTCATCTATCTTTATTTATTGCTATCTACCTAACTATCTACATTTATACACACGTATCTGTCTATCTATATACCTCTCTCTCGCCATATACTTGCTAGCCGACAATGTATATGATATTGTCATCTTGCTAGACTTGTCAATGTTTATTAGTGATTATCAATCCCTATTAATACAAGATGAACAAGAGAAAAAAGATTGCTGTTTTTAATTATCCAGTATTAAAGAATTCCAAAGTGTCACCTTCAATCAAATGAAAAATGACGTCTTGGAGAAATTACATTTTCGATTTATTGCTAGTGGGGAGGGGGGATCCTATTTCATCTCAGCGTTCTGCTTTTAAAAAACGAGTTATTCCTAAAATTTAAAATTTAAATTGTTTTCCGATGCAATGGTCAATTAAGTAAAAAAAAATCATTAAATAGTTTTTTTCTTTAATTGTGTTAGTATGTGATTTTATTTTTTATTGTTTAGTTAACGAAAAAAATATTATGTTATCTCGGTATCAAAAGTTTGAATTTTATTCAAAGCGTGTATTATCTTTGCATTTGATTGTCTCCAACCTATTAAACACTTTACCATTTAAAAAAAACAAAAAAACAAAACAAAATCAAAAGAGAATAAATAATTTTTATTTATCCATCTTAATGATACAAAGATTCATTAAAGTTTATGACATATCTCTAAAACAGACTTTAAAATCAATAGAACATAATGCAAAAGGAATCAATTATGAATGAAGATGTCGAGTTATTGTTTACACGGAATATTGTATATTTAACTATCATTTCTGCGTTCTGACTTAAGGTGTAATATATAGTACCTATATATTTTTACTTAGAAAACACAAAACAGATTGGAAATAAGAATTATAGGATGGAAAAGTGCCACAATTACAAAAGTAAAAAAATAAGTAGGAATACCATCAATGAAGCTAAAGTTTATGGCTATGTTCCCAAAAGTGGTTTAGAAGATGACAGCCATTCGTAAAGATTGGGGATATACTACTTGTATTTATCTCACATACACACAAAATTCTGTAAATCCAGAAACCTAAAAGTAGAAGTTCCTGCTTTCATTTTTTAAGTCATTCAAAATAACAATTCCATCATCAAACCTGTATTGTATTTTGATCTGCGTTTGATTAAGCCACCTATAAATAATTCCAATGACTACTGTCATAAAATTTGAAAACAATATTAGAACAAGCACACAATCTTATTTATCATCATGTTTTATTCCAAATAACTTAAATTTTGTCACTTGTAGTAATAACATATCCTCTCATTCTATTATGTAGAACTCCATAATGTGAATAAATTTTGGTGGACAACCAAATCATTTCAAACAATACCATAATTCCATCCCATTTACTGAATCAAATGCTTTAATCAAATCAATAAAAGAAGTTTTTTGTTTCTGATACTTTTCTTGCATTTATCTGCCAATAAAAACATATCTATAATGCTTCTTGATTCTCTAAAAGCATACTGAGTCTCTGGTAACCATTGAAGATCAATTGGACCAATTAATTCAACAAAATTATTGAAAGGATATTTTTTGCTGCAGTGGATAATAATATTATTCAATGATAATTGCTTAACCTCATGTATTCCTTTTGTTTTAAAAACTGGAACAATAAAAGCATCCTTAAGATCAAGTACCACAATTTCATGGATCCATATATTACTAAAATATTCCAATAATGTTGATGCTAATACACCTCCAATGCATTTAAAAAATTTTCTAGGTATTTCATCAGAAACTGAAGCTTTTCCATTTTTAAGAATATAAAGAGCTATTTTGACTCCATTAAGATGGATATCTTTAGCCAAATATAAATCAAAAACCATTAATATGGCATCATTATTCAAAAGATACTCCAAGTACTTTTTCCATCTATTAACATATCATCATCATAAAAGACTGTGCCATTTCTGGATTTAATACAGTTGTGATATTATTTCTCAGGTCCATATGTTGTTTCAAATGTATCAAAGAAAGATCTAAAATGGCTATGATCTGTGAATGTACCTATTTCTTTGCAGTTTTGATTCACCAATCATTTTTGAGCTTTCTTGGCAGTTATTAAACTTCTGCCTTCAGATCTTTATTTTGAAAGCCCATATTGATTATTGGTTAAAGAAAGTGATGACTCTTCTCTTTAGTGAACCCAGGAATAGATTTACTTGTATTCATAACAATTCCTTTAGAAGAATTTCATGCTTTAATAATATGGTAGTTCTGAAATCCAAATAAGCAATTTTGATTTTAATAGTAGGTGAAATTTAAAACATATAGTAGATTTCTCTAATAAATAAATATCAATTATCTTACAGATATTTCATTGTGAATATGATTCAAATAATATCTACTTTTTAATACAATTATCATTTTAATTTTGGAAGATACAAATCTATGATCTCTCCAACAATCTGTGCTTGGGAGTGCTTATGTAATGTGACCATATCTTATATTCTGACTCCTAAATGCCATTGTTTTGAACATGGATATATCTATGATTCTTTTTAGGGATTCTTCTATTAAATCAATTGTTTGCAATAATCAGTCCATGTTTTCTGCACAAATTCAATAATAACAAATCATTTAAATTTATATTAGTACCATTATTTTTGATAACTTTTGGATATATTCTACTATTTGTACCAACATGTGCATTAAAGGTTCCAAAAGGAAAAAATCCAATATTTAAATGAGATTGTTTTTTTCTCTCATGTGTCATAGCATCGGCCGGGAAGCAAACTTGATAACCCAGGACAACTGCTTTTAAGGCAGCTGTGCTGGCCTCTCGGCCACCAATGCTTGAGTAAATGGTATTGTTGTAATAATGCTATTCAATATGAAATTAAAAAAAAAAAATCCTGTTCTGAATTTAAGTTTAATGTTTCAACAATAAATTTTATTATTTTAACGTTAACATTTTTTAACTTTAATGCATTATTAATTATTTCAATAGAAGTCATTCTGTCAATTGATCCATATATTTCACTGACATCAAAAGTACAAATTACATCATAATTATCAATAACTATATTATTAATTTTACCAACGAAATCAAATGATGAACGTATTGTATACATACCAAAACCAAGAGTTTCCTGTAACATTTTCTTAATTAATTTACATGTTTCATAATAAAATGCACCCCCAAAATCAATTATTAATCGTAATGGTTCTTTTTCTTTATGCAATTTTATATTCCAAAATATTTTAGGACACATTGCAGCCAAGGGATAAATCCTATAATAAGTAGAATTATCAATTACATACTGTATTTTCTAATATTTATTTATAAATTTATATATATATAAATGTAAAATATAGTACCCGTTATAAAATATTATATATATAAACTAAATAAATAAATAAATAAATTTTACCGTTACATTTTATATATATGTGTGTGTGTATGTGTGCTTGTAAAGTTGATATGAGCAATGACAGGATGTACTAACAAAAATTAAAAGAATTTGAGAATATCTATTAACAGTGCAGTGATTGTTAACTGTTTGTGAGAAGAATGCATTATTGACCTATCTATATTGGCAAAGAGTTTAGGGTGTTTGGTATTTCTAGATCATATAAAGAACAAAGATTGTTTGTAAATACATGCATAGGACAATCTTTTTTACATAAAAAGAGAACAAATAAAAAAGGATTTTCATTTTTTTTGTCAAAGTATTATTGAATATTGAGACAGGGGTGTGTATTATTTTCTGTAACAGCATTTATTACTTAAAAATGATTGTTTCATGTTTTATATGTATATCCACATGGTAAATGACATTATTACATATAGACCTGGGTCTCATTTTACGCGGATTTATTTAACGCGATTTTGAAGTTCCGTGATTCATGTTTCTTTGGAAGTCGAACTCCGACAATGCACTATTACTTAAAATAATAAATTTCGCGCACTTATGTCATATTGAAAGTAATAGCACATTATTGGAATTCGACTTTCATCTTAATAATTTCAATATTTTCAGTACTTTATAATAGTAAGATTTTATGCAATAATGAAATTAAAATCATGATTTCCACATTTTATGTACACACATTAAATTTTACAAGATTATAATGTAAATTTATTCAAACATTGTGTGTATTAATTTTGCATTTTAAATTATTCTGTTTTTGCTTTTTAAAAAAGAACGTATTAAAATGTGATTTTTAATTGTAATTAACAGTTTACAAATTACTTAAGGTGACCTGAAATTAATGTGATGTGAAACGAAATTTGATTTTTAAACGGAATTGAAAATTAAAGACAAAAATAAGAATTTAATTTTTAGTTGTTAGTTTTAATTAAAGTTTTCCCAGCAGTGTAGAAAAAGATAATGAAACAGAAGTGGAACCTGTTCCTTTCACTGCAAAAATGATTCGAGAAGGTCTTCAACTTTCTAATCAGTTGGCAATTTATTTTCTTATTAATGATACCAATCACGAACGTGCTCTTAAATTCCAACGAGAGCTAAATGGTTGTATGTCTAAATATCGTGAGCTTCATAAACAATTAATAAAATCATCATCTCAAAGATTAATTACTAATCACATTGTCACCAGAAAACCATTAACACAACATGAGAGTGAAGTTGGTGCTAGTTGTATTTCCTCTTGTGAAGAATATGATTTTTTACCAGTTTGCAAATGAACCTGTTTATCGGCAAATAGCGATAATAATTAAAACATCTATTAAAAAATGTAAATTACCGTACTGTAAATTATGCATAAAAATATATTGTTTTGAATAAAATTAAATATTATAGTTAAAAAAAGTTTGTCTTGTATCAATTTTATTCAGAACAATATTTTTCAAATTTGAAATTATTTATTAGTCATATTTTATTTCCTTATTTTTTTTTGCGTGAATTTTAAAGTAATTTTACGTTGATGCTTTGCTTTTATGCGATTTTTGAAAAATCGCAATCCGTATCCCCCCTTTTTCAAGGTAAGTTACATCTATTTTTGTGCTATTTCTTTTGCGCATGTTTTCTGAGGAACCTATCTATCGCATAAAATGAGACCCAGGTGTACATATAAAATATTTAACTAAAAATATATTGTTTACATGAAGCATAATGTAATTAAAAGGCATTTGATCTCAGAATTTCAAGGTCCCTACAACTATCCACTCTATCTTATGCAATTGTTACGCATGACCACACACATGTGAAAAGGATAGAAGTTAAATACTGCCTAATGCTATAGCAGTAACTATAAATAAAATAGAAATTCATATAACATTACAATATTACCCCAAAAACAAAATTTTATTAAAATTCTATCATAATCATAGTTTCATTTACTAAGAAATAGACTTCTTCAAGTAAAATTCAACTAAACATACAACATCTATCTATCTACCTACCTACCTACTTACCTACCTACCTACCTACTTACCTACCTACCTACCTACCTACCTACCTACTTACCTACCTACCTACCTACCTACCTACCTACCTACCTACAAAACAAAATAGCCATCCCATCATTCAATTCAACAGTCAACTTTTTTTAACACTAAAGGATGTCTCCATGAAATTGATAGCCTCAGATTCAAATAATTTTATCAACAATGTTTTTTACTCTTCTTGCCAATTCATTTTTTCCATAAAAGATAACTTCTGCATTGTCAAATAATATTTTATGACTTCTATTCAATTCATAAATATACAAAGCTGAGTTACGATAAAACATTTTTAAATCTGAGGTCATCATTGTCATGAAGACATCCTTTGATGTTAAAGGAAGTTGGTTTTTGAAGTGAATAATGGGAAGGCTATTTTGTTTTGTATATATATTTTGCATGTTTAGTTGAATTTTACTTGCCAAAGTCTATTTGTTAGTAGATGAAACTATGATTGTGGAAGAATTGTAATAAAATTTTGTTTTTGGTTAATATTGTAATGTTATATAAATTTTTGTTGCATATATATATATATATATATATATATATATATATATATATATATATATATATATATATATATATATATATATATATCATCAACCATTATCAATCCACTGCAGGATGAAGGTCTCTCCAAGTTCAATCCATCTTTTCCTATCTTTAGCTTCTCTTCTCCACATCACTCCTGCAAACTTTCTTATTTCATCCATCCATCTCACATGTGGTCTCTTTCTAGGTCTTTTACAATCTCTTGGAATCCAGTTCAAAATTTCAATTGTCCATCTATTATCATCTCTTCTAGCAATATGTCCAGCCCAACTCCAGTCTTTTAATTTTTTCAATGAGGTCAGTAACACCTGTTTGTTCTCTTACCCATACACTGCATTTTCAATCTCTTCTTGTTACTCCCAACATGTATCTCTCTTTACTTTTTTGAGTAGTCTGAAGTCTCTGTATTGCTCTTCTATTAAGTGTCCAAGTCTCAGATTCATAAGTAAAAACTGGTAAAACACATTTGTTAAAAACCTTCCTTTTCAAACACATAGGCATATTTCCTTTTAGTATCAAGTTATTTCTACCAAAAGCACTCCAAACAAGTTTAATTCTCTAATTAATTTCATCCATTATATTTCCATCTGTGTTAATAATCTGACCAAGGTATTTGTAACTGTTAACTTCTTCTAACTCATCATAATCAATCTTTATTTTCATATTTTGAAAAAATCTATTAAACATTACTTTAGTCTTTTTAACATTTATCTTTAGACCTATTTTTCTACTTTCATCTGATAACTCCTGCAATATTTCCTTTAGCTCTAAAGCATTATTTGCAAAAACAACTATATCATCTGCAAAATCTAAATGACTTAAATAATCTCCATTTACTTTCACTCCTTTAGCTTTCCATTTTAATCCAAAAAATACTTCTTGCAGCACTGCTGTAAAAAGTTTTGGAGTTATGAAGTCACCCTGTCTTACACCCTTTTCAATGTTGATTTTTTTTACTATCATTATGCAATCTAATTGTTGCTGTTTCATTTTTATAAATAGTCTTTAAAATATGACAATATCCTGGAGAGGGTGTTGCTGAAAAAAAAATTGTTTAGGAGAGTGATTTGAACATTTTATATTCATAAGTATATACACATACATGTCAACATGGCATATAGATTCAGGTGCTGATTCATCTAGCTTACCTAATAAGTGAAACTTGTTTATGAAATACATGCTTGGTGAGAGAGGTTGGCCAAACTTTGTGTTAATAAATGATTATGATATAATATATAGGGTATATGAGCACAGACTTTCACACGACACACCACTCCCCATTCTATCTCATAACACTGATACACTTGAACACATATATGTCGAAAAGATAAATAATCACCAATGTATGTATTTCATGCTAAAACAGCAATCATAATGAAGTTGAAATGAGGGATACACTGATAAAAACCTACTAAAATTGTTTATAAATATATTTAAAAGGCAAAAAGTCTTTAAATAACTGCAGAGAAAATGAACCAAAAAGATTCAGTGAAAGAAAAGACAGTATTTACTAGATTTTCTAGATGTCAAGCGAAAGATAGGAATGGAATCCATCCCTCTTAGTAAGAATAGTTAGATACCTATTTGCTGATCTGTATTGAATACTTATCTACCTAATATATATCCCAAGCCTGTTGTAATTATTTTCAAATTTGTCCATTCTGGATTCAAAACCATGCATACGAATGCAAGTGAATATATAGGTCGCATGACCGTTCATGTATATATACACTTTTTTTTATTGTTTGTAAAATATTTATTATAGTAATTACATTACGTATATATAAAAGATTGATGAAATAATTTATAATTTAATTAAAATGTTTTTACAAAGTGTTTTTTAGGAGTATTTTTAATTTCTACAATGCTTGTTAAAATAAAATAAAAAAATACATTATTTTAGTTCAAAGAAAAATTAATTAAATATTAAAATCCGATTATAACAATAAAAAGAAAAATGGGGAATAGAGAATTTGGCCGCTAAATAAATATCTAAAGAAGGTATAATTATAAATCATTCTAAAATAATATTAATAATTTTTTGTAGACTAAAGTTTCAAAATGCTACGTTGTAGTTATTGTTATTATATATAGCACGGACACACACGCACATATATATTAATTTTAATATTCTCACAGATAAATGATGAATTTATAGTATTATTTCCGTGAGCTTCCATACAATAAATATACAATAACTAAATAGCTGATGTTTCAGTACAATAATAAATACTTTCCTCAGAGCTTCTTCTTTCTCAAATCATAAGAATATGTGTGGTGAGATTTAAAATTGTTATTTTTTCCCTTTGCTATTTCCCTCATTTCTCAAATTCTATTCGTTGAGAAGTTTTAAAAAAATATTTTATCCTCCAATCTTTTTTTCTAAATATTATTAATTTTCTTTAATTCACTCTTTTCATTTATGCTGTCAGGCCTTTTAAAAATCTCTATAGCTTCCCTTAGCAGTATCTTGTAATATTGTTCAATTTTTGCCAGAATATGTATTTTATTAAAATTGATGTCATGGTTAGTTAATTTAATGTATGAATATATATATATATATAATCATCAAAAAACAGTCAACACTAGATAATCCCAATATCAATAACAATCAACTATTTCCAAACTGTTGTTAAGGCATATATATATATATATATATATATATATATATATATAGATATATATATATCAATCATACATACACACCCACTTACATAACAAACAAGTCCAAATACATTATTAAGATAATTTACAAGCTAGATTCCTAAAAAATCATTTAAATGAACTAGTTAATAATACCCAACTTTTGTTACATGGATGTCAATCTATTTTGAAATCTTAGTAACATATTTGCATCTGTTTAATCCATGAATATGTTTTTAGGCTATATAGTTGATAAGCCATAAAATTATTTGTATACTCATTAAAACTCATTAAAGTTTATGTTTATGTTGTAAACAACCACTTATTGAATGTATCCATGATATTGCATTAGAGAGTCTTTCCTTTGGCATGGATTTATGAGAGGTAATATCATAATTCTTTGGTTTACACTTTCTTCATTGATTTATTATTTTTTATAATTTTGACTATCTAGCAACTTTCTTCAGAGTTGTAAATGACCATGCTTCTTAATTATTTTGTATGTACACACATGGATATGCATGTATGAGATTAACAATTTAATTCCCAATGACCTAATTGTATCAAAATCACATGATTTTTCATGTTTGAACAAGTTTAAGCTAACATATGTGCAGATTTTAAACTGATAGAGCTCGTTGGTAGTTAGATATTGAGAAGATTGGTGTAAAAATAGGTGATCAAAATTTTGAGCAACATATTAAAATCAAATTTTGTGTAAAAATTGGCATACAAGCTACTAAAACATTATAACTGTTGCAAATTGTAGGAAGAGATTAAGAGTGTTTGAGTGGCGTAATGGTGATAAGATGTGACAGATGATCCCAAAAATGGACAGCGAAAAACAACAATAGCTAAGCAAGGCAAACCTCTCCATACAGTAGTGCCACCCTGTGCCAACCAGAGTAATCAATAGATGCCAGAAGGCTTGTGAATAAAATTCCTATCTAGTGCCTACTGTAGCCTTCTGGCATCCATTGATTTCTCTGGTTGGCACAGGGTGGCACTACTGTATGGAGAGTTTTGCCTTGTTTAATAACAATTATGTGCTAGTATAAGAGATAGTGATCATGTGATGTTTAGTGGTTTAACAATGACTAAGGTTAATATTAACAAAATGCAAGGTGCAATAGGATCTACCAGACAAGACTAATAGCTGAAGAATTGCAGTTTAATTGAGAAACATTTAAGCTAATTTTAAATAAAAAAATTGGGCATGAGAAAAAGTTTAGTGAAGCCGGTGCCTCAGATCTTAACAATGCATCAAGTCATAGTGTGTTTATTGGGAGAGATTTTCTGGCCAAAAAATTAATTACACAACTAGATTAACCTGACTATTCACCTGACGTAGTACCCTGTGATATTTGGTTACTTCTAAAATTTAATAACTGCATGGAGATGACAAAGATTTTTTAACTATAACTGATATCTAAAAGAATGTGAGACAGCGGCTCAACAGTATTCCTAAAAATGAGTTCCAAGTTTGCTTCTGAAAGTGGGAACACTGTTGTAATCAGTATATAAATGCATAAGGAGACTAGTTTGAAGTGACAATTGCCACTAGGGTACACTCCCGTATGTATATTCTATAAAGGTGCATTCCAGGAATTAAATTTGCACACCAAATATGCATACAAATATTGGAAAAAATTGCATGTATTAATGACAATTCTGAAGATGACCACTGAAAAGTTTAAACTGTAAGAAATAATAAAATTTTGTGAAATAGTAGAAAAGAAGCCTACGGTAAGTTAAGCTACTATATAACCAAATAAGTGACAAATATAGTAAAAAATGGACTTATGACTCTGAAGAATATGTAGTTAGCGATACTTTTCACCATTCACCAAACATCAAAAAAAGATTCTTTATGATTAGCTGATACATTTTATTTTTCATTGTTCTAATCAAGGGTGAAATTATCTACTGTCTGATGACATCATTTATTGCTGCTGCTTGTTATGTTTTATTTCTAATTGCACTTACCAGATAAAAGATTCTGTATTCCTGTATGGTATTACTTAACATCTTTTACAAAAGACTTTTCTTACAAAAATATAATCTTGGTAGAATTTATTTTGTCAAAAATAATCACTTTTTTAAAAAAAATAATAGTATATATATATATACTTATCTTATGTATATCTAATGTGTATGGAGTGTGATGACAGAAAAAGAAAGGTCAAGGAAACATTGTTTATTGCTAATCATAAAAATGTAATAAATAAATGAGAAAGCAGCATACAATTATTTAAAAATGAAATATTTAAATGAGCTAATTTAAATAAAAATGCATGCATAATTACAGTATAAATAAAGCGGCAACAAGTTTTAATTTAAAAGAGCTATGATTATGACGAACATCAACGAAAGTGCACTCAACTTTAGATTATAAAGAAAAAAGAAAATTTCATTAGACAGACAAATAAATATAAGCAAATTTGAATATATATATTCTTAATTAATGGAGCTTATTTAAACTTCTTTGAAATAAAAATATCAATCTTTTTCAGTAAATCTTCAATGTTTAGCATCTACATAAACATTTTAGACCATAGGTAAAAGAGAATATTGACCTTTATCACAAAAAGCTTGCCTTAACAGTAGATTGAGATTCTATGCTTTGTTTGTTACTGTTTAGATGTTGACTGGTTTAATATATTAATATTTATTAACCAATCTAGCCTTGAGTATAATTAGCTTTATTATCTAAGTAATATATATATATATAATTGTTATTCTTAAAAGGAGGTTGCCTTGACAACAGTTTGAAATTGTTGATTGTTATTTGATATTAGTATTGTCTAAATGTTGACTAGTTTTTAATGATATATATATATATGAAAAACAAAAAAGCAAGTTAAACTTGCCAATGCTTGTATTTATGATCAACAGATGGCGTTTTACCAAAAACACCATCAAAGCATGTTTGTTTACATAAACATCAGAGTAAGCATTCACTACCTCTTTCGTTAGTTCCACCTTCAGATCATGATTTCAAGATGATTTTGCTATCATCAGTAAAGGACAGGAAATAAGAAACTAGATCTAAACACTAAACTCTGAGAGTTTATGAAACAATTTCTATTCAGCTTGCAAGCGTGAATTTTTTAGACACATAATGTCTTCAAAATCAGCATAGCAAGCCAGATAGCTATATGGGTCTGATATCACTTCAGTATCTCCACATAGTAGAAGCCTCTGCAATATATATCATTGCAAGAAAAACTTCAAAGGTACATTTATGAAAAACAAAAAGCAAGTTAAACTTGCCAATGCTTGTATTTATGATCAACAGATGGTGTTTTACCAAAAACTCCGTCAAAGCGTGTTTGTTTACATAAATGTACCTTTGAAGTTTTTCTTGCAATGATATATATTGCAGAGGCTTCTACTATGTGGAGATACTGAACTGATATCAGACCCATATAGCTATCTGGCTTGCTATGCTGATTTTGAAGACATTACATGTCTAAAAAATTCACGCTTGCAAGCTGAATAGAAATTGTTTCATAAACGCTCAGAGTTTAGTGTTTAGATCTAGTTTCTTATTTCCTGTCCTTCACTGATGATAGCAAAATCAGCTTGAAATCATGATCTGAAGGTGAAACTAATGAAAGAGGTAGTGAATGCTTACTCTGACGTTTATGTAAACAAACACGCTTTGACGGTGTTTTTGGTAAAACGCCATCTGTTGATCATAAATACAAGCGTTGGCAAGTTTAACTTGCTTTTTTGTTTTTCATAAATGTACCTTTGAAGTTTTTCTTGCAATGATATATATTGCAGAGGCTTCTACTATGTGGAGATACTGAACTGATATCAGACCCATATAGCTATCTGCCTTGCTATGCTGATTTTGAAGACATTATGTGCTAAAAAATTCACGCTTGCAAGCTGAATAGAAATTGTTTCATAAACGCTCAGAGTTTAGTGTTTAGATGTAGTTTCTTATTTCCTTCCTTCACTGATGATAGCAAAATCAGCTTGAAATCATGATCTGAAGGTTGAACTAACGGAAGAGGTAGTGAATGCTTACTCTGACGTTTATGCAAACAAACACACTTTGATGGTGTTTTTGGTAAAACGCCATCTGTAGATCATATATATATATATATCATATGTTGGTTTATAATATAGATTAACATTTGCTTAGTAATGCACTACAAATCAATATTTTTCCCTCAGCATGCATAATTCCCTTTAATGGTATTAAATAATTTAAGTATTTTATCTTATAGAATGTTGGGTTGACACTCACACACACAATGATATACAAAATAAATTAGAATAAACTTCTATAAAAATAGTTTATTACATTGTATAAAATTTAATCTTTTTATTTTTCTTTAATTGTGAAAAAGAAAGATATGAAATAATTTTTTTATTTTAGAATATGCTAATAAGTTTTAACAGTATCAATTTGAATATGTAAATAGAGGGATTTAAACTCAGGATTTTTCAGTCTAATCATCCTCCACTCTATCTCAAACAACTTATACACATTACCACACACACACACACACACACACACACACACACACACACACAAACACACACACACACACACACACAAGATACAATTTCCAACATAATATTTTATGCTAAACCAGCATTCATGAGTTGGATCAGATTATAATCTCCCACACATATATACAACCAGTGCTCAGTTTATATTAAGATAGATTTCATCAAACATTAATGGACAGGCTTCAGTCTTTTTACCCTTCCAACTATTCAACTGTCCATTTCATTGAAAAACTAAAAATGGAACACTAAAATCCCTTATTGGGTTTGATATTGTAGTCATACCCATATAGAAATCGCACCAATCTAATCCCCATATTCAATCACCCAATTCACTGAAAAACTGATGATATAATGCAATGCCATTGCGTGTGGTCATGTGTATGTTACTTGAGATAGAGTGGAGAACAAATACAGACTGAAAAATCCTGAATTCAAATTCCTATATTTACATACATAAGAAACATTTAGTATAATCAAATTATATGTTGTCTTAGAATTAAATATCAATTTAAATTTTTTTCCATTTTTTGTTTTAGTTAGAATAAAGAAATTTCTAAAATTCGACAGAAATAACAATAACTTTGTTTGAAGAGAGAAAAATATTTTTATTAGCATAAAACTACTTATGATGTTTACTAAACTTTTGAATGATTCTAATTATAAGAGGACAATTTATTGCTTATCTTATTTTTGTTTTTGAACTTTGCTATCCAATAATAAATGGGAAGATATAAAAATTATGCAAGCTATGGAAAGTTTGTTTTATCAATTGTTTAATATTAGTATTTATTTCTAAAAATATCAGCAGCATTTGTAGGCCATAGGTGCAAAAGTATTGGTTAAAATTGCAAACATTATTCATTTTAGCTGCATTTCTAATTAGGTTATGGTTTATCTCAAACGCAAACTTTGAAAATTGTATTGAATTAAAAACATAAAATTCAATTCAAATAAATTACACATGCACACATGCAACTGAAATTCAACTTAAGTTACAAGCAAAATATTTTTATTTAAAATATGAAAGCTTCATCAAGTTAATTTTTAAGTCATTATCCATAATATATATGATTTTGCATGTAAGAAAAAGATTTAGAAAAGTTTAGAAGTTAAATGCATATACAGACTGATTTTATACAAAATCCTAGATAAGATAAGAGATTTCAGAGTTCTGTTTCTTGAAATTAATTTTTGCATATTTAATTTATATCTAATAATTTTTATTTTGTGAATGATATGTTCAGGGAGAGTGTAGATGTTATGAATTAACTAAATACATAAGCTCATTTATTATACCATTTATTTATTGAATCTTATGTTGATATATATATATATGACATATTTTGTGGGTTCAACCATGTTAAAAAATTTAAATATTAATATACTAACATTTTCACTTGATCACACAAGTCATCTACTGGGGATGAACCCATAAAATATGTCTTTTATATATGAAGCCTGTGAAAATCTTCGTGTGTGTGTATATATATATATATTGACCTGGAGACTTTCTCCACTTCAAAAGTCCAATGTTTTTTAAAAAAAAAAAGAAAAAATATTGCCTTGTATTTTTTTTATAATTTGTTTTTGTGTTTTAGAGTATGTGCAATAATGCACATACTCATTTATGTTTTAAAATTCTGTGATTTTACTTTTTCAATATATTTTTAGTTTCAAATAATTTTCTTTTGACTCTAGTTTTTGTTTCATTACAGTAATTAAAACAAGCAAAGTTTCCTTTTATTTTGTTGATTTTAATCTATTTTAAAAGTTGAAACTTATTTTCTTATTTATATATTTTTTTAATTATTTTTGAATAGGATAAAAGCCTTGGCCAGATGTTTTTTAAATTAAGATTAAATGGGAGTAGACATTTATTCTGGTCAAAACATTTTATTAAAGATTAGGCAAGGGATAACAATTCATATAAATAGTCCAGGTTTTAGACTGAATTATTATTTGGCTTCTTATTCAGATTCTTATTGTATTTTATTCGGAATGATCCTAATTTTCATATTTGCTAATTGTTCAATGCAGATCGCCAAAGTTGGATTTCTATGGACTGCTAATAGTATTTACTATTTGACATGCTAATTGTTACCATCCATTTTCCATGTCAAAAATACACACCATGAGAAATCTAAACAATGTGCAGTGCTAAATCAATCCAAAGATGAACCCTAGAGCTCCTTAACTGTAGCAGAATGAACATGACATAAAAGCTTAGTCCAGAACTGATGCTAAGTATTGCCTTCATACTTCCAACCAAAGAAATAGAACTCAAAACTGTCAAAATGAATCCTATGCAGACTTGAACTTTGCTTATCCTACTGGAAGAAAGTATCCAGACAGAACATTACACCTCGAAGTAAACAAGTTTCATATTGTAACCAAACTTAAATCTCTTGTTTACATGTCTATGTTAAAGCCTCAGCTTAATCTAAAAAGAAACCATTCTCTATAATAAGTTATACATACTCTTATAAATAACACTATTTTATTATGTATTTTATTTATTGTAAGTATTGGAGTCTTAGTTTTAAGATTTCTTTTTTTTTAAAAATTTATTTGTCTGAGAGTGTATGGTGAGTTTATATTTTATATGCTTAGTGTTTTTTCTCTTTTTATATTACAAACCTTTGATAAATTCTTGGGTAGATATTAATAATTTTCTTTTAACTCATGTCCCTTTTTTGTTATAATTAGTTTAAATAAGCTTAGTTTGCATTTTCTGCAGATTGTAAATCTTTTGGCTAGCAATTTATCAAGTATATTGTTTTATTTTTTCTAAATCATGGAGATTTTGTTTTCTTCTATTTAACATTATGTAATACCATAATCTTTTTTTTTCATGCTGGAATCAACCTCCATGATCTTAAACATGATCATTCATGAGTGTTTGAAGGAATTTGACATTCTTATGTCTTGATGTTTCTTTTCCAGACTAAGGAAAGCTTGCCTGTGATGTTCATCAACTTCTGTGTAAGATTGATTTCTTTTGAAATCTCTAAATAAAGAAAAATTGGAATTTGTTTATATAAATTGCTAGCAGAAAGACATTATAAATCCATTTTAATCCTTAGGTGAGAAAATTAACTTATTTGTTAGGGTGTTTAATGTTACAATACTCTCATACACTCTCTGATAAATCCACTGGAGAAATCTAAGCCAAACTTTCATATTTTGTTTGACTAATATTTTAGATTTAATAAACTTTAAAATTATTTATAATTATTTTGGGCTAATATTTGTCTCTGTGTTCTTTTCTCAATTGTCTGAATAATGTTAAAAATTTCTTTCTCTCTCTGGATCTAGGTGGTAGCATTCATCATCATTGTTAACTTTTGAGTATTGTAAATTAAATTTTCTAGGTAGTTAGTGACCTAGTGGCACCCTCGGTAATCAAAAGAAAATCAAAGTGACTGGTACAACATATATATATGTATATATAATAAATAATTTAGTGATTTACATATATGTAATATTATAAAAGAAGATTACTCTTCACACATGTGCTATTAGACTGATATTAAATTTATGTACTCTCACCTGTCAATAAGTGTTTTAAAAGCATAAGTAAATCATTTATGCTAATAATCTATTCATATATAACCAACCCTTAATAACTGTGCTTAAATAAGGACTTGATTTTATTATGAACCTAATATTTCAATTGACTTTATCTTCCATGTGATATATAAACTAAATTTGTATAAATCATTTGTTAATTGAAATATCAGACATATAATAAGATCAAGTTCTGATTTAAGCATGATCAATAAGGGTTGGCTTATATATGAATAAGCTCTAAGCATAAGTGATTCATTTATGCTTTTAAAACACTTCTTGACAGGCTAACGCATGTAAATTTCTTAGATATTTTGATATAAAATAAAATATAAACAAAATTATGTGTATATAAAACTACTATCTTTTATATTTCAACCAGAAGACTGGTTTTCATCAGAAAGAAATACAGTATGTATTTATATATACACACTTATTTAGGTATAATTTGTTCTAAGCCCATGTATAAATTAAAGTTTTCTTCTAAAAATATTTAAACAGGAAAAATCAAAAATGTATAAGTAAAATACAATTAGATTTTAAAGAAAACTAAAAATCATCTTTTAAAATCATAAAATTAAAATTGAAATTAACATACATATTCCAATAAAAGTTTACAAATCATTAATTTCTGAAATTCTGCTTTATTAGAAGATAACTTTTAGCCATGGTTCTCTTTTTATGCTAAGTGCTTCAACATGTGACGCAATCCAGTTTTTTTCTTAAATCTGATGAATCTTAACTTTTATTTCTTTGCAGCTCTTCTACCAGAAGATTTAACAAAATTCTTTTTTCTCACAAATTATTACCTCATTGCAACAGGCAAAACTCTCTATATAGTAGTGACACTCAGTGCAAGACAGTGTAATCAATGGATGCCAGAAGGATTGTGCATAAGGTCCCTATCTAGTGCCTACTTAACTAATATCCCCGGACTAGTTTCTAGCTTATGGCTTTCATCAGTAAGAGCCTTGGATCTGAGAGCTCTGCACCAAGGTCCATTGATTAGTCTGGCTTGCACTGAGTGGCACTACTGTATGAAGAGTTTTGCTTGTTTTTATAAGTTATGAGCTAGCATAAAAATGGTGATCATGTAATGTTAAATGATTATCTCATTGATGCTATTACCTTTAATTTGAATTTTGATTAATCTATATAAACAAAGGTCTTTTTATTTGTTTCATGCTGTTACAATCTAAACTGCTCAATCTAGAAATCCATTTCATTATCTGTGCTATTTTTATTTCATTATTAAAAAAAATGGTGTCAATTATTTTTTTATCTAATCCATATTCAGAACTTATTGATTATTTCTCACCTTTCTTTTTTCGAATAATCTTTTTTTCATTTCCCTACGAATCAATTTTTGACGATTTTTGTTTATGATTAAACGTAATATTTATACTTCTATAAAATTAATTAAAAAACATCTAATCAAAATGATCCAAGTAGTAAATAAAAACTAAAAGCAAATAAGCCCACAAAATGTAAAATGAACCCTGATCATTCAGTCAAAACTGAAATGCTCTCTAAATGTCTTATGCACGTCATTTCTTTTTAGCCAATAGTAGTCATTCTAACATTGTTTTATTTCAACCAATGACAGTCACTGATTTAATGATTCTATGTTTAGAATATAAATTTCTACCATTGTTAGTATAATTTTTGCTTTGAAATTATTATTGTTTTTAATATTAACATTAATAAGCATTCAAATTCTGGTCTTATTGTTGAATACTAAAATTATTATAATATACATATTTAATAGAAAGCTTTTAAAAAAAAAAACAAATATAATATTTTTAGTAAATCACATTTAAAGATTTATTATGCACTTTACAATTGGTGCTGTAATTTCATTTTAAAGTGATTTCGTTTTGGTATAGGCATTAATCAGCTTTTAAATTCCGGATTATAATTAAAATTATGATAGTATATAATTTGTGGGGTGTTATACTATAATAGCACTATTGTACAATCATACCTTCATTGGATTGAAGATTTAAAATGAATTACCAATGCAAGATTGTCTAAAGATGTGTTTTATGTTGAACTCAAACATGTTTTTATGGGAACGGTAGACCTCATTTGGTTATGAGAATTATCTTGAAGACATTCTAAAAAAAGTACACCAATTGTTTTCATTGGGAAGATATGACAGAGAATAGAATATTGAAGAGGTATAAATTAGACATAGGGTTGAAGTATTTCAGAAACATTTCCCACTGAAGTGATTAAGACATCATAAAATATCATGTAAGTAAAAATACCATCTTAATGTGTATGTGGACACATTTGTGGTTCATGGGAAGGTTTATATAGACTTAACAAAACTTATTCCTAGAAAATGTTTTCATTTCATAACTTTGTTCTTTTCTTTCTTGGAACTAGAATTGTCAAAACCATCAAACACTAAGATCCATATGCAGTGCTCACAAATCTAAAGCTACTCACTGATGAAAGGCACAAGCTAAAAACTAATATGCAGATGTTGGATGAGTAGTCACTAGATAAAGATTTTATGCACCAACCTTCCTACATTCATTGATTACAAAGACTTGCATTTGGTGGGACTACTGCATAAAGAGTTTGGTAGTGGTAACACCAGTGTCATACAAAGTTTTTACACATATATGGTGGCTAGAAGGGTGGCAAAATGAATGGAAGAAAAAAATATACAGGGATAAATGTAAGGAGGTTTTCGATTGGATAGTTGTATAGGAGATTGTTTATTTGTAGGCACACAACTTATGGATATGAGTAGGAATATAGGTAGGCAGTTATATATGGTCTTTATAGATATAGAGAAGGCATATGATAGAGTAAATAGAAATAGATTATGGGTACGTTTAGTAAATTTGGTAATGAATGGAGCTTTAGTGGATATTATTAAGAGATTGTATGAAAATAATTACTATATATATCAATCAGTTAGAGTTAAAAGTGGGGTGGGACTAAGGCAAGGATACCCTATGTCAACTATTGTGTTTTTGTTATATTTTAGAGAAATGGAGAGAGCAATAGAAAGACTAGGAAAAGGGATAGAGATATCACTAATAAATGACAAGGGAGTGAATATATTATCAGGTATTTTATTTGCTGATGATATGTTTTTGCCCACAGAAAGTAGGAAAGATATGAAAGTTAAGCTGATGATGTGCACAAAGTTCAGTAAAGATATGGGCATTACATTTAATGAAAAAAAATCAAAAAGGATGATGATAACTGCTGGGAAAAGATAAAAAAACGAATTTTTATTGGGAGATATAAAGTTAAATGTGGTGAATAGGTATAACTATTTGGGAATTGTCTTAAGTAATCAGAAAAATTGCTTGGATAAATGGGAAAAAAAATTAATAAGTGAATCAAAGAAAAGAAAGGGACTGATAAAGAAATAACAGTATTATCATATAATACATATGATGTAGGAAGAATTGTATGGAAGGGAGTGGCAATAGCAGGGTTAACTTATGGTAATGATGTGTTATGTGTAAGTAAAGGAGCATTAGATTACTTTAAAAAAATGCAAAGAGAAGTAAAAAGACATGCATTAGATTCAGATGTGTGGATGACAAAGAAGGCAATTCAAGGAGAAATGGGATGATCAAGTTTTTATATGAGAGATGCAAAAAGAAAAAGAAAAATGTTTGTTAGATTACAATTTATGGGTTGTAAAAGAATAGTGAAAACAGTACTTAATTGGGTTACAAGTAAAGGACAGGCAAGAAGATGAGTGAGAAAAGTAGTATGGTATGCAGAAGATTTGGATAAAGACTTTATGTCAGTATACTTGTACAAAAAGTAGGATGATTGTGTTATGAGGATTATTGAGTGTTATAGTGTTAAAGAATGGGATAGAAACATAGATGCATTAATAAAAATTAGGGAGATGGAGAACTAGTGTGGAGAGTAAAAAGATTAAATATATATAGAAGTAAACAGAATATTGGGTGTGAGTTAATTTACAATAATAGTATGGAAAGTAGTTTATCTTTTAAGGCTTGAACAGGATTGTTATCAACCAGAGAATATACACATAAATGAAGAAATGAGGGTGATTTAGTCTGCAAATTATGTAAAGAAGGCATTGAAAATATTAGGCATCTGCTAATTGAATGTAAATCCTTACAAGCAGAAAGAATACAGATAATGAAGTTGTAGGAGAATAAATATAAACAAAGTGATTATACACAAAGCGAGTTCTTGGTTTTTATGCTGGGTTTGGAAAACGATAAGGGGGATTTAGATATAAAGCCATAGAGTAGACAAAGATGATGTTGTGGAAGATGGTATGGAGTTGGATAGAGAAAAAAATGGGGGAAAACTTAGGGTGTGGAATGGAAAGGGAAAGTAAGGTGGCTAACAAATTTCTCTGGGAATAGTGGCTGAGAGATTCCTGACTTCAATAAAGAAGAAAGCATAGTGCATCACATAGCAATACTCTTATAGAGTTAGAATTGGTGATATTAATTTATAAAAGACTATTATTATTTCTATCTAGAAGAATACTTAAAATATGTTCACTATACATGGCAAAGATGTAGGCTATCTTAGTGATCATTGCATATATTTGTATTTATTATATAAATCATAATTTAATGAAAAGTGTTGTTTTTCATTCTATAAGCATTTATTGCCCTCAATCTTACTGTAATTTATCCATGTAAACAGAGATAACTTTTTAAACTTATGATGTTGCTAAGAAACTATTATTTACTACTAATTGAGTTTTTTTATTAATCTATAATATTTATAAAAGCTCTATTGTTTGAGCTATTATAATTTAATGAGAAAAATTGTTTAGCCTCAAGTATTGTCAATTAGTAGTAATTGATAAAAAGCAGAAAAAGTTATCTCTGTTTACATGGATATAATCTCATTTCTATTTTTTACTATATATATATATCTATAATTATTTAAATTATAACAATAGTCTAAAATAAACAAATGAATTAGTAAATAATATAATAATTTTCACAAAAGTATTTTTGATTATTTAAATGCCACATAAATGTCCAAACACTGCATTTTAATATTGACACATTGTCTATTTATTATACAGTCTTAAAATTCCTTTATACAAAATGACACACTAATTTTTCTCTTTCTATGCACTATTTTTGTTGTTGTAAGTCAAAGTTAAATTTAAAGTTACAAGACATTTCATAATCAAAGAGCACTGAAGAAGTCTTACATAGTTATAAAGATGCTGTCATTCTTTTACTCTTTTTGTAAAGAATATCTTGACTTATCTATTATGGCTTTTTTGTAACTATGCATAATTTAGTAAATGATATTACTTTTTTGTATTTTTGGGAATACGATTTTTAATAATTATTGATCAAATTTTTGCATTTAGTGGATTATAAAATATAACATTATATACATTATCAGATATTTTTTAAAATAAATTTTAGGTGAATATTACTTTAAAATGGCATTGGCATTCATTTTTCATAATTTATCATTTATTATATAAAATTTATTAACATTAAATCTCTTTAGTGTTAATATTATCTATGTTCTTTAATACTTTTACAATGCTTTTTACCCCTAATATGATAGTTAAGATTTGGATATACAATAGAAGTTCTGAAGAAGATTTCTGGTACAATTGAAACTGTCATATTAGGGTAAAAAAAGCATTATAAAAGTATTAAAGAACATATATAATATTAACACTAAAGAGATTTAACGTTAATAAATTTTATATAATAAATGATAAATTATGAAAAATGAATACCAATGCCATTTTAAAGTAATATTCACCTAAAATTTATTTAAAAAAACATCTGATAATGTATATAATGTTATATTTTATAATCCACTAAATGCAAAAATTTGATTAATAATTATTAAAAATCGTATTCCCAAAAATACAAAAAAGTAATATCATTTACTAAATTATGCATAGTTACAAAAAAGCCATAATAGATAAGTCAAGATATTCTTTACAAAAAGAGTAAAAGAATGACAGCATCTTTGCAAGACTTCTTCAGTGCTCTTTGATTATGAAATGTCTTGTAACTTTAAATTTAACTTTGACTTACAACATCAAAAATAGTGCATAGAAAGAGAAAAATTAGTGTGTCATTTTGTATAAAGGAATTTTAAGACTGTATAATAAATAGACAATGTGTCAATATTAAAATGCAGTGTTTGGACATTTATGTGGCATTTAAATAATCAAAAATACTTTTGTGAAAATTATTATATTATTTACTAATTCATTTGTTTATTTTAGACTATTGTTATAATTTAAATAATTATAGATATATATAGTAAAGAATAGAAATGAGATTATATCCATGTAAACAGAGATAACTTTTTCTGCTTTTCATTTTGCTAAGAAAGTATCAATTACTACTAATTGACAATACTTGAGGCTAAACAAATTTTCTCATTAAATTATAATAGCTCAATTAAAAGAGCTTTTATAAATATTATAGATTAATGAAAAAACTCAATTAGTAGTAAATGATAGTTTCTTAGCAACATAATAAGTTTAAAAAGTTATCTCTGTTTACATGGATAAATTACAGTAAGATTTAGGGCAATACATGCTTATAGAATGAAAAACAACACTTTTTATTAAATTATGATTTATATAATAAATACAAATATATGCAATGATCACTAAGATAGTCTACATCTTTGCCATGTATAGTGAACATATTTTAAGTATTCTTCTAGATAGAAATAATAATAGTCTTTTATAAATGATGTTAATATTATATAGATTTGGCAATGCAATAGGAAATATAAAGTTAAATCTCTTTAGGAAGGCAAAATTTATCTTCTACCATATCTTATAAGTATGAATTTTTCAGAAAATGATTTGTTATGAAACAGCTTTATAATAAATCTTAGAAAACAATTTATTAACGAATTTGTAATAGATATTATACAATTAATAGAAATACAAGTAAATAATATATAAAAAACACTTTATAAAACTTTTATTTAATTTGTTGATAAATGCACCAAAAATGAACACATTTTTATTCTTTAATATGAAGTTTGGTTCCTATTTATAAGTTGTGTCCATAAATTAATTAATTTGGAATTACATTTTATATCATCATCATCAACCATTATCAATCCACTGCAGAATGAAGGTCTCTCCAAATTCAATCCATCTTCTCCAATCTTTAGCTTCTCTACTCCACATCACCCCTGCACCCTTTCTTATTTCATCCATCCATCTCAGATGTGGTCTCTTTCTGGGTCTTTTACAATCTCTTGGAATCCAGTTTAAGATTTCAATTGTTCATCTATTATCATTTCTTCTAGCAATATGTCCAACCCAACTCCACTTCAATCTTATTGAACTTTTTCAATGAGGTCAGTAACACCTGTTTGTTTTCTTAACCATACATTGCATTTTCGATCTCTTCTTGCTACTCCCAACATGCATCTCTCCATACTTCTTTGAGTGGTCTGAAGTTTCTGTATTGCTCTTCTATTAAGTGCCCAAGTCTCAGATTCACAAGTAAGAACTGGTAAAACACATTTGTCAAAAACCTCCCTTTCAAACACATAGGCATATTTCCTTTTAGTATCAAGTTATTTCTAGCAACAGCACTCCAACCAAGTTTAATTCTATGATTAATTCCATCCATTATGTTTCCATCTGTATTAATAATCTGATCAAGGTATTTGTAACTGAAAACTTCTTTTAATTCATCATAATCAATCTTTATTTTCATATTTTCAGCAAATCGATTAAAACATTACTTTAGTCTTTTTAACATTTATCTTTAATCCTACTTTCTTACTTTCATCTGATAACTCCTGCAACATTTCCTGCAGCTTTGAAGCATTATTTGCAAAAACAACTATATCATCTGCAAAATCTAAATGACTTAAATAATCCCCATTTACTTTCACTCCTTTAGTTTCCCATTTTAATCCACAAAATACTTCTTGTGGCACTGCTGTAAAAAAGTTTTGGAGATATGGAGTCACCTTGTCTTACACCATTCTCAATGTTGACTTTCCCAATATCATTATGTAATTTAATTGTTGCTGTTGCATTTTTATAAATATTCTTTAAAATATGACAATATCCTGGATCTATACCTTGATGATTCAATGCTTTAATCAGTGAAGAATTATTTATAGAATCAAATGCCATTTCATAATCTACAAATCCAAAACATAATGGCAACTCATATTCATTTGTCCTTTCTATAACTTCTCTCAATACCTGGATATGATCTACTGTTCTAAAACCACTTTTAAATCCAGCTTGTTCTCTTGGTTGGTGGAAATTCAATGTTCTCTGTAGATGAGTTGTAATTATCTTGGTAAAAATTTTGTATAAAACTGATAAAAGGCTGATAGGTCTGTAATTTCTAATATCTTCTTTATCACTTTTTTAAATATTAATATTATTACTGCATTCATCCAATCATCTTGTACATCTGTATCATTTAGACATTTGGTATATAAATAAATTTAAAAGAAATTTAATAAGTACAAATAAAACACATAAGTTATTAATAGATTGATAAAAAATTATAAGTTTATTATGTTAGATATAACCAATTCAATTCAATTATTTTATTAAGTACATATTTATAATCAAAGTCCAATTACAGATTGCACATAAAAAATTACATAATATAACAAAAGAATTAAGAAAAAATAAAGAGATAAAGAGAGAGAAAAAACAAGATCATTAATAATATGGGTAAGATATTACATATATATTTTTAAGACATTGAAAATTCACTAATACTAGGATGAAAAACATTTTAACGATAAATAAATTATATAATTTTATAAATTGGTAAAGATTTACTACCTTTAATATATTTATGATATAAAGTATAATACACATATTTGAGGGTATATATTTAATATAAATATAGTAGTAATCTTGTGGAAGGAAATTAATCTTCATATATGCACTATTAGATTAAATTTACTGTGCAACTCACTCATCAGTAAGTATTTTAAAAGCATAAGTGTAACACTTATGCTTAGAACTGGCCCTTATTGATCATACTTAAATCAGGACGTGGAACTTATTATAAGCCCTATATTGCAATTGAAACCTTATTTGTACAAATTTAGTTTATATATCACAGGGAAGAGAAAATTTTTCATTTTTAAGTATCTGCAATTTTGAATTATATTAATTTGAATATGTTTGAAATTAAATTCTGATTTAAGAATGGTCAATCAGGGTTGGTTATATAAAATAAGCTTCAAGCATAAGTATTACATTTATGCTTTTAAAACACTTACTGACTGGTGAGTGCATGTAAATTTCATCTAACAGCGCATGTGTGAAGATTAATTTCCTTCCGCAAGATTACAATTATATACATCACTAAATTATTTATTTACATATAAATACAATAGGTATATAAAAAGATACAATGTATAAACATTGATTAAGTAAGTATATTTATATATTCATGTATACTTACATATTTTAGCTCTGAAGATGACTGTTTTGTCGAAACTGTAAGATTGATCAAGTATATAATAAAATATAGCATTGTACAAGTGATTAAAGAAAGGATTTAAATATTTGTTTTTTTCTACTTTGCTTTGATCAAAGAATTCAACATTTGTGCATGCACACACACATAGAGTGCTGTTAATTTCAATTAACCTGACGGATAAAATTAATGATTAATGATAAAAAACATTAGATAGAGTATGATAAAAAGGTAATCCAATAGTTTATTATTCCAGCATTTATAAGTTCAAACACCGGAAATGACGTAGATAGTGTCATAATCTTATCAATTTTGGGCAGCTCCGGAGTTTGCCATTCAGTCACTGCACTAAACAATGAAGGATATAGGGTAGAATGCTGAAGGACATAGGGTCGAATGCTCTAGGTCAACTGACGATACTATGTCAGCAAAAATGCATCACGTGGATCATTTGGCATTTTTAAACATCTTTACTTATTTGTTTGAAGAGGTGGTATACATTAAGCAGATGATTTTCAAATATATATATACATATAGAAGAAGGGTAGAAAAAACAAATAGAATAAAAAAATGTCCAGTTTAACCTTCAGTAGATGATTTACTTTTTAAATATTTAAAGTACTTGGTCTTAACAGAAAAAATGTTAAAAAAAATCAATAAAATGTTTCATAATTTTTAGCTAACCAAAAATTATTTTATGGAATATAAAAAAGAAAGAGATAAAGAGCGATGGGGGTGGAGAAATTGAAAGGAAAAAAAGTGATTAATTTTAGCAACGTTGATGCAAATTTATTTGCAACAATAATTAACAAAAAATTATAAAATTGATACTTTATATAATTATTTCTATATATATAATGCACAAGTATTGTATACATATATTCGCAAGTTTAAAATGATTTGACCTTTGACCTGATTTGAAAAAGAGACTGAATTGTTAAAATGTATTACATCATATATTGAAAACGAGTCTTATGGTTTGATCTACTTTCACCAACCTATAGCCTCTCTTCTTCACATCAGACCATCAAACTTTCCTTATTTCATCTACTCACCTTATATGTAGTCGCTTTCTAGGTCTTTTACAACCTCTTGGGATTCAGTTTAAGATGTCATTGGCTTATATTTTATCATCTTTTCTAGTAATATGCCCATACATTTCAGTATCAATTCTTTTAATGATATGAATGATACCGATTTGTTCACTCTCTCAAGGATTTCTCTTTTAATTCCATTTGGTTACTCTCAACATAAACCTCTCCATACTTTGATGGGATGGTCTGAAGTCTTTGTATCGCTCTTCTATTAAATATTTAAGCCTCAGATCCATAGAAAAGACTGATAAAGCACATCCATTTAATATCAAGTCTTTTCTATAAAACCAACTCTTCTAAGTTTAATTCTATGATTGATTTCCTCCATTGTAACATACACAAATATTGCAATCTGAAAACATATAGCTGCTTAACACATTTGATCTTTCTTGATAAGAGTAATTTAATTGAATGCACAATTTCATGTGGAGTATTTGATCACATGATTTCATCAACCGATAAACCCCATATCATTAATTCAGTTATATGAATTAATTGGCTCAAAATGTAATGTTTTAAATTGAATCCCAACTCTAAACAAAATAGGAGAATGACAATCTGATAAAATGAATAGCATTGTTGTAGAGCGACTTTAATGCTTGAGCACCACTTAACATTTTAAAAATTGATCTCAAAATGCATATGCCAGATACAATAAACTAGATAATTATATTTTACTATTAATAGGACTAATTTTTAAAAAGTGATAATGTAATATCATATTTTTCCTCTTTTATCTATCATAGCAAAGAAAAAGATGTGTATATATCTAGTGGAGCTGTGAACAACACCATATTTATTCAAAGCACCTTTCATGGTTAATGTATATAGCATGTAATATTTCACATTTTGTTGATAAACAGTGATTAGAATATGTATTGTTTATTAATCTGAAAGTGTACAGTTCTTTTCCCCATGCATATATATATATCATTAAAAACCAGTCATCACTTAGACAATCTCAATATCAATAACAATCAACAATTTCAAACTGTTGTCAAGACAACCTCCTTTTAACAATATATATATATAGAACAAATACTTTTTTTTTATATGTATGCATAAACAAAAATGAAAAAAAATTGAGAGGAGTACATTTACGTATATTTTACTGAGTGTGTGTTTACTTCTGAACTCACTGAAAGAAAAACAATAAAAATTATCTAATTATTGTATTTTTAAAATAAAGTAAATAGGAAAATGGATGACTTTCTCAGTATTAAATACACTCTGGTAATATTCTTTATTTTTTTTTCCAATAACTTTTTATTTTATTTTATAGAAAACATAATAGTTTAGTTCTTGACATAATCACCATTTCATATGCCTACACATCCTGTTAAAAAGAGTACCAAAATATTTATACAGTAGTGCTACCAAGTACAATTTTTTGTAATCAATGGATGCAGGAAGGTTTGTGCATAAAATCATAGTGTCTATTTATCCAACACCCCCAGACTAGGTTCTCGCTTGTGTCTTTCATCAGTAAGGATCCTTGAATTGAGAGCACTGCACATAGATTTTAGAATCAAATGTAATCTTCCAGTATCCAGCCATCCTTTATCTATTTGGTTAACTAAAAAGCTAAGTACCCAAGATGAAAACACCATAATGTTTCCAACCCAAGCTCATCTACTTGTATACTCATGTAGATCTGAATTCAATTCTGCATCTATGCAGTTTAGTGTCTTTGGTTTTTCTCTAACCATTATCCTGTAGGCAAGATAGATATAAAACTATCAAAACATCACATGATCACCATTTCATATGCTTACACATGCTGTTAATAAGAGTACCAAACTCTTCATACAGTAGTGCCACCAAGTGAAAAACTTTGTAATCAATGGATGCAGAAAGGTTTATGCATAAAATATCTATCTAGTGCCTACTCATGCAACATCTCCAGACTAGTTTTTAGCTTGTAGCCTTGAATTGAGAGTACTGCACCTACATCTAAAGATCTAATGCAACTCTCCAGCAGCCACTTTTTATCTATTTGGTTATCTATAAAGGCTTTCACTTGATAGCACTACTGTATGGAGACTTTGGTACTCTTATTACAATCCCTTTTATTTTTTTAGTCACTATTATCTTTATGTATGTTCTAAAATTTTGTATAACTTTTGGCATTACTCCTACAAAAAAATTAATTATTATAAATATTGCACATTAAATTTGGAAAGATTAATAAAGAAAGTATAAAATATGTGTGCTTTCAACATAAATCAAAGAAATTTTGTCAATATATAAAATCATGTACAACACTTACAAAAGAGAGAAAGAAAAAGATAGCTAGAATATAAAATTTGCAAATTTTAATGTTTTTTTTGATTACATTGTTGTTTTCATTTTTCTTTGGATAATGTATAATTGAAATTACACAGTTTGATATAATGTAGTTTGTGATATCACTGTATATATATTTTCTTGTTAAAGGAAGTTGCCTTGACTACAAGTTGAGATTGTTGATAACTTAACAATTGATTGTTATTATATCTTTGGAAATATAATTATTAATAGATGTATCATTTTCAAATTAAATGTAATATAATGAAAAAAACTTTCCTTTCTAGCTCTCAAATACTTGCAGATATAAAACAATTATTTATATTTGCAATCTCAAATTTTAAAGGAGTGAACTTTCTCTCATGTTATCTAATTCAGGAAAAAATTTAAATTCACATTAAATGTAAACATAACTTCATTTAATACATATAACAATTATCAACACAAAGTAAACCATTTTTTTTCATTTTAAAAATCTTAATTTGATTAATCCTTAATTAATCCTAAAATTTTTAAAATAAGAAGAAATGACTCTTACCTTGTATTGTTTATTTGTTGGATATATTAAACAAATCTTTACTTACATTTGGCATAAATTTAAAATTGACTCTGAATTAGACCACTTGTCAGGAAGCTTATCTTATACATGAGAACACAGGGATAGTACAATAATATTGACACCAGATTAAAAAAAATCCTTTCCATCATTGTACTTTTAACAATAAACCCCAACAAAAGACATTTTATTAGGGAGATTGTCAATTAGTAGTAATTGATAGTTATCTCACAACATCAAAGGCAAAAGTGTTATCTCTGTTTACATGGATATAATTTTCTTATTTTTGTTCATTATTATAATAAAATCCATGAAAAATATTTAGTTTAACACACACACACATATATATATATATATATACACACATAGATAATAACTGATTATATTACAATTTATACATATGAAATCTTGTAAAAGGAAACAATTCTTTATATTTGCATTATAAAATAAAATATTGGCTAAGTAGCAAAATTTGTTTTGTGGAGATAAAGAAGTTCCTGTACAAATTTCCGATTGATAGAAATAAAAAAAATAAAAAATAACAAAAAAAAGAGAGAAGTATGGTAAATAAATAAACATCCACTTAGGAGGAAAAATAATAAGAGTGAACTTATGATATTTAGATGAATGGAGTAGAGAAATGAATTGGATAAGTGCCATGTTAATATAAAGTGCATGTTCAGATGTGTAATCCTTTATATTAAGAGGTGTCAAGTGGTGGTAAATGACCATCATTCATGTTGATGATCAAGCATTATCAATTGACAATATTGACCAATTACTGTTCTTGCTTCCAAAAATAGTACATATACTGCAGAGTGTCATTCTCATCTCAATTCCATCAATAACACAATAAATCTCCTGCACACAAATTCAGAACAATTCCTGCTTCTTTCATATGTAATTTGCAAATAACTTTTACTTTTCAGGTAACCTAGATGTAAAACACAGAATATTTATGCTCATTGGTAGCTCAATACCTTTAATTATAGCATTCTTAGCAAAGAAAGGACTGTCAACTTTGAACATTGCATATTCTAGATAATATTTTCATTTTTATTTTGGTTTTTATTCATTTCAATTTTCACCATATTACAAATATCCAGCAGCATCAAAACTCAGACAATTATTTTTCATATCAACTTTATCATATCACAACTATCTACCAGTGCTAAAACTCAGACCCTCTTCTCTCATCTTAACTCCATCATATCACAGCCATTCACCAGAGCAAAACCTCTGATCATCATCTTTTATCTCAACTTCATCATATCACAGCCATTTACCTGTTCAGAAACTCAGACCATTTTTTCTTATCTTAACACCACCACATTAAAATCAACTATCTGTGCAGAAACTCAAATAATCCTCTTCTATCTCAACTCTACCATATCATAACCATCCAAATAGTGCAGAAAATCAGACCATCATCTCAACTGAACTTCATCACACCACAGTTATTCACCAGTGTAGCAGCACAGAATATTCTATCTCATATCACCCCAATCAAATCCCAGTCATTGGTGCAAAAATTCAGACCACTATCTCTTTCACTATACTTGCATTTCATGGAAAACTTTTTCTCACCAGATCAGCTAAAGATAACAAACACATGAATCTTCATGTACATATTGGAAGACCAAACACATTCATCACACTACTATCAGTCAAAATAGTGGTTAGTTTTTATTCACTTTTAATACCTCGTGAAAAGGGAAATCTTTATTATACTGTAGATATATAAACAAAATGGACTATATTGCAAAAAGATATTTTATATTAGCCCTGTATAATTAGAATAATAATGGAGTAATAGACCTCAGAGCTCAAAGTCCATGGATAATAGCTTTAGCTCTGTTATTTCCCTTGCTTGAACTTACATAAATTTCTGAGTAACAACCTATTTTATTACCATTATATATTTTAATACATAGAGCTTTTTTTGGAGAAATTTAGTCATTCTCCTGAGTACCTTTACATTATTGAGAATATAGAGACCATTATGTATAGCGATATTTAGATTTAAAAAAAAATGCAGTCCTCCATTCTTCTTTTCTTTTTCACTTTTTTATCTTCTCATGTACAGCAACACAAAATAATTACAATGTTATTGATTGGTTTTTAATGATTTCTTAAAACCCCATTTAGCCTTAAGCATTATTACACTTATTATTTAAGTAATACTTTGGGTGCTATTTGAACATTATAATTCAGTTTATAATGTTACATTTGAATACTTATTAATCTGCATTCGGAACAAGTTATATTTACCTATGTAAGGAGGATTATTTAAACTTCATTGTATCAATAATTTCAATATCTGTGGGCAAGTGGTAATCTTTAGTGTCTATATGTTTATTGTTAAAAGGAGGTTGCCTTGACAACAGTTTGAAATTGTTGATTGTTATTGAGATTGACTGTGTTGACTGGTTTTTAATGATTACGTATATTAAAGCGGTGCATATATTCTTGCTTCATTCTTGTTTAATTTGTCACCCATTTGCCATCGTATGTAATAATTTTCGTAAGATTCGCACACATTAGTAATATGCATGCATGTGTGTGTACAATTATACTTTATTTAAAGTTAAAAGTTAAAAGCTGTTTAAATTATTAAATGAATGGTCATGTATTACATACAATGGGAAATGGGTTGGTAATGGAAAAAAGCCATTTCAGTAGGAAATATGAATGCCTTATTTTCCTATTGATAGTTAAATTTGTTTAAAATAGTTACAGTTGAACACCTTTAATGTCTAGTCATGTTAGTAAAACATAAACAAAAGCAAGGAAACAGACTTGGCAGCAAGGTAAGTAATGAGGAAGTAAAATGTTCACCCCTTTTCTTTCATTTAAAAAATATTATTTTATTGATAATCATTGTTGTCATTTTTGCAGGTTGGAACTATATAAATAAAGTATTAAATTACATATATAGATAACTTTCAATGGCTATATAAATTATTACAGAAAATATATAAGTAATCTTTGTTGAAAACTATAAATGATTTTAGAAAACTACATAAATAAGTATATCTATGACTCTATAAGTTATTTAAATAATCAGATTAACAAATATATAATAACTACCTAAATAATTCTATAAACAGTAATTATTAAGTGTGTATGCTTTATCCAATAGAGTAGAGCTAGTGGGAAAATGTATCATGAGTCAATGAAACCCTGAGAAAAAGTCTGTGCTAAACTCTGGGTTACATTGAGCTGTGAGAAGAGAAGCTATGTGTTGTTGTTAATTGTGTAGTAAAGACGAGAAGGCCTATGTAGGAATTTAAAATAGGATCATGGGAATAGCAATACCCCTACACATGCTGGTTGAAAGTGCCTGATTGATTTTTTGGTCTTTTTAGCAAATTATACATGTTTGACCATTACAGTTTTTTTTTTTATAAAACATGGTGTGACAATGTGAGGCTTTAAACCACTTTTCAGGTGATCTTGATAATACACAAATACCAAATAGAAAAGAAATGGGCCCTGAAAAAAATGAAAAAAAAGAAAAGTAAACATTTTGGTCCTGATTAACAATAATGAAAAATGTAATAGCAACAGGTAGGGTGTTAAGACAAGTGCACATATAGAGAAGTGGGGTACCAATATTAAATACTAAAATTTATGAAATAATTTTTTATCTACAGTTTTTTTGCAGAAGGAGTGAGTGATCCCATCATCATCAGACAGAGCAGAACAAAAGATGGGAAGAAAAAAAATATAAGAGAGAGCATTAGAAAAATAAAAGATAAACAGGACAGATGACCAGAGAGAAGCAGACTATTTCATGAAATTTTTTTTATAAGGCCAACATTTGAATACATAACAGAAAAGAGGAAGGAGAGGACAGCCAAGGTCCACAAATAGTCAGATCCAGAAAAGACAAAGGGGGAAAACCCAATCAGACATTTGGAGATCCTAAAAGAGACATTCTACTGGTATAAATGCACTAAGATGTAGAAAAGTAATAATCACAAGAAACCAGTTGGATGGGAAGGCACAATATTGTTAGGAAGTAACCAGTACCAAATAAACACATTTTAGAGATACCCATTAGCACTGTTGAAAATGTTATGGTGTGAGAAAGATAGTACATATTTCCAGTGGAATATAACAGGAATAATATGATGGAAGGGGAATGCCAACTCAATTTTTCATAAGGCAAATAAGAATCTTGAAATCATTAGCAGCATATACTAGATCAGACCTGCAGCTTGTCACTATGGTTAAAGTCAATCTGTGACCAGACATGAGAACAATAATGATAAGCAATGCAATGATGAGTATTTAGGATGCTAGAAAATTACTTGCAAGGCTCAAGAAGCAGAATGGAAGCACAGCAGGAAACTGAAAATCAGGACACCCATGAGTGGTGAACAAAAAGAAAAAGAACAGTACAAGATAGTAAGGAAAAATGACACCAATAGATGAGGAAATTGATGAATAATGAGGAAGCATATACAGCTCAATAATTCAAGACAAGGAGGGCTCCACGAATACATAGCCACACCATTGGCAGGGACCCATCTTCACCCAAGTGTATAGTGCATCCAAGCATCACTGGTATCAAAGGTGATGGAGAACAAATTAAAGCGAGAAAAGGAAGTTTAAACCATGCCAGTCCATCTCACAGCCATCATTTTAGCAAATGGAAAAGAGGCAAAAACAAAAAAACAGCAACTCTGGATGAAAGTAAAAATAGAAAACTGGACCATGAACCATGTTTTTTTTTATATTCGTGGCATTGGTTCAACATGTTGTCTTGGGGATCAGACTTTCTCAGCCAACACAAGAAAATATTGAATTACAAATGGGGAGCAATACACTTTAGCCAAGAAACTATCCATTTTGAGGGGGGAAAGGGCACAGGTCAGTTGTACACAAAAGCTGGACATGTTAAGAATGATCAACAAGAAGCTATATGAATTGACCATGCTCACTAATCAAAATAGGCATAGCTGGTAGAAATTCTTTCCATGCCAATCTTTCATTTTTTCTCAATCATTGATAGCCCACAAACAATGTAGTACCATGATGCTCCAAATCACTTCTTAAAGGTAACATTCACCTATACATTAGCCATAACCCTAAGTAACCTAAATACAACCCAAACACAATAGTCCTTTCATGTTGAAAATTAAAAAAAATGATATATCAATTGTAAAGTTCAAACCCATAATGGACTGACTGGTATTCAAGCACTATTACTTATGCATCAAATAGGACACACTAATCTTAATTTCGGTAATTTGCTGTCACCTTTTAATATGCCTATGTGAAAACCAGTAGATTATTATATTTTAAATAGCAAACTAAGTGAGCTACCTTGTTCATCCCTTTTTTTTCATTTAATAACTATTATTTTATTGATAATCATTGTTGTCATTATTGCAGGCTTGGAACTATATAAATAAAGTGTAAAATTATATGTAAAGATAACTTTCTTATATGTATAGAAAACTTTCAAGAACTATATAAATTATTACAGAAAATATATAAATAATCTTTGTTGACAACTGTAAATAATTTTAGAAAACTATATAAATAAGTATATAGCAACTTGCAATACCTTTTCCGATAAAAAATATATAAAAAATATGGAGTCTTAAAACTAAGACTCCACTACATATGATAATAGAAACTACATAAATTAATTAAAAATTATTATAGGAATATTTAACATTTATAATAGAGGCCAGTTTCTGTTAAGATTAAGCTGAGACTTTAATAAAAATTTAAACCCTGGTTAGAATATGAAAATCTTTTACCTCGAGGCCTAATGTAAAGTCTGTCAGATTTCCTCCAGCAAAATATGCAAAGTTGTTTCCGACTCGAGTCCATTATGAAGGCTTTTAATTTATATCTCTTTCCTAGTAAGTGTGGTGGCAAGCTCTAGATAAGTTCTTATTTAAGCTTTTATGACATGATCTTTAAAGAAACAACTCAGGATCCGGTTTCATCTCCAGTTTTACTTAATACTGCATGTTGTAGAAAAGATTTCTCATGGTGGGTAATTTTAGCATTTTGCAGAGAGTAACACTATTTAGCAACCAGGCATCAGTAATCTGATTTCAGCAGAATTTCTTATTAGCAGACAACAAAATGTGATATTAGCACTGGTAATGTGAAGAAGATGTGGATGGTAATTTTTGGAAAAAAAATAAGGCAGTACAGCAACTAGCATAAGGATTACTATTAGCATACTAACAGTTGAATCAACACTTAACAAGCAGAATAAAAAATGAATAGCCGAATAATAATGTCCGAAATCTCAGGGCTATATATGTGCACTCTTATCTCTTGCATCATCTTTAATTAGAAATTTTTACCCAGGACAAATCTCTATTTCAGGCTTAATCATAATTTAAAAAATCTGACCAGTGCTTTTATCTTATTCAAAATAAATATAAAAAATTACAAAATTAAGTCTCAGCCTTTTTTTTAAAACAATAAATTAAAATAGATTACAGTTAAAAATAAAAGAAACAGGAGTGCAATTAAAACTTTCCAAAATTAAAATGCTTTTTCTTTGTTTTTTTAAAACATTAAAACTTTTCAAATTAGAATGTTTTTACAAAAAAAAAATAAGTGTCAAAAGAATTTATTTTTAAACTAAGAAGTAAAATTAGAGAATTTTAAACATTGAAAAAATTAAAAGACTGAAGTGGAGTTGGGCAGGACATATTTCTAGAAGAGATGATAACAGATGGACAATTGAAATCTTAAACCAGATTCCAAGAGATTATAAAAGACCCAGAAAAAGACCACATGTGAGATGGATGAATGAAATAAGAAAGATGATATGGAGAAAAGAAGCTAAAGATCAGAGAAGATGGATTGAACTTGGAGAGATCTTCATCCAACAGTGGATTGATAATGGTTGATGATGATATGATGGGTGCTATAATATATAAAACTTTTAAATAGTTTTCTTTTTAAAAACTTTATAAAAATAAAAGTTAGTTTTAATTTCGCAATGAAAATTTTGAAGCGGATAAGCGTCCGATTCAACATATATTTCCAAATTTTTATTTTTATCATTGCAACTTGAATCTTAGGTCAATCCTATCATGACCATATATCAAATCTTAGCAATGTTTAGATTTTTGTAAAAAATATGGCCTTCCCCTTTCTTCTTCATTTTCTGCATTCTTCTTTTCATGCAATTATTTTATACATTATTTTTAGCAAAAAAATAATAGCAATGTTATTTATGATCTACATTATTTATCATCAATATAGGTTTGAATAAAAATATATAATAAAGATAGAAGAGCTACTATAGGCTAATGGAGAAAACTTGTTTTGCCTCAGGATGATTTCCAATTAGTAGTAATTGATAGTTTCCTGGCAACATCAAAAGATAAAGTTATTTCTGTTTACATGGATATAATTTCTTTATTTTCATTCTTTATCAACTAAAAGTCCATGAAAAAAATACAATAATATATATATATGTTGACTGGTTTTTAATTATATATATATTGTACTGTTACTTTTGGAACAATGTGCGTTTGACATTCTATCATGAAATAAGATTGCTGAGAAAAAAGTATATTTTATAAAATATAATAAGATATAAAAATATAGATTGTTATTTTTTCTTTATGGGAACTCTTCTGATAATCAAAGAAAATGTGTATGTAGATTTTAAGATGAGAAAACAATGTAATTAACTGTAATTAGAGGGGAACCAAGGTGTGATATTTCTTTTGCATAATTAAATATGGCTGATTGGAATGTCGAACATCAATATGAACTTAGAAAATGAAAAAGTAAAAAAGGTAGAAATTGTATAAAATCAAACCTTATTTAAATTTTGTAAAGCATTCATTTATTTTGGTTGATGAAATTATGTTAGCCCACAAACAAAAATGAATGCTATATTAAAGATAATATAAAATCATGTATTATATGTAAGTTATGGTTAATATTGTAAATTAATTATAATAAAAATAAGCTTTGTGAAGGAGGAAGGAATTAAATTCCCAAAGAGATAAAGAAAAGTGTGAATAGGTTTTTGTATGACGGACTCAGACGAGTGATATAAAAAGATGAACCTGAGAACTTTGATTTCTTCCTTCATTGCTTCATTAATATTATTCCCGAGTTCTTCAAAGAGTGCTGTATTCTTCATTGAGTGGCAAAAAAAATGGATAAAGATCCAGAAAACTGTATAAGAATGTTTTGCCACATATTTGTTTTTGCCTGTGGGTATTTATTAATATATTAAAAAATTAAAATAAAAAATCAAAGAAAAAATTCATTATTATGGACAAATCGATATTTTAATAATTGCTAATCAAAGAGCTACAGACAATATTTATAATGGTTTTAATACTATATATGATATTATATTTACAAAAGAATTATTTGAATTTAACATAACACATATATTTAGATAGTGAATTTTATGAAAACAGTAATGATGGCAAAAATAAAATAAAATATGATATTACAAAAAACAAATTAAAAAATAAATCCCATAGAAATTATAGGACATATGAATATGGCAGTCGGTAGAAATTTTAAGTATAAAAATTAAAAATATAACACTGATATATAAGTTGATTGCAAATATCCATTAAATTTTTTTTATTCACATATATTCATTCACTGTCAAAAAAAAACTCAAATGATATTTTAGTTAAGAACTTTCAGGCAGTTGAGAAAAAAAATCATGGGTTTTTTGATCTTAAACTAAAGGTAAAAAGCCAAAAAATTCACTATACTGGCCGATGGGTGTTAGTGAGTGACCCATCCATGTTCATATAATATATGAATAATCACCTAGTACTAACAACTGCAATGACAAGAACGTATGGAGTGGACTTTAAGAATTTGTCCTGCTCAGTTCTTTTAAGACCTCAAAGAGGAATCAAATGGTCACTTTTTAGATAATAATAAAGACTGGTTATGATGAATTAGAAGAAGTTAACTACAAATATTTTTGTCAGATTATTAATACTGAAGGAAATTCAGTTGAAATTAATCATAGAATTAAACTTTGATGGAATGCTTTTGATAGAAAAAAACTTAATATTAAAAGAAAATATATAAATGTGTTTGAAAGAAAGATTTTTAAAATATCTTTTTAACAGTTCTTGCTTATGGATCTGAGACTTGTCACTTAATCAAAGAGTAACACAAAGATTTTAAACCACTCAATGTAATGTGGAAAGATGCATGTTAAGAGTAACAAGAGAATATTGGAAATAAACTACATGAATGAAAGAACAAGGAGATATTACTTACATCATTGAAAGAATTAAAAGACAGAAGTGGATGTGGGCTGGATATATTTCTAGAAGAGATGATAGTAGATGGATTGTTGGAAACTTAAACATGTTTCAAAAAGACCTAGAAAAATACAATGTGTGAGATAGTTGGATGAAATAAGGAGATGTGCTGGAGTGTTGTTGAGAAGAGAAGCTAGAGATTGGAGAAACCACATTAAATGTGAATCAATAATAGTTGTAAAAATACTGATGAATATCTAAATTGCATAAATAGTCATAAAAACTTGAATCTTACTTGTGAATTTAATAGATCTTTTAATATTCAAGTAAACAGAATATTTTCAAATTTTATAGTGGTATTGATCAAAGCATTAGAAATTGAATGTTAATCTCAAGAAAAATAAAACTGTTTCTATTTAATGTCTTGGTATTATGAAGGTTATTTTTGGCATTTGAAATTTGGAACAATAATAATAAAAATCATATCAATGAGCTACAAAGAGTTTATAATAGATTTTAAATACTTATTGGCATCAACAAAAACATCAATAATCTTTCTTTAAAAACTTTAAGATCTTTAAAAGATTTTAAGCTCTTCTTTGATATTGTAATACATGAATGAATATTATTAACAAACTTTATCTCTGCAATAAATATTAAGAACCGATTGGATGCTTAGAAAGATCTTTATGAATGCTTTAAACCATGCACTTATCTATCCTCAAAAAGTATTATATATAGATTAACAAATGCACAGAATAACATATTAATAGTGATATAAAATCCAATTTTTAAAAGTGATTTTAATACATTGTATAAGTTTAACACCTACATTTATATATGTAATATGTGCAGGATTCAAACTCAGACTTTCACACGTGATTTTATTAAATTTGTTTCTAAAAACTTTATTACTGAACTTATTCTTTAATGTAAGCATTATAGTAAATGTTTCTGACTGTTTGTAATGTTATGAATAAATAAATAAATAAATAAATAGTTGAATTATAAAAAAATAAATTATTAAAATGAATATAAATATAAATGTAAACTACTAAAAATATACATTTTAATACTACACATGATAATATCCAAAGCTTAATGAATCAATAGAATATCTACAACTTGTTGTCAAGGCAATTTTTAAGACAAAACCATAAATTCATCTTTCTTTCAATTATAAAAGTTGCTATGGCAACACATTGATGATACTTTATATTAAACTTTGGCTATTATCATGTGAATTATATGTGGAAACCAATTAATTAGTATCAATTTAAGATTTTTGATAAACATAAAAAAAATACCATCAATAAATAATAACAGCCTCATTCCTTTAAATAAGAAGAAAAATTTTAAAAAGAAAAATTTTAATCGAATTATAAGACATTAATAAAAAATAAAACCACATATCTAAATATTGGACAGTCAAACAATAAAAACCTATAAACATTAGTATCTAATGCTAAAATAAAAGATAATCTGAAAACTAAAAGTCATATATTTCATAAAATTAATTGTGGAATTTGTGACAATATGTACAATGGATAGACTGCAAACTAACTTAAAAAAAAAGGAAAAGAATATAATAGAGTAGTCAATAGAAGAATTGATAAAACAACACTGTGTGATTACTATTTAATATAAGATAATAGATTGTTATTAAACCACCAAACATCACATGATAGTATAATATAGGATAATGGTGGCTATGGTTATCAAAGAACCAAAGATATCAAAATGTATGGGTACTGAATTGAGTTCAGATCTATTTGAATATATAAGCTAATGAGCTTGGATTGAAAATATTATTGTGTTTTCAATTTTAGACTCATAGTTTTGTAGTTAAGTAGAGATAAAAGGTGGCTGCTTGGAGGGTTGCATTAGATACTAAGATCTAGGCACAGTGCTCTCAGATTCAAAGCTCTTCACTGATGAAAGCCACTAGCTAGAAAGTAGTTTGGGAATATTTGATGAGTAGGCACTAGATAGAGATTTTATGCATAAGTCTTCTGGCATCCATTGATTACTCTGGCTTGCACAGAGGGGAACTACTATATGGAGAGTTTTGCCTGTTTTAATAACAATAGATTGTTAAAAAAAATTTTTTTATACTGTATTAAAAATTCAAAAAATTCTATGAAATTAAGTATATTATGTATAAAAAGATATGAAGATTTACAAGACATTCACCTATATAATTAACTAATAATTTGTCATGTATATATGAATAGAAAGCTGTACAAAACAGGTTTGTATACAGACTTGTATAATGTTTTGTATGTGTAATGATACCACAACACAGGGAAGTTAGATTGAATTGAAAAGATTTAGTATGGGATCATTGAGTTAAAGGTGACTTCTGGAGGAATTATTAGATCCTAAGATCTAAGGGTCTCAAATCCAAGGCTTCTCATTGATTGCAGCCATAAGTTAGAAACTAGTCTGAGAATATAGGATGACAAAGCATTAGTGAGGGATTAAAATGCACAAACCTTATAACAGGTATTGATTACTACAGTTTACATTAGATGACACTATTACATGAAGAGTTATTACTATTGTGTGGAGATGTTTGTGTATCCTGATGAATATTATAAATAGTAATAAAATAATACAAATATCAATAGGTAACAGTGATTTCAAATAATGCCCGTTTATGAGTTTACAGAAAAGACTTTTTCAGCATATAATTTTATGCCTTTTTCAATGTTAAATTTATCTGTACTGTTTATATATTATTACATATAGAACAACATTTATTTTTTTTGCAATAGAAATAAAAACAACAATAATAAATAAATAAAATAAAATTATAATATAGTAATCCATAAAGTTTGAAATAAATTAATTATATAATGCAAATACACAGTATGAATAAAAAACATACTTTATATGGATACTACTTTATTATAGAATTTTCCATTCATTTTTAATTTGACCAATTCTTAATTAAATTTACTGAAGTTTATATATATTGTACCGGACATTCAATCCATTCTGACCCAGAGGGCGCCACCAGACCACTACATAATGATGCATTATATGTCAGTAAAAATATATTAAATTACTTAGAAAAAGCTCAAAGGGAAGTAGGAAGACATGCTTTGGATGCAGAAGTATGGACAGCAAGGGAGGCGTTTCAAGAAAAAATGGGATGGTCAAGTTTTCATATGAGAGATGCAAAAAGTAAAATGAAAATGCTTGGTAGATTGCAGTTTATGGATAATAAAAGAATAGCTAAAATAGTATTTAATTGGGTTATGAGTAAAGGGCAGGTAACAAGATGGGTGAGAAAGGTAATGTGATATGCAAAAGATTTGGATAAAGAATTTATATCAGCATATATGTACAAAAGATGGGATGATTGTGTTAAGAGGATTGTTGAGTATTATAGTAGTAAGGAATGGGATAAAAGAATAAATTTATTAATAAATAATAGGGAGTTAGAGGGATGGAGAAATAGTATGGAGAGTAAAAAGAGTTTAAATATATATAGAAATAAACAGAATATTAGGTGTGAGTTAATATATGATAATAGTAAGGAAAGTAGTTTATTGTTTAAGGCTCGAACGGGATCTTTAGCTACAAAAGAATATACATGTAAATGGAAAAATATGGGTGATTTATTTTGTAAATTATGTAAGGAAGGAATTGAAAATATTAGGCATTTGTTAATTGAATGTAAATGTTTGAAAACAGAAAGGGTACAAATAATGAAGTTGTGGAAAAATAAATATGAAAAGAGTGATTATACAGAAAGTGAATTATTGGTTTTTATGTTGGGTTTGGGAAAAGATAAGGGGGATTTAGATATAAAGGTTATAGAGTTGACAAAGATTATGTTGTGGAAATGGGATAGAGCAGATTATGGGTAAATTTAGAGTGGGGAATGTAAAATAAAGTGGCTAACAGGTTTATCTGGGCATAATTGCTGAGATATTATTAACTTCGTTTAAGGAGAAGCCATAATACATCACATCACATGGAAAATTTATTTACGGTGATCAGAATGGATGATGATGATGGTTTGAGCTGACTAAACTCAGGGAGAAACAAGAGATCTTAAAATTGTTTAGACAATTGAGACACAAAAGCACTAAGACAAATGTCAGCCAAATTAAGTTTAAACATATTTAAAAATTTTATTAAGAGAAGGTTTATAAGACAAGTTTCTAAGTTAACAAATAGGACTAGCTCAGGAGTGTACCAGAAAGACTAAATGCAATGCTCTGGCAGACTTACTGATTTTCTAATAATGAATTATAAAGGGAGGAAGCAATTTCATTCGGCAAAGGATTCACCCAAACATTGGTTTTTACTTTCAGATACTTAAACAATACGTTCTTGAAATAAATCAACAAAACCAGTGCTGGTGAGCTTTTCAAGGTCCAAAAAAAAAGTGGACCCATAAATGTCATATGTTGGTAGAAGCTACACCTATTATTATGATTAAAATAAAGGTGATTAATTTACCTCAAGAACAACCGAAAAATATGATTGAAAATGAAAGAAAAACAAACAATTAAAACTTGCGAATCCCAGCCAAACGATTGGTGAAAACTACTCTAAGAATCATAATTAAAGGTCTTAATAGGAGACAAGTAAATCATTAGAAAACCAGTTACATCTGCCCCAGCAATTAAAAAAAATGAATTACAAATAATTATAATTAAGAAATAAATTTATGACACAAGTTCTGAATACACGCTCTGATAAATTTAAAGCACATGTAAATACAAAATAATTCTATCGGAGAGTGCACATGAGTATGAAAATATGAAAGCTTTAAATACTTTAGCAGCGAAAGTCTCTCTCACCTGTGATTTACAAAGAATAAATATTATCTTCCTGCTGGTGACTTATAAAATTACAAAGAAAAAAAAACAATGCTAGTTTCCACTTTCAGAGATATAAGAAACGAAGAAATGAAATCCCCACTTGCAGAAAACTAGGAAAATAAATTTGCCAGCCAAAAGATTTTTGGAGCTTTGCAAAAGCGCACAGTGTTTAAAATTAATTATTAGCTACTAAAATAATTACAGGTAAGCATTTAAAATATACATGACTGTTAAAGCATTTAGTAAAAGTTAGGCATAAAAATAGAAAGACTCACTCGTCACTCTCCAATAAACAAAAATTGAAAGCAAACTTGGAATCTTAAAACTAAAATTCCAAGACACACAACAAAATACAAGAAAACACAGCAAATATTAAATATGAGGCTAAATATTACTTATGAATACAGATTTATAATTAGATTGAGTGGAAATTTAATGAAAAGAAATTTACCCTGGGAAGAATAAAAGAAAATTTTATCTTATAGTCCAGCACAGTTCGTGTAGAGTGCGCACATTTATTTTAGTCCATTTTCAGGTCCTTTTGACAGTGGCAAGGTAGAGGCAGTGGGGTCTTGTTTATTTTAGGTGTTCATTGCAGGATTGAAGGAGAGTTGGCAGGCGTGAGTCTGTCTTTTGAGTTAAATTAGCAAGACATCCTGATAATGGCAAAACTCAGAGTGGTAGATATTGATATCTGGTACAGCAATGAAGTCCGTTAATAATTGTAAGTTTTTAGCAGGAATTAAATGTCCGAACTGCTATCAAAACTCTGGATCACAACAGGCTGCAATTAAAGTGTGTAAAAGAATACAAAATTTCACTTGAGAAAAACAGCTTGTCTAGTTAAGAATAATTAATAACCAACTCTCCAAATTTTCAGGGCTAATTATACCTCACTCCATTTCCCACAAAACACTTTCCTTGTTGTTGAATTCTATGCCTAAGGCAGGGAAAATATTAATCTCCAGCTCAATCTAATCTAAGTATTCTACACAGGGATTATTGAAACAAAAACAACACAAATCAAATCCCCGCTTTTAGAATGAGTTTACAATGGTTAAAATAATAGCAACAGGAATGTAATTAGCTAGCCAGCTTGTTTTTAATCTAATTGATTTAAAGTAAAAACAAGCGGTATAAGAAAACTACTTTTAAAAACAATTTTATAAACATTAAAAACGATCTATTTTAAATATAAACGAGTAGGTGTTTTAATACACATACTCTTTTTAATAATTAAAATCTTATTTTTCTTTTAACTTTAGAAACTTAACAAAATTAAAAGTTTTTTTAATTTTGGAAGTAAAACCCTTGAATCGGATGTCAATCCAGTTCAATATATATATTGTGCCAGGCATTATCAAATGTCCATGCACAAAATATGCTGTAATGAACATTACAGCAGATACACATATAGATCTGTATATATTAAGCACAACAAATATATAAATGTGCTACATTAGTAATGGAGGTTAGGTCTGAGCAGTAGAATACCCACACACACCAATTTAAATTATTGTATACAAATACACATATAATAAACTGATGTATTTTTATTATTTTTTATTTTTATTTTTAGTGTTTGTATACTTTTAGTATATATCATTTTATGTATTTTGCTTTTCTCTGAAAAATTCAAATAGAGAAAAGAAAACTTTATTAAACAAGAGATCAAATGTTGGAACATATTAGTAAAATAAATAATTAAAGCAATTGTTCCAACACACTTATATATATATATATATATATATATATATATTCTATATATATAATTTTTAAACACATATATATATATATATATATATATATATATATCAATTACTTTTCTAAAAACTAATTTTATTCTGTAAGCAAAGAATGTTAATTGCTTTGGCAAAAATCTGACCAAAAGCAAAATGTTTTGATAATCAATGCTATAATTAAACTGTTATCTTTTTTTTCTATATAAAATAAAAATTCTTTTGAATTGATATCTGTAATGAAGTGGTCTGGGTATTCAAGATGGAAACCAAACATATCAAACCCTGCTATGTAGAAATTAATTGGAAAAATATAAAAGAATGTTTATAATCTAAGTGATAAGCTAAATTAAAAGGATTGGCTGATTCATACTTCTCAGGGGGGTATCTGAATTGGTTCTGTATGAGTGGGGTTGATAAATTTTAGTCAGTGCTGTGGGATTCTTCTTTTTTTGGCATTCAAGTAGCTCACTACTTTGGCTCTTCAATCATCTAGCCACTTAGAAATTAATTTATGGACTAGACTACTGCAAATATTTTCCAAGAAGAAATCCATTTATACAGTTCTTTTAAGAACTCTTGATTTGTTAAGGATTTAATGAACCATTCAAGATAGCGAATGAACATTTAATAATAATTATTGTATTATAGCAGATAGAAAATATGGAAAAATCTACCAGAGCTTCCACTAAAATGACCATGGGGTAGAAAATCAGCCGATCTACCTGCCCTTTCTCTGTCGCAATCACCAAGAATGTGATTACGCCAGTTCCAGCTGGCCACGATGATGACAACAGCCACCTTGCCTATGCCCGAAAGAGATGAAATCCTCACTGCACAGCTACTTGAAATTGAAGCCCAGTCAGGAGATGAAGATGCCTACATAAGTTTTCTTTAAAAATGTTTTATTATTGAATTAATTCATTCTGATATTTCCGATAATTAGAAATATATATTTATTATTATTATTATTAAACATTTAAAAAAAAAAGGTGTCTCTCTCTCTCTCACACACACACACATATATATATATATATATATTGAATTTACGGTTATTACAGGCAAAATGATAAAGCTTTTACTTAAATCTTTTAATTCATTTTTCTATTTCAAATTCTAGTATTTTCAGCAAAGGTTGCAATTAGATTCTTTTTTGTCGCTATTTGTTTTCTTCTTGTTGTTACTCTTGAAAATTGTCATACATAAATATACATGTATATATCCACGCACATACGCTTGTAATATTCGGTAAATATGATATCTCATGTTGAGTATCTAAAAATGTATTTATCCGTATATCCTTTTTAAGTTATTTTTTGTCACTGCTGTACCTTATGATGAGTGCAAAAGGGATTTATTCATTGTAAATTCCCCGTAATCAAGTCCACTAATAACTTTATATTTAGAATAATAGTAGGTGTACAATTGTGCTGCATGTATATACATGTATAAGAATTTATTGTAAAAGGCAAATAGATACAGTACCTCATGTTGAGTACTATATGATATCTGAACTCATGCAACCTTATTGACATGTTGAAAAATATGAAATTAGTGAAATATTTCATAGTGCAAATATAAGTATGCATAGTTTTTTTATTATTATATTTGCTATCAATAAAAAAAGGGTTTTAAAGTCCTTAGTAAAAGTGTATGCCTATATGACCGAAAATCTCTTATCTGAAAATATCTGTACATCAAATCACACAAAGTATAACTTATTTCTACAGGGTAAAAAGCTCAGACCATTTCCATTCTTTATGAAACATTGTATTGTAACTAACTTTAGGGGTTTATCTATTTTTGTATTCATTTAAATTGTATTTATATATTTATCTAGTTAACAACATCAAATATATATATATACGTGTTGTGATCACAATTCATTTATTTATTTTTATATCATTTTAAGTATGAAACGGTGGTGGGTATTTGGGATTAAATAAATATTTAATCATAATATTAAACTTGTTTCGTTTTCGTATTATTATTTATTTGATAAAATGTATTCTTTCCTTATCAACCACGTACCTGTAATAACCATTTAACTTACCCATTGAAGACCCTAGATGTAGAGTACTGAGCTAGCCACACGGGATATCGCTCTACCGGGATGTTAAATCTTATTCTTATGCTCCGCTGAACATATGGTATTGCACATCCTTCTAGGAGAGGGGGGGAATTCATTTTTGATTCTTTTCTAGAAGTGGTGCACAAAACCCTATCTTGTAAATAGACTTTTCAAAGGTGTGTACTTACTATAGGTTTTAAAACATTCAGGTATTCAAATAAGATATCAACTAAAGGGGTTTTTTAATTGGCAGAGTCCTGTCAATTCACTCTTTCTATCAGTTTAGCTGGGAGTACCAGTACATATGAGTATAGACAGTTGGCTAAATTGGTATCCATTTCTTTCCCTGTTAAATCTTGGTCACTTTATGCTCGGTGCAAGATTAGGAGTAAAAAAAATCTGCAGGGAAGTATGGTCCGGTACAGTATATATATATTTATTTACATAGTTATCTTTTCTATGTTCAATATAAATTGTTTCATATATTTGTTTTTGAATTTTTAATGTAATTTAATGATTTAATATTTTTGTAGCAACTATTTTATGCCCATGTGTTAAGTAGTGAATGTATAAAGCAAATTTATCATATCCTCTATTAAGCACATCATTATATTCTTTGGCTCTTGCACATAGCATGTTCCTCTATATATTAGGTGTAATTCATCTTACAAATGCCACAATTAATTTTATGTACAATTACTTTTTATATTTTATATTATCTTTTATTTTATAATTATGTATTAATTTTTCCAGATTTTTACTATTTGACACTACAATATTTTTATTTTTGTAATTATAACTTTTGTTTTTTAAGATAATGTGAAAACTTGATACATTTTTTATTGGAATTATTTTTATTATAAATATACACATTTTGCATAGAAAATTAATGCTTGAATGTCCTAGCATCTCACTGAGGAAGCCAGAAGTTTACTGTTCTGGGGATATTCTGTAAAGCTTGTTAAGAGCTTATTTGCGAGCTCTATATATAACATTTGTAATACAAGCTTGTCAAATTAGGTCATGTGACATTTGACTTGATTTCTTTGTAAAATTATTTAATATAGATTTTTTATAATTAAAAGTATATTTTTAATACTTTTCAGATTATCTTTATAATCTTTATATAATTTAATAAACTGTTTTTTTTTATTTTTATAAATTAGCTACATTTTTGTTTGTATTATACTTATCTTTTCTGTGCTTAAAATTTTTAATAACTACAATCTTTAGCATCCATGCTTGTTGTGAATCGATAGGAATTATTTTTCTTAGTTTATCTTCTTTGATGAAATGTTTTAATATAATTTTGTTATCTTTATCTATATGAATTTCTACATCTAAATATTTAATTTTATCTTCAAATTCTCTTTTTTTATCATGTTATCTATATTATCATTAAAATAATTATAAATATTATTCATAGTTCTTATATTATCAATTACTAAAATAGCATCTACATATCTAGAATAATTTATTTCTTGCCTAATTATTCTTTTTTAAAATAATATTTTCTAATTCATTTATAAATATTAATGTCATTAACGCACTAATTGCGTAATCCATAACATATTCTTTGTACATATTCCAAAATGTACTATTGTTTTTAAAATATAAATTATGTATTAATATTAATTTTTCTTCTATAATATCTATTGTTTGTATCATTTATATATTGATATAATTTTATTAACATTTGTTTACTTTTAACTCTTGGAATACTTTGATACATTTTTTCTACATCCATTCTTTCTATTCAAATATTGTTTAATAAAACTCATATACAACATCTATAAATTATATATGTATTAATAAAAATTTATATATAAAAAGCTGTTTTTGGCATATGGCTGTGCTATTTTCAAATGTTCATTATTTATACATTTGAAAAGGATACAACCATATGCCAAAAAAAGGCTTTTTATGTGAAATTATTATTAATATATATGTATAATTATATAGCTGTTGTATATGAGCTTTATTGTAATTTATATAAAAATAGCATATTGGATTTCATTAATTTCCATTTTTGATGATATTGTTTAATTTGTTTATAATATTATTGATCAAAAATGGATATTAATAAAATTCTTTATACTGTTCTTTCATATAAATTATAATAAATAATAAAAATCATACATAATAGCTATATATATATATCAAACAATTATATATAAAAAACCTTTTTTGGCAGAATGGTTTAGTACTGAAAAAGGTTTTTATATATAATTATTGGTATACACCTATCTTCATTTGTTATTTTTCTATAGTTTATAGGTAATTAAATGAAGAAAACAATTCAAGGTCACATAAGTGTGAGAAAAATGTCTATTTTAGTTTTGAATAAATCTGGAATAAATGAATCATTTATTTATTAAAATTAAAAAAAAATTGATTATTTTCAGAAGACAAACAATGCTTAAAATTAGAAGAAAGAAATCACATGTTCAAAATTAGCATTTAAAAATATAGACTGTATTGTTTATGTTACTATAAAGACAGAAAATGATTTCAGAAGGAAAAACACATACTTGTTTCTTAAACCTTTTGTGTATTAACCTTATCTTATTGTACAAATAAACTTTGGACTTTCAGCAAAGAAAATGTATTGTGATTAGAAATCCTTAGAAAAGGAAGGGGCATGGGTTCCCCATTTAATGTCTACAATTTGAATGGAATGATTAACAACAAAATGCTATACTAACTGCCATGGATTTAAGACTCCCAAATCTACTTGGATTGTAATATTGACAAAGAAAGATTAATTAGATAACACTTAAGGATTAAATGTCTATGGATCCTTACTATGTGTGTGCTAGCATGAAAATACCAAAAGAAATGCTGCAAGATAAGAAAGTTAAATTGATGTGATATATATATATATATTAATATTAACAGATGCTTAGAGAAAAATCTTACTTATTAATAACAGTTTAAATTATAATGGTAATATTTATAAGTGTTTATAAAGTCTTTCTTCTAACTTAATAGTATTAATTACAATGCAGTCTCATTTGTCATTCGATACCTTAGATAAAAAAATCAAGTGAAGTAAAAGATCCATTAAAATATAAATAGTATTCACATAACTTAGATTGAATTATAAATAACTTTTATAAACTTATTACTTGCTTTTTTAATTCATTTTATAGATAACAATATTAAAATTTATCTGTATATTTTATTTTCTTAATTGCATAAATAAGAATCTATAGTTAACCCTCTCTTGATTATGTGCATTCATAATTTTAATTATAAATTATACATCACATCTAATTATACTATATCAAGAGTGACTATAAATGAGTTATAAGTGTACATCATATGGTGTTAATTGTTTTTATAAATTATTTATTTTAACCACTACAAATAAATTAATGTTTATCTTAATAAATTCATATTGTTGTCATTAATCTAGGTGTTTTCATTTACAACTGCATGAACCATTACACAATTATTTATCTTATCCTATAGTATATTCCAGGTGATATCTTACTATCAAGTAAAACATTATTTAATAAATTTTATCTTCTTTACCAATCAATAGCATGCATATGGACCCATTGGTGCCTTTTACAAATTTATGAGTCCATGGTATATATCAATATAAACTATTACAAAGCCATTTGGGATCAATTTATTTATTTACTCATATTTTAAATTGTCTGAGTATGACATTTATTCATCATATTTAGATTGTCCAGATATGTAATATATAAGTGGAGAAAACCATTTGGCTAATAATCATATTTATTCCATATAATTGCCTAAATATGTAATGCATTTAGCTTGCAGGCCAACTAGCACTGCTCAGTTATAATATTTTCTAGTACATTTGGGTTATCTAATCTGAGGGCATTTACTACTAGTCAGTTCAATTTGTGATATTAGTTGTTAGCATAATGAGCATTCTTTTATATTATTATTATAAATCTTGGTTTATCAAAAGAACATATTCTATTGACGAGATAGTACCCAAATCTGTAAAGTATTCAAAACACTTAGTTTCATTTTATTTTTATATTATTCATTATTAGAATAATAGCTTTCCTTTACATTTGGCTCATCCAATGTAAAAAACAATGTTGCTTCGTTATCATTGTTCTTATATATATATATATATATATATATATAATAGAGATTAGTATTTCTTCATAATATATATATATATATATAAAACCAAAACTGTCTAACACTATACTAGCAAAAATAAAAATGCAAAACCATAAAACAATACAGTACTAGATTAAATTCAAAATTTTACCAAAATCCTTACACAACCATGGTTTCATCTACTACAAATAGACCTTCTCAAGTGAAAATCAACCTAAAGGAAAACATATATATATACAAACAAACAAACCTTCCCATAATTCATTTCAAACTCCACCTTCCCTTTATATCAAAAGAAGTCTTCATAAGATTGATAGCCTCAGAATCAAGGAGTTTTATCATCAAAGTCTCCTTTATTCTTCTTTTTAACTCATTCTTTTCATAAAAAATAACCGAAGCATTGTCAAACAATATTCTATGACCTGTATTCAATTCATGAATATATAAAGCTGAGTTAAGATACCTATGTTTAACTCTACTTATATGAACCTTAACCCTTTCCTTAAGGCTAAATTTACTCTGGCCTACATAAAATTTACCACAACTACATGGAATTTTATAAACAATACCAGGAATAGACCTACTATCAATAGACTGCTTTGAACCATTAAGTAATGAATTCAAATCAGAACCTTTCCTCCATGCAACCTTCTTTCCACCTAACAAATGACTATTCCTATAAACCAAATTATAAATTGATGCTTTAAATGGTAAAGACATATAATCATCATCCTTACCAACAAAATTCTTATCATCCAAATCACGACTATAAACATTATTATTAAATACCACTTTTTTAATAAAATCATGACTATAACCCAATTCTACATATTCAGCAGCAAATTGACTTTTTTGAATATCAGCATCATTATTAAAATTATTAAGCCTTCTATTCCGACAACAAAAATTCAACAAAGACATTTTTTTATGTATAAAAGGCTGATAACTATCAGGCCTAATCATATTTCTCAAATTTTTAGGTTTTATAAAATGACTACAAAACAAAACATCATTAACCTTCTCAACATTTAAATCTAAAAACTTTAATTTTACAAAATCAAAACCACCCCCCTCAATTGTAAACTTAATATTAGAATCAAAACCATTCAATCCACATAAAAACTCTTCTAATTTCTCTTTCTGAATAACAAACAAACAATCATCAACATACCTAACAAATAATTTAATAGAACCTGAAAACATATTAATAATACTACACTCCAAATAATCAATATAGACAGCACACATCAATGGAGAAATGACATAACCAATAACCCAACCTTCTCTAATCTTATAAAACACATCATTAGACATAAAATACATTGAATCCTCTAACAGCAAAAGCAAATCATGAAAAACCTTAATCTTATCTGCAGAAAAACATTCTAATTTTTTTAAAATTGAAAGAAAAACATCAATACTTTTTAATCTATTAACCGATTGGTACATATTTTCAATTTTATATATATATAGCTATTGCATTTGATTTTTTTTTATTAATTATAATTTTATCTGTATTTTTAAACAAATTTCTCCATATTCTATAGTATTTGCTATATATACTTAATTATCGAATTACTGTAAATTGAATTCATTAAAATTAAATAATCACAATGGATTATTGAATAAATAAGGAAGATCCACCATACAGGAAAGATTAAACAATTGTAATTATTTTACAGCTTAGCTGCTGCTTTCACTCAGCTATGAATATGATCGGCCTGGTTGAAAGCAATGCTAAGATGTAAAATAGATACAATTCTTTAATCTTTCCTGTTTAGTGGACCTTCCCTATTTATTGAATTACAAACAAATAAGGAAAGACATTAAGTTTCAATGGATTTTTTTTTTGTTATAAATTTTAAACTTAGTAAAAAGGTGTGTGTGCGGGCGTGGGGGGAGGGGTTATAATAAGAAGGAAACAATAATTATGTTGATTTATATTCATGACTTTATAATTTTTTATTTTATTAAGCAATTTTATATATTTCGTTTTTATTGTAGTAGGTTTTCTGGCAATTTATAATATCCTTTTTTTATTTCATATTCTATCTATACAATCATTAGAATATGAAATAACAAATCTATTGCTTTTGTCTTCTTTATATATTGTAATTTTTTCAAATATTCTTCATATTTTTATTTTAATAAGACTTCTGTTATCACCTACTGAAATATTAGCAAATTCTATATTTGTAAAAATCTTACTTATTAATGTCAGCATCAATGAAAGGTATAATTGATGATTTTTTACAGTTTAAATATCTTTAAATACAAGTATATTGTCTATACTGAACTTAATGTAATTTAAAAGGGATTTGAACTCAGACTTTCAAACTCCCTACAGCTATCCACTCTATCCCATACAACTGATACATATGACTACATACATATAAAAAAATAAAAGATCTCCACTATATGCATTTCATGCTGAACCAGCACTCAACAGTTGGTCCAGATCATCATCTCCCCCCCCCCCCACACATATCTAATAAGTGCTCAGTTTATATTAAGATAGCAATCTTTACAATTTAATGATTAGACTTCAATCTTCTCCACCCTCCAACTCTTCAGCCATCCATATCATTGAAAATCTGTTGATTGAATGATCAAAGCCCTTCAGATGCAAATACTGTTACATATCCAATGTAGACCTTAAGTCACTCTGACCCCTCACACACAGAATTTTAATATGTCTATTTAAATACACAGAAAGGTGATGGGCAGAATACAGGCGGAATATGTTATATTTAAATACAAGTATATTGTCTATATTAAATTTATTGTAATTTAGAAGGAATATGAACTCAGACATTCAAGCTCCCTACAGCTATCCACCCCATCTCTTCTAAATTACATTAAGTCTAAACAATATACTTGGTTTTACATATTACATATTCAGCCTGTATTCTGCCTATCCCTCTTCTGTTTATTTAAAGGGACATATTAAGGTCCTATACTCAAGGTGTCAGAATGACTTAAGGTCAACATGGTTATAATAACAGCTTTGGAATCAACAAGAGCTTTGAGCATCATCAGATTTTTAATGGAATGGATGGCTGAAGAGTTGGATGGTGGAGAAAAGTGAAGCCTGTCCATTGAAATATGAAGATTTTCTATCTTAATATAAACTGAGCACTCACTATATATATATATATATATATATATATATATATATATATATATATATCTATCTATATATATAAACTGAGCACTCATATATATATATATATATATGGGAGATGATGATATGGATAAACCGATGAGTGCTGGTTCAGCACAATATATCTATATTGGATATCATTTATCTTTTTCACATGTATGTGATCATATGTACCAATTATATGGAATGGAGTAGATAGCTGTAGGGAGCTTAAAAGTCTGAGTTCAAACCTCTTCAAAATTAATTGAAATGTCACTAAATTTATGAAATTATCTTGCATTTCTTTATTATAGACCATATAATTATAAAACTGATTTATCATTAACATCAAGATATGAAATTTGATCCAATATTTCTCCAACATCCATTTCCAATAATGGATAAAAAGGTCACAGAATTATATGCTGAAAAAGGCTTTACTATATAATTATAGATATATATTTTATGTAATCAGTGTTACATATTCCAAATAGTATATTTCATATATAAATATATATAAATACAGGAAAGCAGTCAACACATAAACAATACCAATATCAGTTATAATCAACAAACTGAATCTGTTGTCAAGGCAACTTGCTTTAAACAATAAAGATGGAAATCCATCTTTATATATAATCTGATATGTTTATAAAGATTACAACTTGACTACAAAAATGAAATTATTAATTTAAAGAAGTTTAAATAAATCTCATTAAAGAGGTAAATGTAACCTGTTCTGAAAGCTAACTAACAATCAATCAATTATAACTTTTAAATTGCAATTACAACTTTCAAATTGCAGTCCAACTATGTATTATTTAGACAATAAAGTTAATAATGCTCAAGACTATATAGGTATTAATGTAAATGTAGGAAAACAATCATTACTTAAAAAACACCAATCTCAATCTGTTGGCAAGGCAACTTTTTTTAAACAATAAAGGTGGATATCCACCTTTATATAATGTCTAATATTTTTATATAGACACTAAAGATTGCAACATGACTATAATGAATAAAATTATTAATTCAAAGACATATATTAAATATATTAATGGATTTATTAGGGTATATTATATCCTAAATATTTTCATGGATTTATTACGATATATGTGTATGTGTGCTCTTAAAGAAAGGTATATATATCACATATATATTAAAAATAAATAATGTAAAGTACAAAAAAAAACTTGATTATTTTTAAGCTGTACACAGGGTCAGAAATAACATTATTATTTTTATTATTTAATGTTGCATAATGTATATAATATTATCTAAAAAGACAGGAAACTGAAAGACAAAAAAGTGAAGTGTGGGGAGAGATGGGAGTCTGTTTTATTTGATAAAAACATGTAGAAATTACATTGTTCAATGATTTGAAAATGTTCTCAATAATATAAACAATGCCTTGAGGAGGGCAGTAAAGCATTGTTAAAAAACTTTTATATATATTAAAAAAATACTACATCTACGTATGTGTAAATGTCAAATTCTTGAGTGAATTATGAATTTTTAAAATAAATGACTACAGATGGAAAAATGAACGGAGGAGGGGGTTGAAACTATAAACCTATGTGTCCATAACTTATTTTGATTATTCACTGAACAATTAATTATAATATGTATGAAAATTATAAATTTTTACAAATTAATCATGATATAAAAATCAAACAAATATGGAGTATCCCGCATAATAATCATTAACAGGGACTGTTGCTAAGTAACCATCAATTAATATTGAAAGTTCTAAACTACATTATTTATTTTAAGTAATAATTCATAGATTTTTACTTTATGCTTATCAAAATTATTTGCACATCAAAAAGTAGTCGGGCATGAGTTCAAACTCACCATTGCAAAATTGGTTTGTACTGAGAGGCACTATGTTAAATGTAAGGTAAAGGAGGCTTACTTCATAGCAGAAGACTCCTTCACCATTAATTGCAAAGAATCATGTTTTGCCATATCCAAAAGATGGGCTAATTGTTTGCATATTGTACATACATAATGATTCCTATGAGTGAGTCATAACAGGCTATGATTATGGAAAATACACTTTCCCAAAAGTGCTAAGCCTTTTTAATTTGTTAATTATCATTTATATAGCTTTACATTATATGTGTGTTGGCACAATTTTATTATTATTTATTTTAATATACAATAATAGCTTTTTTGTGTTGAGTTTATATAAGAACAAAAAAAACATCCATAAGAAATTGAGTTAAAAGGACTTCATTTTGTATATAAGTGAACTCTAAGATAAAAAAGCTATTGTGAACTAATAGAGCAAACAGTTTAGCTTAAAAGCTATTGATAATAACTGATAATTTTCTAAAAACACTGCTAACATATATAGTAATTAATAACTACTAAGATAACACTGCTATTAACTTATTTCTCTAATTGTTACATGAATTCATAACAATATTTAATTACTATATATATTGAATTAAATATTTCCATGGATTGTTATGGTAATAAAGAATGAAAATTAGATAATACTCATGTAAATAGAAATAATCTTTTACTTTTGATGTTACCAAGAAATAATCAATAATTAATAATTCCTGAGACTAAACCAGTTTTTTATTAAATCTATAATAGCTCTTTGGCAGAGATGAATTATTATTTACAGGACAGCAAAATAAGATGTGATTCTTCTAAGTTATCATACTCATAAAAATATCTGAGTTTAAATCTATATAAGAAATTAGATTAGAAATAAAATAGAAACCTCCTTTTGTTTCTAAATAATCTAAAGGCAGAAACTTATTGTTTAAAATAAGCATTTTAGATAAATGTATCTTAGCAGTGCTTAGTCATGGATATGAAATTGAACATATATTAAGAGAGAAATGTGTTATAGCGGTGTTTACCTATGGACATGATATTTGGACACTTAGTAAAACAGAAAAGGAGAGGCTTCGGATCACATAGTGAGATATATAACGATATAAATTGAGTATAACAAGAAAGAATTATGGGCAAAATACATGGGTGAGAAAACAAATGAAAAGAATATAAAATCTCTGAAATTGACATGTCATTAGGAAAAGATAATAAATAAAAAACTGGAATTTTCTGGATTCCAAAAGATTTTAATGACATAGATTGTGTGAGATTGATAGATAGAATAAAGAAATTTGTTGCACAGCAGAGAAGCTATGAATTAGAGAATTTGGGATAAAATTGATGACCTTCATTCTACTATACTGGAGGTTAATTAATGATGATGATGATGGTGCCAATTATATTTTTCCTATTTTTTCATGAAATGGAGCTTTTCAGTCATTCAACAAGTTTTCAGACATTTTTTTGTTAACACTCCATTTCACTTTGACTTCACAAATTGGTGAATAGAGATGAAATTTTCATAAGTTAAATAAAAATTGAATTTTTAAATATCAACTATAATCTATTACTACACACTACAACTATTCATTGTCATCATAACCTTTAACCATTATTAATCCATTGCTGGATAAAGGTATCTCTGAATTCAATCCATCTTCTCCAGTCTCTAGCCTCTTTTCCACAATATTCCAGCACACTTTCTTACTTCATCCACCCATCTCACATGTGTCTCTTTTTATATCTTTCTACAATCTCTTAGAATTCCAGTTTAAGATTTCAACTGTTCATCTATTATTGTCTCTTTTAAAAATTTGTCCAGCCCAACTCCACTTTAGTCTCTTCCACCCATGTATTTTCATTTTCAGTCTCTTCTTATTACTCCTAACATGCATCTCTCCATACTTTTTTGAGTGGCCTGAAGTCTCTGTATTGCTCTTCCATTAAGTGTCCAACTCTTATTCAACTTTATATGTAAGCTTAAAGATCTCCCTAATGAATCCAGTAAGCAACTACTGGACCACAAACTCTGGCTATTCACTATTTTGTATAATTCACATAGAAAAAAACATAGAACATGGACCATTTTTATTATACACTAGCTAAAGCATGATGGAGAGTAAATTTGCACTTAGGATTAAATTGTTTTTTGAAAAAAAAATTAAACATAAATGTGTGCAATTTGTTAACCAAATACAAACATATAAGAACATATTAAATCCCATCATTGAAATTAGCTGGCATAAAGATTAACGAAATTAATCTAATGACATTTACAAAAGTTTGAAATATTTCTATTTTTAGAATCAGTAATGGGGAGTTTGCTTATTAAATTAAGGATTCTATTAGGTTCAATTTAATATAATAAATTCTAGTGTTTGTATAACAATGATAAACACAATTTTTAAAAGCTTTAATACAAGTAATAATAACAAAATAGAAATAAAAATAACTTGACAAAAACAATTCTAATATTAATTATACGTTTTGTGCAAACAAAGTATTATTTAGGAAGTAAAAAAAAACATTTAAATATTTCACTTCTGGATAAAGGCCCCTTCAACTGTCCCTCATAGATGAATAACGAAAAACATCACCAATTTTTTCGATTACCAATTGATGGGTTTGATTGATTTTTCATTCTAGCTTTAACTTTTAGCTAATCGTATGTAGATACCCATTTACTGACCAATATTGAATGGTCTTCAGGATTGGTTACAGAGCAGATATTTAAAAAATTTTTTTAAGCCTGTTGAAGAAATTAAACTTTATTCGGTGAATTGAATCCAGGTTGTTCGTAAGGCTGTACACTACTTCCCCAGTCTTAGGAATGACCAGTCAGCGAGGGTTGAGTGACTTTCCATTCTAATTAGATAACTTATCTGAGATATTCATTTATTTATTGACAAATATTAAATGTTTAATTGGAGTGATTACGGACCATCTATATGAAAAAAAAAAAATCCATATCAGTTTAGAAAGGCTATATCTATTTTATAATGGACGCATTTCAAATGCTAATGAAATGGCCCATATAGACAGCACATATAAAATCTAGAAGTCTCTGATTAATATGATTGGACAAATAGGCATCAGTATTATTTAGTTATAATAGTTGTAACATTCACTGCAGTTGAAAGCTATTATAGGCTTTGTGGGCCTGAGCCTATAGTAACTTTTACTTTTCTCTTACTAAGCAGAATTTTTCAACTGCTCTAGGGACTTTATTCTTTCATCTTTGGTAAATAGTGTCATTATTCTTGTATATATTGTTTTAAGGCTATTAAACAGCTTATCATTTCTGGATAGCATTACTTTCAAAGATTTAACTTCTTTTAAACTCCAAATCTTTCTTATCATATCATTAATTATCATCAATTATTTCTTATCATATCATCATTAATTTACAAAATTCACTTGGTCATCTCCTTTATGGTTCTCTTTGTAAAAGAAAGAGGTGAACAGTTTTATTTAGTGATATTTATGTTTTTTTTTTTTTTTATGTACTACCTCCTATTGCGAAATGTTAATTTGACAGGTGTTCTCGTTATTTCATCTAACACTTGTATATATACAAGAATGCATTGTACGTGTAAAGAGTTTATTCTTCACACATGTACGTACTCACAATTTACAAACATAACACATCAAATAAATATACATGTATAAAAGGTATCAAGAGAAACAAAAAAGCGCGCACTTAAACATATTAATGTATACGCACTTGTCTTTAGACCGCGATTTAAATTATATTAACAGGCAGAATACAAATTCTATGTTAAGACAAATCTGAATTTAATTTAAATTATATCAGAACAGTTAAAGTCATAATTAAATTATTTGCTTAGGAGGAGAAAAAAAAAATTTAAAATGGAATAAATTTAAAATATAAAAAATTAATAACATTAGAATCTCTTAAAAAAAAAAAAGGCAAAAAACAGTACAGTATAATAGATATAGCGCCCTCTAAGGTCAGAATTAAGTAGTTAATAATTTGGAGGGTTCTTTTTATAAAGGGTTTTTGGTATTTTAAATTTTAAAATAAAATCAAAGCATATTTAATTGAATGTGAAAATATTTTATAGATGATTTAATTTTGCGATTTTAACCTATATCGAAATAAAAACACTTCGCTCATTTTCAATAGAGTAGAAATAAACCAATTATTGTCTGAATATTTCGCGTTTTTTTTTTTTTTTTTGAAAGAGTGTTCAACGGATATGGTCGTTTAAGTTGAACTAGAACATTATAATGAGATTGCTTATTAGGAAAAAGAGAAAGATCCGCCATTATTTCCAATTATTACGACTAGCGTTTACTCTTGTCCACTGTTTCCCTTTTCTGTTTTGGGGTAAAATATCTCAAGAATTTAGAGAAGTTAATTTCCCTTGGTAAATTTTTTTAAAAAAAAAAAACAAATGATTAATAGTAATGATAATATTTTAATTATCATTATTATTATTTTTTAAATTAATAAATATATATACTTTTACTTATAAACAATATAAATAAATCATTTGATACTAGTAAACAGTCATTAATAATACAAATAATAAATAACTAATAGATAATTTGAAACAGTTAATAGAAGTTCCATAAGTGAGAGAATATAATTGGTCTAGGGGTTGAGACGGTAAATTTTCAGTAGGGAAGAGAATGGATGAATGGCGGATGATCGTATAACTGTGCGTAGATACTATACGGAACACATGTAAAAAGCCAGTCACACGGACTATTGTGAATTAACCAAACATCAAACTGAATCCTAAAAAATGTTTTCAATGCATTAAGACCAATCGACATTGTTAAATTAGTGGAAATAGAAGGTTCAAAACGAACACCCTCATATTTAAGCCTATTTTACAATACCAAAAAATGCAGTTTGTATCATATTTATTAACCAAGTACTTTATACGGTCACACAAAGTCTAAGCATTGGAAGCAGTGGAGCGGGGACTGCATTCCATGCACTTTGAGTTCCAGAATCCAGCATTCTACCATCATGCAGGGCAGTTGGATAAATATTATATAACACTGTAAGATTTATAAATGGAAATCTTTGGTTCCACATAAAAAAAAATTATGGAATAGCTATATATTTTTGCATCAAATGCCATCACATAAAAATGCAGACCATTGTTCTATATCAGAATAAACCCACCTGCATTTAAGCCTTAAGCAGCAGATTAGATTATAAAGACAATTGTAGTTTTCAAACACAACCAAGTGCTACCATATCTGCACTGAAATTACAAGGTAACTCTAACAATGACCAAAAGTACTGGAAGTGCTTCAAAGATCAGGACAGCCTATTGGGATAAGGGGTAGAGTAATTGGACAAGCTGTGGAACAGCTCTTAAATGTAAACTTGAGAATACTTCACTGAGAAATGCTTACAAGCAATCAGAGCAATCTTACGTTGCGCAAAAGTTCTTAAATATAAGATTTAATATTGAAGCAAGTTACCAGTAGTGCTGCCAAGAGATGTTCTAAAACAGAAATGTACAGACTTGTTAAGAGTAAGGTCTAGATAGCGTCACTGTGACTTATGATGAGGGTTGCCAAAAACATGAAAGTTATATATCATATATTATCTGAACTATAGAGAAGTCATGAGAGCAATGAGATTATAATTTTCATCCTTTCTCAATTCCATTCGCTTTTTTGCTCAGTTCTTCAATTTGTCATGACTCTTTCCATCTCTTATATCATCCAAAAAAGTCACTCTTTTTAGTCCTTTCTTTTGGATTACACTCACCATTTCCTTCAAAATATATTTCTTTAAACTATACTTTCTTCTATATGTCCAATCCACTTTATCTTTCTATTTTATCCACCAACTTTCATTTCTTCATTTACTCTTTTCAAAACTTCTTTATTTGTCACTTTATTCTTTCAACTGATTTTTTCATTCTTCTCCATTATCACATTTCAAAGGTTTCCAATCTATTCCTAATTTTATTACTCATTGTCCACATTTTACAACCATACAATAGTATATCCAGAAATAGCATTTAATTGATCTTTTACTTAATTCTTTCTTCAAAGATCCACAAAATATTTTCTCTTTCCTTTGCCAATGCGATTCCTCTTTTAACATCATCTTCACTTTTTCCATTCTCACACAACCAACTACTTGAATATCTAAATATTTTATCTGTTGAACTATATTACCATGAATTTAAGGTTGCATACTTTTTGTATTGCTCTCTATCCACAAACACTTAATATTCTCAACATTAATTTTCATTCATACATTTTTCCTTCCATTTATTTAACATATTCTGAAATTTTTTTATATTCTTAATTACAAGAGCCATATCATCTGAAAATCTTCAACATTTTATTATTATACCTCTGACATTTGCTCCTCCACAGTCTTAAATAATTATTTAACATGTCTTCTTATTAAATATTAAAAATAATAGTGACATACTCCATTCTTGTGTAATTCCATTTTCTATATTGACTTCTTCAGACTCATTATTCTCCAGTCACATTCTTATTACTTGCCCAGTATAGTATTCTACATCAATCTTCTCTTTTACCAAAATATTCCTTTATTTTTAAGATGGTCATAAATTATATTCCAAATTACTCTATCAAATGCTTTCTCCAAAACCACCAAACATATATCAATTCCTTTATATTTTTCAATATATCACTCTGCAGTAATTCTAACAACACCAACAGCACCTCTTGTGCTTTCCTCTCTCTGAAAACCAATCCATTCTTTGGCAATGTAATATTATATCTTTCCATAAATTCTTTCAGTTAAAATCCTCTGTGGTGCATGACATTGCATTGATTGTTTTAATATTTATGCATTAATTGGTTTAATATTTAGTTCAATTTTTCTAGCAACCAATCATAAATTTGATTACAAAATTTCATTAACCACAGCTATTTTGTTGTAAACACATGAAAAAATTTAAAATTACCTATTGTGTGACTTATCAAAGCCAGTAAATTAATGAGGGTCACACATAGGGCAAGGGCCATGGTCTGTGTATCCCTGTTATACTTACAGCTGTCGAGCAGCTTTTACAGGCAAGAAATCAAAAAGAAAGTTTTGGAGCAAGCTGTGGAGTAACTCTTATGGATAAGATTTAACATTAAAGCAACTCATTGGGGATGCTTCCAAAATGACAGAATATTTAAGAACAAAATGTAAAACTGATCTCAAAGATAAGATTTAGAATTAGCAATTAACAAAGAGTGCTTTCAATAGAAGCACAACAATCTTCTGAGGACAAGTTGTGGTGCAATTCTTAGTTGCCAAATTTGGCCCTCAATACTAGTGTCACTGGTTGCCATTTAACCAAATGGGGGCATTACTATGCAAATGAGCACCATAAAAAAAACTTGAAAGTGGACCAATTTTCTAAAGTAGTTAAACAATGAATAAGCAAATGTTAAAACATTTAACAACTAAACAGGTTTGAGTTTTAAATATGAAAGAATTTATTTTAAGCTATATATTTTCGATGAGAAAACATCAGCATATCCTACAGATATCCACGGAAAGAAAAGTCACATTACTTCACACATAACCGCAACAATGTAGGATTTAATAACAGAGCAATTTTGTGAGTCCTATAAACATTAATCAAAAAACATAAAAAGGGGCGGACGTACAAACTCATAGTTTATTTATCAGTGCATTTACTTGCCAAACCTGGGAAGGGTTCAAAAATTTGTGAAAATTAGATACTTTATCAGATAATTGGTTATGATTTAAGTTCAAAATTGTTATTGTAGCCAATCTCTAATTTTATTAGTGTGAGTCTGTGAAATTGATCTGGAGAGTGTTAATGTTAATCATAAAAACACATATAAAACAATTTTAATTCACTCCACTTTCATGCCACTTATTAGAAACCTGAGTAATCACTGTATACTAAATGGTAGTATATTTTCCATTATGTTAAGTGCTAATCTATCCACTTCCTAGGCTAGCTTCTGGTGTATAATTGTAGTTTTGTGCAGGGTTTAAATCTGCGACATTATTACTAAAAATACTATCTACACTATACTTCAATTTTTTGGAACTAGATCACACTTCACTTATATCCACCTCACCTTCATACTAATATCTGAATAATGGTATATATTAGCAAGAGTTTGCCTTAGTTTCAAGCTCCTCACTGACACAGGCAACTTGTCTGGTCTGATATGTGAATAGGGTAGCACTGATGTGGGTATAATTGCCTACCATCTCATATTCATTGATTACTGAAGCTTATGATATATAATTTGAAGGTAGAATGAAGACAGTTGTATCTCATTGATAAATTACTCAGAAGTTCACTAGGTGGCTCTAAAGTAGATTGAAAAACAATTTCATTTGTTTCATATGATTTTTATCCGTTTAAAATAAAAACAACTTTATACTATGATGCAATTTTATGAGTGTTGAAATGATGATTTGCTTTTATCTTAAATTTTATTTAAAAAACCCAATTAAGTTAATTGAAAAATTTAAATGTAATTTCTCCTCTACTCTAGTGACATCTATTGTAAGCTTGAGTGATTAGTGCCTATTAGTCAAGAGTATAATTATCCACAGTTTTTGAGTTATTGTTTTATCTGTGATGATTTGGAATTCAAAACTCTATTAGCATAGGTGGCAGTGGTGTAAAGAAAAAATAACTGTTAGGTGAATAGATCACATGATGTTTTATTGGTATTAATTTTAAAAATAAAAATGTCAACACCTGATTTTAGCAGTAAACTAGATCAACTTTTGTTGGCAATAAAATTTAATTATAATATTTGACATTAAGATACAGTGTGATATTAAGTTTTTGATATACCAAAACAAATCAAAAGTCTAAGGGCATTGACTATGTAATGGTTAATTCACAGATAAATAGCTTTGTTTATCAAGAATCTAATTCGGACTACTTACACTGTAATAATGATTCATAAGTGAAATCCTCTAGGGCCATTTGATCAAACTTGGAAAGAACTTCCCCTTTCTCATGACAATGATAATATATTGGCTAAATAAAAAATGCTCATTTTTATCTATCTCCCATCTTGGTATATGATTAATAATGATGTTCAAAGGGGAGAAACATTATATTAATTAGTAATCTTTATAAGACATTAAACAAATTAACATGCAGTGTCAGATAGCAATTAAGATGCAAATTCTAATAATTTTAATAAGCCCGAAAGCAGATAATAGCTATTAAATACACAACATTAAGTTATATATATATAAAGTAATGTCTAATGGATTTTCTCAAAGTATGAAAATTAAGATTGATTATGATGAGTTAGAAGAAATTAACAGTTACAAATACCTTGGTCAGATTATTAATACAGATGGAAACATAATGGATGAAATTAATCATAGAATTAAACTTAGTTGGAGTGCTTTTGGTAGAAATAACTTGATACTAAAAGGAAATATGCCTATGTGTTTAAAAAGGAAAGTTTTTAATAAATGTGTTTTACCAGTTCTTACTTATAGATCTGAGACTTGGACACTTAATAGAAGAGCAATACAGAGACTTCAGACCACTCAAAGAAGTATGGAAAGATGCATGTTGGGAGTAATGAGAAGAGATCGAAAACACAATATATGGGTAAGAGAACAAACAGGTGTTACTGAACTCATTGGAAAAATTAAAAGACTGAAGTAAAGTTGGGCTGGGCATATTGCTAGAAGAGATGATAATAGATGGACAACTGATATCTTAAACTGGATTCCAAGAGATTGTAAAAGACCCAGAAAGAGACCACATATGAGATGGATGGATGAAATAAGAAAGTGTGCAGGGGTGATGTGGAGAAGAGAAGCTAAAGATCAGAGGAGATGGATTGAACTTGGAGAGACCTTCATCCTGCAGTGGATTGATAATGGTTGATGATGATAATATATATATATATATATATATATATATAGTGAACCTAAAATCTGAAAGCGCATACTATAAAAACAACTCACAATTCAGACAATTAATACTGTATATCATCAATGTTACAAAAACTAACAGCAATTGCCTATTTATGAATTTATTAAAAATGATTAGAAAATCCAGTTTTTTATAATTATCAATGTAATAGTTTGTAGCTTTACTATTAGGTGCATAGGCTCATTACTATTACTTATTTAAGTTTGATATAAATACATACTTATAATTATTTGAATTCCATATAGATATATGCACATATAAATCTAATTATTTTGTTATATATACAGTTTTATTTTGCACATGTATTTGCATCCTACGCCAATATTCTGAAATTTAAATTCATGTTGGGTAAATTTTTTTCAGGTTATCAACAGCTTACACTTTTTATTCAGAAAGCTTATTACAGTCAGCTCAACTAGCTAAAAAATAGTACTAATCTCATTTTAATTAAAGAATAAAGAAATAAAAAGTGCTAATGAAAAGATTTTTGCCATGAAGTTACCTATTTAGAAGATATCACACCCTACACATTGTAGCATTCTTACTTTAAGTTAAACTTTGTGACTTTATTCTAAGTAAAAATTTTTGTTAGCTAATTTCTTTTATGCAAAATAATTAATTTAAAAGTAATTAAAATAATTTACCTTGTTATTAAATGGTAATTTTGATGTCACATCATAATGTAAAATTCCCATAGGTGTTTTTTTAACAAACAATCTATCAAAATATTATTTTTATTTTACTTGGGCAAAATTTTAAGATTAATATATATATATTTTATTCTTAGAATGATATAATAAAGTTAAGGATGGATACATATTATGCTAGGTATATATTAATAACAATAAATATTAAAAGACTACAGCTAAACTAGTCAATAAAATATTCAAAATTACCCCAAATTCACAACTAAAGCCAAAGAAAATAAACTCTAAAACACAATCTATGATTTCCCTGCTGCAAGCAGACTTCTCAAATGTAAAGGACTAAAAGATAACAAACAAATTTATACTAAATATTACCCACAATTCCACTGCCCCATCCCACACACCCTTAATATTAAAAGATCTTTAAAATAAATTAATTGATTCTGAAGCAATTAACTTATTTAAAACTTCTTTTAATATTAAGGATGTGTAGGATATAAATGAAGTTGTGGGTAATATTTAGTATAAATTTGTTATCTTTTAGTCCTTTAAACTTGAAGAAATGTCTTCTTATAGTAATGAAACCATTGATTGTGTTTCAGTTTATTTTTTTTGGCTAGTCTGGTTTAGTTGTGAATTTGGGGAAATGTTGATTATTAATGAAAGTATATAAATAACTTTATGTAACAGCAATAATAAAATAAAGTACATATTAGTAAATTTATTTGTTGATATTTTATTTATTGCATACATTTCAAAATAAGATTTAAACATAAACATATAGGATATTAAATTATTATTAAAAGAATGACATGCATCTATATGTGTTTATATGTTTTGGCATAATTCAAAAAGCATTAAATTTTGCATATTCAAAATATTATTTTAAAAATGCATATTTGAAATGTTAATTAATGTATATAGATAAATAGATAAAAAGAATGTCTATTTTATTTTAGATATGTTTTAAATGTTAAGCATCACATGATCACCATCTCTTATACTAGAACATAATTGTTGTAAAATAAGGCAAAACTCTCCATACAGTAGTGCCAACCTGTGCCAACCAGAGTAATCAATGGATGCCACAAGGCTTATGCATAAAATCCCTATCTAATGCCTGGGATATTGGATGAATAGGCATTAGATAAGAATTTTATGCATAAGTCTTCTGGCATCCATTGATTACTCTGGTTGGCACAGGGTGGCACTACTGAATGGAGAGTTTTACCGTGTTTTAAATGTATTTTGTGTTTTGATTTGTAAAATTGCATTTTTTTATTATTTTTAAAAACATATTGTAATATTTATTTTTATAAAGTTTCAAGAAATTATTTTAATCTCATGGAATCCTGATTTTTTAGAAAAATAACTTTTATTAAGTGAGTATAAGGATAAATTTATACTTAATAGAAAAAACAATGAAAACAAGTTAAAATAGAATTGATAAAACGAAATGCCACAGAAACACAATCTAGGATAATGACATAAGTAAACATTATCAAAAGAAAATTATTTAAACCCTTGATTTTAAATTAGCTCTCATTTTTGCCTCAATAACTAAAGTACAAAAAAGTTTGTATTTGTATATCAATAATTTTGTTTAAAACTTAAAATGAATAATATGGGGTAACAATATTACAAACTTCTGTTCAAAAGACTTCAGGACTTTTGAGAATCTAAACGTAATAGCATCCAATAAAAATCATCTCATTTTGGTAAATACCAGAGTTAAGTTGTGTGATACACTTTGAAGGATGTTTTGAAAAAATTGACTGCTTCTGCTATTATATAAATAAAGCATCTTTGTAAAATGTTAATTATGGAATACTTCATTAAAAATAAAAAAAACCAGGTCATTAAAATGGATAATTTTAATGAAACACTAATAAGTTGTAATAAATATTGATTAAAAATAACATCTATCTACATAACAGAAAATATCATGGGGTTTCAGCAGAATATTTAGAATATTTTAAACTACAAATTATTATATTGTGTGTGTGTGTTTATATAAATGTATAAGTGATTTATGCAATTTTTGTTGTATATAAAGTTGTTTTCAATGCAGTTACAATATGATGGAAATTCCTTGTGGGTAGAAAAGAAAAGTTTAGCAGGTAATATATTTTTATAAATCATACCAGAGACTCACCCTTCCCTCTCTCCAAAAAAATGGAGCTCCAATTTAAATATTTAACACCAAATTTAAATAAATTTTAATCTATTTAAATATATACAATTACACTCATCTCTCCATTATGATTATAGCTACATCACATGACCACCACTTCTTATGCTTACTCTAGCTTGCTGTGTGTGGCAATACGTATAGTGAGTTTTGCCTGTTTTAATGATTATAGTTCATTTTGCCATGAATATGTGACTGCCATAAGTTCTCAAAAGCACTGACCCATATTTAATTTATAGAAATAATAAGCTTCTCTATAGTTGCATATAAGTACATTTATTACATTCTGTATAGAAATATAAACACAATGCCATTACATATAAATTCTTTATGTTTTAAGAATGCATATGTTTGTTTAGTATTCATGAAAAGGAAAAGGTTAAATAGTAATCAAAAATAAAAACAATTTCTCTCTTAATGATAATTTTAATTTGTTTGAATAAAAGTATGTTTATTTGTTTTCTTCATTTATATTTGAAAAGAAAATAGATTTTCCTACATAAATATTTATGGAGATATTAATGGAAGTGTATATTTAGTAAATATTTATAATATATTTTTATGAACATAAATTAATAATATTATGCTTATTATGATAAGAAAAGTAATAAACAAACTAAACACACTAATTAAGTTTTGGAAAATATATTTTATATGTTTATTTAGCAATATTTATGCTAGTATAAGCCATTTTTCTTTTTGATGTTCTTGGTGTACTGTTCACAGTATATGATAGATACATCTATAAAATAATTTAATAAGTATAATAAATAAATAATAATCAATTCAAGTGTAAACTACTTAACAAGAAATATTTTTATTTTTTCTTTAATTTTAAACCACTAAACATTACATGATCACCATTCTTTATGTTTACACAAGCTGTTTACACAGAGGCAAAACTCTCTATACAGCAGCACCACTCAGTGCAAACCAGAGTAATCAATAAATGCAAGAGCTAATGAGCGTGATTGAAAGCATTATTGTGTTTTCATTTTGGACTCAAACCTTTATACTTGGCTAATAAGGTAAAATATGGCTGCTGGAGAATTGTATTGGATTCTAAGATCTAGGTGTAGTGTTCTAAGATCCAAAGCTCCGCATTTGACGAAATCCACAAGTAGTCTGGGGATATTGGATAAATAAGCATTAGATAGGGATTTTATGCATAAATCTTCCTACATCCATTGATTACTCTGGCTTGCACTGAGTGGTGCCATTGTATGGAGAGTTTTGCCGGTGTTCTTTAATTATATATATATATTTAATTGTTAATACTGTTTATATAAAATAAATTTTCACTTTTTTAGATTAAACTTGTTTTTCTGAGATCATTAAGCTCATTTATTTATTATTTATTCACATCTTTATATATATTATAATCGGTAACAAATGTTGTAAGAAAGCTCATAAAACGGTAAATAATATTATAGACAATTTTTAATACTGTAGAGAAGTTTAAATATTTATTACCTATTTAAAAACATATTTGAGTTCAATTAAAAGCCAATTATAATTTAAACTACATTTTAATAATCTAAAGAATTTAAGTGGTTATATTTTATTTCACATTAAACTAAACGTTGAGAGCCTCACTAATACATGAATTAAAAAATAGAGGCTCTCAACGTTTAGATTAATGTGAAATAAAATATAACCACTTAAATTCTTTAGATATTCATATTAATTAGCTAAAATATTAGTTATGCAATCTACATGTTTCATTTTAATACCATTACGTTTGGCAATCCAAGTAGAGCTTGAATAAAATATTTTATTTGAGGAAAATACTATTATATTTGGCATCCAACGTTTTAGGCACTTTTTAAATTCTATTATAATATACATAATATTAAAAGCCAGTCAACACCTAGATAATCCCAATATCAATAACAATAAACAATTTAAAACTGTTGTCAAGACAACCTCCTTTTACTAATAAGTATATATATTGTTAAAAGAAGATTACCTTGACAACAAGTTGAGATTGTTGCTTGTTATTGATATGGTGATTGTCTAAGTGTTCATTGATTTTAATGATCATATATAAATTAAAGTTCACATAAATATTAATCTATTAACATTACTGTATTTATCCCCTGTACAGTATTTGTATAGAAACTTATAGTCTTATATACACCAATACTTAATAAAAAAATTAGCTAACCTTTTGCAAGACCCATGTTTCTGTCAATGAAGTTGATATAATCATTTTCTAATGAGGCTAGGTGAGAACACACTAAACATTACTCATGTTTGGAGTGGTCTTCAATGGTCTTCTAAAAAGCTGATGACATTGAGTTTATTTTACAGAAACACCTATCCTACAGAGATTAACAGGTTTTCATCAAGTATTGCCATTTGTAAAATAAGTATAATAATGTTAATATATATGTAAAATTTTATTTTTTTAAGAAACAACTTTGTTTCATAGCATCAAAATTTCAATTTTTCTTTTTTTTACAATAATAATTTAATTTCATGAGATAACTGATTTTTTAACATATTATCAAACAAATTTTTATTCCTAATTTTGTATAGATGTTGGGGGATTTAATTCAATGCAATATGACAATGTAATATTTTAAGGTCGTCTGACAATTTTTCCAATCTAACGGTATTGGCAGGTCAAATTTTATACCATGGTGACATTGATTTGACATTTTTAATGATGTGATGTAGACAGCAGTATATTGTTTAAAATATACTTTTATTGAATTTCATGACCAATTTATTAAAGATTATTTATAGTTAATTAAAATAAAGAAAAATACATGCATGCTGAAGTAAAAGTAGCTTTTTAAAAAATTCTACTTTTAAAAACAGAAAAGTCATATAATATTCAAATATAATTATATTTTGTATACTAAACTTAATATAATTGGAAGGGATTTGAAGTCAGACTTTTAAGCTTTTTATATCTATGCATTCCATCTTATGCAACTGATACAGATGACCGTATCCATGTGAAAAAGATAAATAATCTCCAAAATACATATTTCATGCTGAACCAGCACTCATCAGTTGGTCCAGATCACCATCTCCCACACATATATACAATCAAGTTAATATCAAGCTAGAAAATCTTCAAACATTAATGAATAAGCTTTAATCTTCTTTCTCCAACTCTTCAGCCATCCATATCATTGGTAATCCAATGGTTGGCTAAAGCGTTTGAGAGAGAAGATTGAATCTTCTCCGTTTGAGGATTTGCTATCTTAATATAAACACTGATTATATATGTGCATGGAGGATTATCCAGATCAACTGTTGAGTGCTGGTTCAGTGCAAAATATGTATATTGGAGATCATTTATCTTTTTCACATGTATGTGGTTATGTGCACCAGTTGTATAATATGAAGTGTATATCTGTAGAGACCTTTAAAGTCTGTGTTCAAGGCCCTTCTAAATATCTTGTAAATGATTTTTATGTAAATTTTTATTTTGAATACTGAAAATATGGTAACATTGTTATAATTGTTAGCTTTTAAATTTAAATGCAAAAAGCTCATTGTAAAATATCTGAATAATAAATAATAATTTCTAAAAAGTGCTTTTATTTAATTTGTTCCGCAATGCATTAAGAACAAATTATATTTTTTATTCAACCACAATTTTAGTTGTTATATACAATTTAAAATAAAACTGTGGGGAAGCCATACATTAATTAATTCAATCACAAGATAGTGACAGAATGAATCAATCAATAGACAGTAATTGAATTAGTGAAATTATGGAATGATCTACATTTTTAAGTTACATATAACAACCAAAATTGTGGTTGAAAAAAAAAATATTTTTTGCTTTTGAATGCATTGCTGATCAAATTAAGTAATATTTACTAAGGCTGTAACCTCAAGAATGTGCATGTAAAAATGCGTTAGTAGGGACCTCTACAGGTCTTAACCACAAGCTTACGTTTTGGAAGAAACATAAGCTTGTGGTTAAGACCTGTAGAAGTCCATACTATCTCATTTTTATGCATACATTCTTGAGGTTACAGCCTCAGTAAATATTACTTACATAATCAGTGTGCGTTTAAATAAAATTTATAATGATCAAATTAAATAAAAGCATTTTTTTTATAAAATATTTTTTATATATATTATTTTTTTAATTTATAATATTTCTTACTCATATAAATGGTTTTAATAAACCTATACCAATCATTCAATATTATACTACCTCTTACTTGGTATACACTTAAGATATTTCCAGATGGTGAATCTTTATTCCCCACATCTTGTAATTCATCATAAACCCAGTATATGGTAGTCACATATGTTTCTTCCTCTTTCTAAATTAACTAATAAGGATTCACTTACTATAGCACAGAATCACAGACAAGTATTTTTTCACATGATTATGGCATTTAATTAGGTTGTTTCAGTTGTATATTTCATTCAAGAATCATATATAAGATAAAGATCCACAAGCCAAATAATGATTTAGCTTAGCAATCCATTCTTATGGTAATGGTGTACTTGTAGATATATTTATTCATAGTTACTTTCTAATGTTGGATTGGTATTTTTCATGATTGGATGAACAGTTGATTGTTTATGATTTTTTCTTACTGATTATTGCTAATATTTCAGTATAAGGATTGTATCTAGATAGATCTTTAGGAAAGACAACTAATGACTAATGAAAAAATAATAAATTAATTAGACTTTAGTCCTTTGATATTTTGACCTCATTTTATATCATGACATCATTAAAAGAACTAAGAGACTGAAGTGGAGATGAGCTGGACATATTTCTAGAAGAGATGACAATAGATGGACTGTTAAAATCTTAAACTGTAGTCAAAGAAAATGCAAAGACCTAGAAAAAGACCACATATGAGATGAATGGATAAATAATTCAGTGTCTTGGGATGATGTGAAGAAAGGCTAAGGATTGGAGATGGATTGAACTTGAAAAGACCTTCATTCTGTAGTAAATCGGTAAAGGCTTAAAATGATGATATTTTTACCTTCTGTTTAATCATAACTTTGTATTCGTAAATTAATAGATTGTTTTCCAAACTAAAAAGAATATCTCCTTTCTGAGATGTCAAGCATCCTGAAGTGGGATTAAATTTTGATTTTAAGCCAATTAAATTATTTATTGGTAAGTATTTTTAATCACAATTTTATAGGATTTTATTTAATCTCATTTTCTACTCTTTAAAAGTTGGGTTTAAAACATAATTTATAGTTATTAGTTTCTGACTGTTTTATACAGTCTTATAATATTGGCTACATCAAATTCAAATAATGAATTATACGTACTTCTTTATTAGAGTAATTTCAGCCATGACTTACTGTTTCCATAATTTCTTTTACTTTAAATTATACTTTTTACAATTATATCATTGATACCCCAAATTATATGCTCTATAATAGATTTATGACTAAACACAAGGAATAAATGTTTCTCTTTCTATATTTCACTTACAAAATAACTAATTACTAATATTTAATCATCAAATGTATTAGAATACTATGTCCCCATATAAATAGTTCCAATAGTCACATAAACACCCACTGGGACTCGAATTTAACTTAGGAAGTTAAAGTGCTTTGCATAATAATTATTAGTACAACTACACAATCCATGAAACAACTCAAGACTAAAGGTCATTCTCTAAAACAAATATATTAAAGACATTTGCCAATTTATATATGTTATTTATATGTTTTAATTAGTTATCATTACGAGTTTGAGAGAGCAATAGTAGATCTCATAACAGTCCAACACCGTTTTTTTATTAGCAATATTAGTTATATTTTCTACTAATTATTTTATATAATTACTTTATTAATATTTTATAGGTATATGTATTATAGGTATATTTTATATTAGCTAATTAAAATAAACTATTATTGCTCTTATATAATGCCTAGAACTCTTATAAATGTTATTTAGACAGGTTATATTTTCTTTTAAAACATTTTAATTCCAGGATATTGTATTATTGTTTCTCATGTTTTATTTTATAAATTACTTCCCCTAATTTATATATATATATATAATGTTTTCACGGTTGTATGATATAGATAAATTATTATTTTTTGGGATAAACAGTGTGTTATTTTCCATACCGATATTTCGATGAACTAGCATTCTCCATTGTCAAGGTATACTATTTTTTGAATTATATAACACAAAATGAAATGTTATATATATATAATGAACGTACAAATAGCTCTTAACAAGATTTTCCAAATATCTCTATCCTGAGACTGGTTTCTAGCTGTTGGTTGTTGTCAGTGAGGCAGTAGGATATTCGGGCATTAGATTTAAAAATACCAGGACAAGTCCAGCATTTATTTAATAGTTAACTATTAAATAGAAAACTGAAATTTTCTGACATCTACATGTTTTCAAATCCAGCTATCTAATTTAAATAGCCATATGGCACTGAACTAAGTTCAGATACACCATATATGAATAACTTTAACAATATAACATTGCCAAAGCCTCAAGAACAAAACTATAATTGCAAGGAAATCAAGTCATACATCACATGATTTAATTTAATAAGCTTGTACTACAAATGTTATAAAATGAATGCTCTTGAAACTTTGGCAATGTTATATTGCTAAAGCTATTAATATATGGTGTATCTGAACTTAGATAAGTCCCATATGGCTATTTAAGTTAGATAGCTGGATTTGAAGACATATGGATGTCTGAAATTTTCAGATTTTGTATGTAATAGTTAACTATTAAATAAATGCTGGGATTGATCTGGTATTTTTAAATCTAATGCTAAATATATTAGCGCTTCACTGATGACAGTCAACAGCTGGAAACCAGTCTGAGAATAAAGATATTCAGAAAGCTTGTTTAGGGCTATTTGCATGCTCATTATGTGAGGATAAAGATATTTAGAAAAGCTTGTTAAGGGCTATTTGCTTGCTCATTATGTAGCATTTGTAGTACAAGCTATTTAAATTAGTCACGAGATGTATGATTTGATTTTCTGACAATACACACATGCACACACACACACACACATATATATATATATATGATAATAAAACATCTGTTATAAAATAATTATTGTAATAAAATTATAATAAAAATAATAAAGCATAGCAGTGATAATATATTTTATAAATAACTGCAATAAATCTTCAGAAGTACTTTCAGTTAATTTCTTAACCATCTTCAATCTAAAAACATTTACATTTAAATGTAGCAGAGGTAAATATCATCAGGTTATATCTGAACATTCAGGAATTTTAATATTGGAACATTGTCTATTAATTAAAGATATCCTATTTCTGTTATCAAAATTTTCTTAATTTTCTTTTATTATGATTTCTCTCCCCATGAAGAACATTAGTATTTTCTAGATCAAAATTGAAAGTAAACTCACACCTTTTTTCATCATCAAGAAAACAAAAATAGATAACTAGTATTAACTTTTATAGCTCTTTTAATCTCTTTTCACAAGCTGCATTTTATACTATTTTTTGAATTATGTACTAATTTATTAAACTTGTTGGAACACAAAATGAAATGTTATATAAATCTCTCTCTCTCTCTCTCTCTCTCTCTCTATATATATATATATATATATATATATATATATATATAGAGATATATATATATATATATATAGCTTGAACATTTGAAACATAAGAAATACATATCTACTTTCCATTTTGATCTGGAAAATACTAAGACCCTTCATGAGAGAAACAATAACAAAAACAATTAAAAAGCAATTTTGATAAATAGAAATGATATTTTTAATTAATACAGAATGTGCCAATGTTAAAATTCAGGATCATAGATTATAATATGAAGAAGGTTAAGAAATAAACTGAAAGTACTTTTGAGCTCTGTTATAGTTATTTATACAATATATTATCATCATTATACTTTATTTTTATTACAATTATATATATATATATATATATATATATATATATATAATATATAATAAATGTTTTAATCACTATATATATATATATATATATATATATATATATAGTGATTAAAACATTGGATCATGCATTGAATCATCAAGGTATAGATACAGGATATTGCCATATTTAAAAGAATATTTATAAAAATGCAACTGCAACAATTAGATTACATAATGATACTGGAAAAGTCAATATTGAGAAAAGTGTAAGACAAGGTGACTCCATAAAACTTTTTACAGCAGTGCTGCAAGAAGTATTTTGTGGATTAAAATGGGAAACTAAAGGAGTGAAAGTAAATGGAGATTATTTAAATCATTTAGATTTCGCAGATGATGTAGTTGTTTTTGCAAATAATGCTTCAGAGCTGCAGGAAATCTTGCAGGAGTTATCAGATGAAAGTAGGAAAGTAGGACTAAAGATAAATGTTAAAAAGACTAAAGTAATGTGTAATCGATTTGCTCAAAATATGAAAATAAAGATTGATTATGATGAATTAGAAGAAGTTAACAGTTACAAATATCTTGGTCAGATTATTAATACAGATGGAAACATAATGGAGGAAATTAATCATAGAATTAAACTTGGTAGGAGTGCTTTTGGTAGAAATAACTTGATACTAAAAGGAAATATGCCTATGTGTTTGAAAAGAAAGTTTTTAACAAATGTGTTTTACCAGTTCTTACTTATGGAACTGAGACTTGGACACTTAATAGAAGAGCAATATAGAGACTTCAGACCACTCAAAGAAGTATGGAGAGATATATGTTGGGAGTAACAAGAAGAGATCGAAAACACAATGTATGGGTAAGAGAACAAACAGGTGTTACTGACCTCATTGAAAAAATTAAAAGATTGAAATGGAGTTGGGCCGGACATATTGCTAGAAGAGATGATAACAGATGGACAATTGAAATTTTAAACTGGATTCCAAGAGATTGTAAAAGACCCAGAAAGAGCCCACATATGAGATGGATGGATGAAATAAGAAAGTGTGCAGGGGTAATGCGGAGAAGAGAAGCTAAAGATCAGAGAATATGGACTAAACTTGGAGAGACCTTCATCCTGCAGTGGATTGATAATGGTTGATGATATATATATATATTATTTAATATTTTCACAGTCATATGATAGAAATAAAGTATTTTTTGTTTTTAACCATGTATTATTCTGTATTAATTTTCACCATTTTGATGAAACAACACTCATCATTGTCAAGGTCAAGTTCTTAAAGAAGCCTGCATTGGAAAAATTTGTAAATTAAGAATAAGGACATCAATTGGTAGTAGTTTGCCATTCTCTTATCACTATTTATTCCACCATCTTAGTTGTAGAAGTACATCAAATATTTTAATGATATCTTAACACCTATTTCGAGGGCAGCATTTATGAAAACCGAATAAGAACATAAGAATTAATTTGTATTATTAATGAACTTGATTCGTTAGCATTGTGAAACAATTTAAAGCATAAATATTAATTTATTAAAAAATTTGTAACTAAGCTGGTAACCAAGATAAAAAAGAAGTGTATTTTGTAATTAGATTTAATAACAAAATTATTTATTATTTCAATAAAAAAAGGGCTTAGTTTTTTATTACTTTTTCTGTTATCTACATAGATGTTAATAATAGCAAAAGGAATTAAAACAAAATATCTTTCATTATATCTTATTAAAGACCATTTTTAGATTATTAACAGTAAAAATAAAAACAGATAATTGAATGGTTCACTAGCCAGTTGACCAAAATGCCAGCACCTGATTTAATAGGAATGAATCATGATTCATGCAGCCCTTGAATTCTGGAGTTAGCCACTAGGAAATTGTCATCAGAAATTGCGTACTCTGTATAAAACGACATTGGGTTCCAGACTCCTCTTAGATAAAATGGTGCAGAGATCCTGAGAATTTAAATTTGATATGGGCACTATTTCCAATTTTTTTTTTTTATCAAACAACTATCAATCATTTTGAACAATAAAAATGCAAGCTGTAACATTGATTCTAATATATTTTGCCACTGGTGATTCAAACATATTTAAAAATGAGAAGATATCATTTGTTAGATAAATAAAAAAAAATCAAAAAGTTTTAAATAACCAATTGCAGATCAAACGATTCTTAAAAAAAAAACAAAACAACAATTATGGAGAAAACATCTCATTTCATTTATCTTTTAGCAATTAATAAGATTTTTTTTTCAGTTTACTAGATGTTACCTTTCCTAATAATAATGAATACCCATTCACTGATCAAATATTAGATAGATAGCTAAATTTGCCATTGTTCAGTTATCTGCGAAATAAACGCTAAATTGTTTAACTCTTTATTTAGCAGAAAACATTCCAGTTTCTACTGATGGTCAAACTCAGAATATATATATATAATTTGTGTGAGATGAGTTTTAATTAGGTTCCTAGAACACATATTATTTTCATGTGAAGAAGAATGCATGAATTTAACAATCTGTTTAATATTAAATGGGACAATGTTATCTAGCATTGGTAGCTGAGAGATCAGCGCAGCTGCCTTGCAAACAAGCAGTTGCTTGCAGACAGTTGTTGTGGGTTCACTTTCCGGTCAATGCTTTGACATAGGGGGAAAAAATGGGACAATGTTAGATTTTGTGAAGTTAATAAAAAAGGTAAAGAGATGATTTAAAAAGAAGTCATGTACTTTACTATAAAGGCACAAATATGGAAAGCATGTATGGAATTCATTGTAAGTAAAAAAAAATAGAATGATACTGTGAAGAGTGATGAAATATCAGACAGCGATGCAATATTGGTCATTCAATTTAATGGAAAGTGCCAAATGGAGATAATTTAAATCTATACTCCATCAAATCTTATTGTGTTGAAGAAGTAGAGGGTTTTTTATATAGCTATCTAACATGCTTTATATCAGATCAAGTACAGTTTGAAAATTGTCACAGAAAACTTTAATACTAGAATTCATTGAAAGATGAATGTCCCATAGCTAAATTTGATTCTGGTGATGGAAATGAGAAAAGCCATACATTTGTGAAATTCAAAGACAAAGAAAAATTATATGCTTTATTAATTTTTCTTTGAGGAAAATGCTTAATGAAAATGAACATGTAGCAGAAAATGAATTCTATTTTGTCTAACAACAGGAAATGATCATTTATTAGTCAGATGTGAGATTCGTGTTAATGCAAAACTAGAGAGATAGTGTTAGTCAAAGTTGATATTCTTAAGTTTCAAACTCTTCAGTGAATTTAAATTAAAACTTAAAAATCATTTAAAAATATTAACAGATTCTGAAAATGGTTCAGTCTTGATTGAAATCATTACATTAACTGATATTGTATTAAAAACTTTAGAAATATTAACTGGTAAAAATAAATAGCAATTTTCTCCTGAGACAATAATATATATAAAGAAGGAATGTAAATAAGCATTTATTTTTATAGCACTATGTTTTATAAATTGTAATATATTAAAGATCAGCCTTCTCAAGCTATTGTGCATGCGCTTTTTATGAGTGTTAATAATAAATGAATACTTTCATTCCCAACACAAGATATAGTATTTATGAAAGAATAAAATGAATCCACTTATTCTTTCCAACCCAAATGCTTATATATGGGCAAATCTTAAGTACTGGAAATGAAAGCGTGAGGATAGACCACTCACTTTAAATTACTGTTTACGATATCTGAATGAATGAGGTTGGCAAAATTATCTAGAATTTACTAAACATCACTCTCAAATGAAACTTAAACATATGTAAATATATAAGCATTTGGGTTGGAAAGAATAAGTGGATTCATTTTATTCTTTCATAAATACTATATCTTGTGTTGGGAATGAAAATATTCATTTATTATTAGCACTCGTAAAAAGCACATGCACAATAGCTTGAGAAGGCTGATCTTTAATGTATTACAATTTATAAAACATAGTGCTATAAATATAAATGCTTATTTACGTATGTTAAGTTTCATTTCAGAGTGACATTTAGTAAATTGTAGATACAAAGGCAAAACTCTCCATACAGTACAAATTATGTGCTAGTATAGAGATGGTGATCATGTGATGTTTGATGGTTTAAATTCTAGATAATTTCACTGACGTCATTCATTCAGACATCATAAACAGTAATTTAAAGTGAGTGGTCTATCCTCACACTTTCATTTCCAGTACTTAAGATTTGCCCATATATACGCATTTGGGTTGGAAAGAATAAGTGGATTCATTTTATTCTTTCATAAATACTATATCTTGTGTTGGGAATGAAAGTATTCATTTATTATTAACACTCATAAAAAGTGCATGCACAATAGCTTGAGAAGGCTGATCTTTAATGTATTATAAAGAAGGAATATGAAAAAGTTTAAATTAAATCTGGATTCCACATATAACTTATGTAATATTCATCCAGAAGATATATTACATATTTCTGAAACATGTCCATACTTCTCATTTTTAAGACACTTCATATTCCACGAGCAAATAATTAATCTAAAAGAATTGCTCAAGAAAAATATTAAAAATTTTAATCCATATAATGCATTAGTAATTATTCACACTATTAAAAGCATAGGGCTTACTTGCTGTTCTGTAATTTTCAATAACAAAACATATAATGTTCTAAAAAAATAATAGTGTTATAATATACATGTTTTCCTGAAAGTTTGTGATGATAGTGTTCTAGTTGTATTTTTACATTGGACCATTTCCATCCCCTAATATGTGTATTGAGTGTCTTTAGAAAAATTTAACTTTATTTAAATATTCCAAATACATTCAACTGCTAGTAATAGCACATAAAACTAATTAGTATGTGTACAATGTTTCTAGAGGTATTTTTCTCCCCTCTTCTTCAGATGTTGCTGGTCTTACCAATGACAGTACTAGCATGGGATTCAAACCTGGATCTTCAGATTCTTGAGTATTGAATTTTAAGGTAACACTCTAAACAACTGAGCTCTATGAAGTTCCTCCTGATTTCTCCACTTTTTCTTAAGAGAAAAGAAAAGATACAAAGAAGAAAATTTAAAGAAGCTGCTCACATGACAATGTCAAATAACCCTATAAATCAATCTAGTGTGACTATACATAACTTTGCTCTTAAGAAAAAGTGAAGAAATCAGGAGGAACCTCATAGATAAATATATGAATTACTACAGACTGTTGCCTTTGGCAGGATGGCTCAGTTGGTTAAGGGTGTTGCCTTAAAATTCAATACTCAAGAATCTAAGGACCAGGTTCAAATCCCATGCTAATACTTCCACTAATTAAGCTCCTGGTTTGTGAAAAGTGCCTGGTTTCAAATATTTACATCATATATATATATAAATTTTATAATATTTCAAATAGAAATGTTTAATTAAAAAAATCATCCAACTCTGCTGGGCACATATTGTTGTCATTCCAATGTTACTTCCTGGAAACCAGTTGACATTTCAGCAAACATAGCAATTCTATATCTGTTTAAACACCTGGCTACATTTAATTTGATACTAAAATTTAACATATATGTGTGTGTGCGCGCGCGTGTCTGTACGCATTATCTAAGATTCAGAAATCTAAAACATACTTTTCAAATAAAAAAAAGAAGACAAATATTTAAAGTTCAATAGAAACCTGATTAATATGTAGTAAAATCTTTCGACTGTTCAAATACTGTAAATGTCAAATAGTATTAATTCAAACCCTACAGACCACCTTTCAGCATATCAGCAAGATCAAAAGCACATGTGCTCCAAATTAATCTTATTATTTGCAACACAAGACATTAATAAAAATCTTGAGGAAACATTAAAAAATATCACTATAACAAAACTCTCAAATATATTAAGTTTATAACTAATTTAGTATATATAAATTAAATAATTCAAATGTATTTAAGTATTTACATGAGAAGGAAACTTTTAAATTAATTAATATTCGTATTATCAGCATTTTCTGTAGGAGTAATTTTTATGGTTCACAATAGTGAAAGATTTCGCAAAGAGCAGAAGTTATCAAGATATTTCACGGCTTTTCTATTAAAGATCATTAGAGTTTCAAACAAGTCACCACTTATTGAAGTAATTTATATAATACCAAAATCACTAACTCTTCAAGCTATCAGAATAAAATATACTGCTTAAAAGCAGCACAAAAAAATATTAAAAGCACTTTTCAATGTACTGACATTGAAAAGTATATCTCTATACAGTTTAACCATTTTTCATTTTTTATATTCAGTATAATACATTGTACAGGCTTAAACCTGCATTTATATATGTAATATAAGCGGGGTTCGAACTCAGACTTTCACACGACTCCACTACTGTCAGTGCCATCTCATATTGCTGACCCACATGATCATACACATTTTGAAAAGATAAATAATCACCAATATACGTATTTCATGCTAAACCAGCAATCATCAGTTGGTCTAGATTACTATCCTCACACATATATATAATCAGTGCTCAGTTTTACATTAAGATAGCCAATCTTTATACTTTAATGGACAGACTTCAATCTATTCCAACTCACAACTTTTCAGCTTTCCGTTTCATTGAAAATCTGATGATAGTTAATGATTATACTGTAATGTATATTGTTTTATAAGCGACTATAATCAGTTTAAAGCATTTAATGTGAATAGTGGGTTCTTCTATATTTAAAGGTAGAAGTTGAAAGACCTAAGCACATCTCTGATTATTGACGAATTGTGAATCCACATTTGTTCATAATTAGGAAGTCTTCTAACTGATGTGGAGGACCTACTCACCAGATGACATCCCTTAGGAATATTCATAGAAAAAACTGTAATTTATAGAAAGTAAGAATATGCAAAATAATAAATAAATTGTACTAGTTTTTTGTTTTTAAAAAGCTAAACAATTTTTTTAAATAGTGGAAAGAGCACTGAAAAATGTTAAAGAGCAGTTGACACTGACAGCTATTTTTAGAAATTTTAGAATAAATATTTGAAATACAGGCACTCTTCACATATCTGGAGCCTAATTATAAATATAGGGGATTTGAACTCAGACTTTTTATCTATCTCATACCACTGATACACATGATCACACACATGTAGAAAAGATAAATAATCACCAATATACGTATTTCATGTTAAACCAACACTCATCAGTTGGTCCAGATTATCATCTCCCACACGCACACACACACACACATATATATATATATAATCAGTGTTCAGTTTATATTAAGATAGCAAATATTCATATTTTAATGAACAGGCTTCAATCTACTCCAACCTCCAACTCTACAGCCATCCATAACACTGAAAATATGATGATGAAAATATCAAATCCCATGTTGATGCCAATATTATGTTGACATATGGATGGCTGAAGAATTGAAGGTTGGAGTAGATTGAAGCTTGTCCATTAAAGTATGAAGATTTGCTATCTTAATATAAACTGAACATTGATTATATATATGTGTGGGAGATAATAATCTGGACCAATTGATGAGTGCTGATTTAGCATGAAATACGTATATTGGGGATTATTTATCTTTTCTACATGTGTGCGAATCATATGCATAAGTGGTATGAGATAGTGTGGATAGTTGGTGGGTACTTGAGTTCAAATCCTTTATATTTAAATTTAGAATAATAAAACTGTATGCTTGCATTGCATAAAATGCACTGAAGAGTATGTTATTATTGTTTGTTAAAAGAGGCAAAACTCACTATACATATGACACACACACAGCAAGCTAGAGTAATCAATGGATGCCAGAAGGCTTGTGCATAAAATCCCCATCTAGTGCCTACTCATACAATATTCCCAAACTAGTTTCTGGCTTGTAATCTTCGTCAGTGAGGGGCCTTGTATCTGAGAGCACTGCATCTAGATCTTAGGATCTAATGCAACCCTCCAGCAATCACCTTTCATCTCCATTTAACTACAAAACTATGAGACTTAAACTGAAAACACCTTAATGTTTCCAATACAAGCCCATAAGCTTATATAGTTATATGGGTCTGAACCCAGTTGGTGTCTTTGGTTCTTTAATAACCATAGCCACCAATATCCTACCAGGCAGGATTGGTTTTAAGCCAATAAACATCACATGACTACCATCTCTTATGCTTGTGTATAACTGTTGTTAAAACAGACAAAACTCACTATACATATACACACACAGCAAGCTAGAGTAATCAATGGATGCCAGAAGGCTTGTGCATAAAATCCCCATCTAGTGCCTACTCATCCAATATCCCCAGACTAGTTTCTGTCTTGTGGCCTTCGCCAGTGAGGAGCCTTGGATCTGAGAGCACTGCATCTAGATCTTAAGATCTAATGCAACCTTCCAGAAACCACCTTTTATCTCCATTTATCTCCATTTCAGTTTAAGTCTCATAGTTTGCATTAGATCTTAAGATCTAGATGCAGTGCTCTCAGATCCAAGGCTCCTCACTGGCGAAGGCCACAAGACAGAAACTAGTCTGGGGATATTGGATGAGTAGACACTAGATGGGGAGTGAGTTTTGCCTGTTTTAACAACAGTTATACACAAGCATAAGAGATGGTGGTCATGTGATGTGTATTATTGTTTGTCCATATTAATAATAATAAAATCAAAGGATATTTGATTATTACTAATTTCAAAATGAAAAATTGACTTTTTCTAATGTTTTTAAAGTTGTGACAAATTGTAAGGTCGTGGGACTTTTTTTATTTACTATTGAGATAATAATTATAAACTTCCATTTGCGAATTGCATTTGTTTTGGGGGTTAAAAAAAGAAAACTAGTCAAGTATTGGTGGTCGAGAGATCAGCGCAGCTGCCTTACAAGCAGTTATCCCGGGTTAGCAGGTTCGCTTCTCGGCTGATGCTATGACACATGAAAAAAAACTATATCTTTTATAAAATGTACACAGCTGCAAAACAATATTTCATAAAATGTTGATAGCCATAAGCTTCACATAATTTATTACATTGCAAGAGTAAAATGATTTTCAAAGAATTTTCAAAGAAGATTTATATTTATTTTATAAATAACTTTATTGAAAAAAACATATGTAAGAATGATACAATTGTAAATAAAAATAATAGTTATCCATGTTGCTCGGGCAACCAGATGGTCTGATGTGGTTGCTGGTGTTGTTTAATCCAGCTTAATGTAAACTCTTATAGATGACTATACTCATTCATATAATTCCCTATCCTCATCAATTAATATCTTATGAAATAATTTTTTTTATTGCCTTGCTTACCAAAACATGTTATTTTTATGCTTTTATTTAAAGTGCTTCTTTCCGTAAGTGGATTACTTTTTGAAACATAAATTATTTCCAAACAAGACCTAAATTTCACACGATCACTTTTTTATGTTTACACAAGATGTTAAAACAGAGGCAAAACTCTTCATATAGTAGTGCCATGCCAGAGTAACAAATGGATGCAAGAAGGTTTGTGTATAAAATTCCTAACTAGTGCCTACATATCCAATATACCCAGAATAGTTTATAGCTTGCAGATTTCATCAATGAGATTGAATAGGCATTAAATAGGGTTTTATGCACGAACCTTCTTGCATCTATTGATTACTCTGGCTTGGTAGCACTACCATATGGAGAGTTTTGTCTATGTTTTAACAGCTTGTGTAGGCATAGGAAATTGTGATCATGTGATGTTTAGTCGTTTAATACCAATCCTACCAATGGATGATAGTGATTACGGTTATTAATGAACCAAGGACACCAAAATGTATAGATACCAAACTGGGTAAGGATCTATATAACTATACAAGTGAGTGAGCTTGGATTGAAAACAGTATTGTGTTTTCATGTTGGATTCATATATTTATAATTAACTAAAAAGGTAAAATGTCACTGTTGGAGGGTTGCATTGGATCCTATGTCCTAGGTGCAGTGCTCTCAAATCCAAGGCTCTTCACTAGTGAAAACTATAAGCTAGAAACCAGTCTGGGGATATTGGATGAATAGGTACATGATAGGGATTTTATGCATATACTTTCTTGCTTTCATTGATTACTCTGGATTGCACTGGGTGGCATTATCATATGGAGAGTTTGGATTCTGTTTTAAGACGTACTCTTGATAATAAATAACTACTTTTCTTTCCATGGAATACTTAATTCATTGTTTTTATTTAACATTATTATTGCTGTTGACTAACTTTAAAAGAAATACTTACTTTTGTATCACTTCACTGGTTAAAACAATTGCTAAGTAAATTCAAGAATAAATGTATACAATTGAATTCTTATGAATTAATATTTTCATGGGTTTTCTTATGTGGCGCCACCTAGTAGGAAGATTATAAAATTCAGCCAGAATGATACTATAGCAATACAACTACCTTAATTTAATATGAATTACCTATATATATATTCAGTATAGCAAATGAATAAATAGGATAACCACCTTCCCAATTTAAAATCAGTCTATTTCTCTACATTTTATTTTAACTGCATTTTTTAAAAATCTATATAGAGATTTTTTTGTAAAACAATGAAATGTTATGGACACTTTTACTCTTAATAACAATTCATAATCTATAACAATATTTAATTAAACCAAAAAACTTTGTTATGATCAGTAAAAAATATATAAATAAAGTATATATTATACTGTAACAATAAAAATATTTTCAACCAAAACTTACATTCAACAATAAATATGTACTATTACACTGCCATCTATATGAATGTGAATAATCTAACCACTAGGTGGCTCTACATAAAACCCATGAAAAAACTAATCTATAAGAACTAAAATATATTTACAGAACAGTTTTTTTTTTTTTAGAAAACAGTGCAATACAAATAGTATTTCTCAATAAGTTAGTTGTCAGTAATACAAATAAGAATATATTAAGAATTTTGGTATTTAATGGTTGTGCAATTAACAAGAATACACTTGCAAACTATGAGTCTAGTTCCTTGACTTTTCCTAAACCATTATATTTGATTCTTAGTAATCTTTTAACATAAGATTGTAATATAAGACTTTTATTTAAATGTGATAATATAGGCATGGGGCAAAGGATTGTGCATTCTATCAATGTTTTTGTCTTTGGTATAAGAATGTAAATTATAGCCCACTAAGCTATTTTTCTATATTAATTAGATTCATGTGGTTTATATTTTTATCCATTTTTTCAATTTTCCTCCTTGATCTTAATTTTAGATAACTCTATCAAAGCTAACATGACATGGTTTTACACTATTAAAATTTTTCAATGTAGAGTACCCTTTCCCAAATTGTCTTGATCTATCATTTTCATTTCTGTTAGAATTTTGAAATTTAGTTATAATTTGAATGCTATTATTTTATTATAATCTGTTATAATCTTATTTATGAATGATGCTAAAATGCTGTATTTATGATAACTTACAAACCTTAACCCTCTGTGTCTGACACTTTCTATTGCTCCATCTGATGAGAGTTTTTGGAAATGCTCAATCTTTCTGTTTGTTTATATTAAAACTCAATAAATTGGGCTTGATTTCCTTTTAATTTAATTTTATAAATGAATAATAAATATTTTTAAAAATCATCTTTGATCATTTTAAGAATTTTAAAACTGACCTGTAAATATGATAATATATCATAATGTCATATAGATATTTATGCTAATATTTTTTTGAAAACTAAACAAATTCTTTATTATTATTATTTTTTTAAAATGTGAATAAACAAAGGTAAATTTATAACACCTCTATCAAATTTTGTTTTAAAATCCGATATTTTCTTACAAAAATGACAATATTTTAAAAGATTTAAACACTAAATCAAATCTGATGATGATGACAAAATGGACACTGTCATTTTTTTCTATATTACAGTCAAATTTATTAACTTTTATCTCTAAAAATAAAACAAATAAATATTTTGAAACTTGACCTCTGTACTTCTTTATAACAACCAATTAGTGCATAAAAATATTCAAAGATATTTTGTATATAAAACAAAAATAATTAGTTCATTGCACATCAAAATTTTTACATGAAAACTAGACTAAAAGAATGCAAATACCCTTGGAGCATTTCATCCTATCAAATTACAAAGGAGTCATCTTTTAATTTTATCCACAATCTGTGAAATTTCTGATCTCTTCAGATTTTTTTCAACTTTGACATCAATAAAAACATTTTGTTAAAATCTACATAAAAAAATTGTGGATCATTATTACTTAGGATAACTTTAATATCTAAGGTGACCAGACATCCCGATTTTTTGGGATTTGTTCCTACTTTTGATTAGATGTCCGAGTGTCCCCAAAATGTCTTTTCATGACTGTTGTATGTGCCAATTTTTAAATACTCATACTTATTATTTGTCTTACATAAATACACCTGGGTCTCTTTTTACACAGACTTATTTAACACGATTTTGAAGTTACGCGATTCGTGTTTCACCGGAAGTCGAACTCCGATATTATGCTATTACTTTAAATAATAAATTTCGCGCACTCACGTTATATTGAAAGTAATAGCACATTATTGAAATTCGACTTTCAACTTAGTAATTTCAATATTTTCAGTGCTGTATAATAGTAAGTTTTGATGCAATAATGAAATTAAAATCATGATTTCCACATTTTATGTACACACACATTAAATTTTACAAGATTATAATGTAAATTTGTTCAAACATGGTGCATGTTAATTTTGCATTTTAAATCACATTCTGTTTTTGCTTTTTAAAAAAGAATGTTTAATCAATTATTAATTATTTAGTGTCCACAAGTTTATTTTTAAAAGATGAGTAATAGCAGTGGGCACAATTAAAATTGAAAATTAAAGACAAAAATAAGAATTTAATTTTTAGTTGTTAGATTAATTACTAATTACGTTATCACCAGAAAACCATTAATTAACACAACATGAGAGTGATGTTGGCACTAGTTGTATTTCATCTTGTGAAGAATCTGATTTTTTTTATCAGTTTGCAAACGTACCTGTTTACCGGAAAATAGAGATAATAATTAAAACGTGTATAAAAAAATATAAATTACTGTAAATTATGCATAAAAATATATTGTTTTGAATAAAATTAAATATTATAGTTAAAAAAAGTTTGTCTTGTATCAATTTTTTTCAATTTTGAAATTTTTTATTAGTCATATTTTATTTCCTTATTTTTTTTTTGCACGAATTTTAAAGTAAATTTTACGTTGGTGCTTTGCTTTTATGCGAGTTTTAAAAAATCACAATCCATATCCCCCCTTTTTCAAGGCAAGTTACGTCTATTTTTGCATGATTTCATTTGCGCGTATTTTCTGAGGAACCTATCTATCGCGTAAAACAAGACTCAGGTGTAATTCATTGCAAAAATGATAGTATCTAGCCTCTTTTTCCATTTCAATCTCTTTACAGAAATATTATAAGAACTTCAGACAAATTTCAACACCAAAATAAAGATCACTATTACGTTATATGGCTGGGTTCTAAAGCTAGATGAGTTTTTGTATCCAACCTCACTTTGGAGCATGCGCAGTTGGATTTTTGTAGGCTAAAGTTCGAACTGTGATTTTACCTGCTTTGATTAACAGTGTAGTTTTATTAGTTCTTTGTTGATATTAATTTTTTATAGTGATAAAATGAATAGGAATATTAATAACCCTAAACAATAGACAATATGCCTAAGAGGAAGTGTACTTATAACAATGAATATACACAGGAATGAAGTTTTATATAAAAAAGAACACAATGTCATACAAATAATTGGTCATTATCTCCCGATTTTTGATTAAACCAGTCTGGTCATTCTATTAATACCACAATCTAAAGCTACAGAAAAGAAAACCTTCAATGATTTTCAATGAAGGCAAAGGTTTGCTGGTTAATGCGAATACCAGAATTTGATACTAATAATGAATTTATGTATTATTATCACACACACACACTTATAGTACAAACTTTTAAATATGTATAGACAATACATTATAATACACTTTTATTTTAAAAAAATATAAAAAAAAACAAGCATTCAACAGAAATAATTAGCAAAAATTATAAAAAATATAACTAGTTGTTTAATAATAAAGACAATATTACAGCATTACACCACATAAGATCAATTGGTCTATTAAAAGGTTCTTATAAATACAGTAATGTTACACAAAAAAACAAGCAATTATAATGGGTTTTCTATGACAAAAACTGAACTTATTATCACAGATTCAAAAGATTATTATTCAATTAAAAAAACAAAGCTTAAAATTAAAAAAAGTGATAATTGATGAATAAATTGTACACAACCTATTAATAATAAAAAGACACTAATCTGTGTAAATGAAATATATAATCTGTGTAAATGAAATATATTAGAACATTGCAATTGCTATTTTTTTTAAAAAAGAGTAAATTTTACATCAAAATTTTAAAATGTAAATGAAATTGATATCTCATTAAATCATGATTTGTTAAAATAAAACATTTACAAACTAATAACAAGAACGATCAATAAATTTTACTAGCACATTGTTAGATTATAATTCTACTCGGAAGGTAATACTATGTTTGGCAGTAATGAGGAGGGTTTATTTTCTTCTAAAGAGAAAGTAATGTAAGGTTTCTAATTATTTTTGTTATACTTTGAGCTATATTGTCAACATTTTTTGTACTTATTTAATGAGTAAAACATTAAATTTACAAGTCAATATTTTTTTCTTGATATTAATTATTATTATGACGAAAAGCATTTAGATAAATAAGCAATTCAATTCCTTTAATAGTTAGAAAAGTAAATAATTTTTTATTTAATGTAAGCATTTTTCAATTTATTTTAAGCACACTATATATCATCAAGTTTATTTTTAATTAAGTAATAAATAAAACATTTTTTTCATTGTGATGTAATTATATTTATGATGGCAGACATTTTTTCTTGGGGAAATAAGAATTACTACCATTATAATAATATTAGATAAAAATTAGGTAAGTGAAGTGTATTTTAAGTAATGTATACATTTTATTGTTTGAGTTTTGATACATTTTATGTTATAAAATCAATGTTTGTATGTAATTAACTGACAATAATCCACCATTTATTTTATATTTTAAAATGCAGTCTATTTAACACTTCAACTATCATTTTTTCACCACTAGGGAAAGACAAAGTTTACCAAAAACATATAGAAGATAATTATATTTGTAGTTACACATCTTATAGATATGAGTAGGAATATAGGTAGATAGTTATATATGGTTTTTATAAATATAGAGTAGGCAGATGATAGAGAAAATAGAAATATATTATGGATAAGTTTAGTAAATTTGGGAATGGATGGAGCTTTAGTGGATCTTATTAAGAGATTTATGAAAATAATTACTATACATATTAATTAGGGAGTATAAAATCAGTTAAAGTTAAAAATGGAGTGGGACTAAGACAAGGATACCCTTTGTCACCTATTTTGTTTTTGTTGTATTTGAGAAAAATGGAGAGAGCAATAGAAAGACTAGGAAGAGGGATAGAGACTGAGTATATACAGTATCGGGTCTTTCATTTACAGATGATGTCTTCTTGTGCACTGAAAGATGGGAAGATATGGAAGTTATGCTGAGGACATGTATAAGGGTGGGTAAAGAGATGGGGATTATATTTAGTGAAGAAAAATCAAAAGTAATGATTAATACTGGTGAAAGAGAAGACAAAGTATTTTTATTAGGGGATATAAAGTTAATTGTTGTGAATAGGTATAACTATTTGGTAACTGGCTTAAACAATCAGAGAATTGTCTGGATGAATGAAGCAAAGAAAAGAAAGAGACTGATAAAGAAATTAACAGTGTTTTTATGTAACAAATACGATGTACCAGAATTGTATGGAAGGGAATGGCAGTAACAGGATTACCATATGGTAGTGATGCATTATGTGTAAGTAAAGGGTGTTAGATTACTTAGAAAAAGTACAAAGAGAAGTAGGAAGACATGCATTAGATTCAGATCTATGGACAGCAAAAAAGGCAATTCAAGAAGAAATGGGATGGTCAAATTTTTATATGAGAGATGCAAAAAGCAAAATGAAAATGTTCGGTAGATTGCAGTTTATGGCTAATAATAGTATAACCAAAATAGTATTTAATTGGGTTATGAGTAAATGGCAGGAAACAAGATGAGTGAGAAAGGTGGTATGGTATGCTGAAGATTTGGATGAAGAATTTATGTCAGTATACTTTTTTTTTTAGAATTTTTAACTTTAAAATTTTTTTTTATGTCAGTATACTTATACAAAAATTGGAATGATTGTGTTAGAAGAATTGCTGAGTGTAGTAATTGCAAGGAATAAGATAGAAAAATAAATTCATTAATAAAAATTAGAGAGTTGGAGAGATGGAGAATTAGTATGGACAGTAAAAAGACTTTTAAATATATATAGAAGTAAACAGAATATTGGGTGCAAGTTAATTTATGATAATAGCAAGGAAAGTAGTTTACTATTTAAGGCTCGAACAGGATATTTAGCAACAAGAGAATATTTACATAAGTGGAAAAATGTGGATGATTTAATCTGAAAGTTGTGTAAGAAAGACATAGAAAATATTAGGCATCTGTTAATTGAATGTAAATGCTTGCAAGTAGAAAGGGCACAAATAATGAAGTTGTGGAAAAATAAATATAAACAAAGGAATTATATAGAAAGTGTGGTCATGATTTTTTATGCTGGGTTTGATAAAAGATAAGAGGGATTTAGATATGAAGGCCGTGGAGTTGACAAAGATTATGTTGTGGAAATGGGGTGGAGCAGGATAGAGAAGAATATGGGAAAAACTTAGGATGGGGGATGAAAGGCAAGATAATGTATCTAGCAGGTTTCTCTGGGCATGGTATCTGAAAGATTCCTGACTCCAATAAAGGAGAAATCACAGTACATCTCACCTCATCATCTCTTCTCATAACTTACAAAAACAAATGTAAATCCTTAACTTTGCAAATAAATAAAAAAACGATTCTAAAGTGAAGTCAATAGAGTAAAGTATAGACTTTTGATGATGATAAGCAAAAAAATGCTTGCCAGGAAGTAAGCTTGGTTTGGCAACACATAAATATTTGTAACAATTGCACTAAAATTTAAATATTATATGATTAAAAATAAATAAATAATAGATTTCCAAAAAGTTAATAAACAAGTGCACAAATTACATAATGAATTTATTTCTAATTTAACAAAAATAATGTTTAATATGTGTACTAATGATTATGAGCTTATTTGAAGAGACTACATTTTTCGTTTACTGTCACCATTAAAACAGAAGTGGAAGGAAAATTTGAAGTCTTAATAAATCATTAAAATAATTTTAATACCGTTTTATTTTATGTTTTGTTATCAACAATGACAACAACCATTTAGTATAAACATTTTTCATTCAAATCTCAAAAAATGTTCAAGAAAAATTACCTTAATAAATGCAATAAATAGTGAATTGTCTGCAATTTTAATAATATAAATGGTTATTTTTTTGATATTATGTACAGATATAAAAAAAGTATTTGGATAAAAAAATGGTTTTATTATTGAAAAGATTTGTATAATGATTATTCAATAGATAAGAAAGATCCACTATGCAGGAAAGATTATAAAATTATAACTCCTTTACAAATTTACAGTTTAACACTGCTTTTGACTAGTCCAGGTCATATCAATAGTACTAAAATAGTCATGTAGAAGAGGGAAACTTATAAAGATAGATTCAGTTAAAATTAGATAAATAAATATTTTAGCTATTGTACATCTTTCAATTTATTTTTAATGCACTTTAGAAATGTATTTGACCAAAGTTTATTTCCAATGGTATAATAAATAATATTTTATTTTAATTTGGAAATGTTGTTTATAGTTATGATGATTTTTCTAGGAAGAAATAATAATTTTTATTATTATGTGAATATCAAATAAACATTAGTTAAGTAAATTATATCTCCAAAACTTTTTATAGCAGTGCTGCAAGAAGTATTTTTTGGGTTTAAATGGGAAGCTAAAGGAGTGAAAGTAAATGTAGATTATTTAAGTCATTTAGATTTTGCAGATGATGTAGTTGCTTTTGCAAATAATGCTTTAACCTTTTGACATCCATTGACATGGGAATGGACTAATCAACCATATTTCAATATATTTCCTAATTAATAATGTATTCATATAAATGAAGTTATAGAGATCTCACCCTGATGTGGTATAATCATTTCATGCTTGCTATGAATGCTAAAAGTATAGAATGGTTCAATATATATACACTTATTCAATCAATTTATTAATTGTCACATGATTAATTTTAAAAATGACATCTTGAGAAGTGTTATTTGTGAATGAAATTCAATTTGATGATTTCAAATTAAATTGTATACAAACCTTATCTATTAGTTTAAGTTATGTTCAATTTGATTAAATGTTTATAAGTTTTTGACAACATTATGGTCATATAAGATACTGAAAATGACTATAAGAAATGATATATATATATATATGGAAGCTATATATATGATTACATATATATGCTTCATGCCAATTTGTATAATAATATTTTTAAACTCTGTCATAGGTAAAATAAAAAAAAAATTCATTAAATTTACTAAAAGAAAGTGTATGTGTGTGTACAAAAGAGTCAGAAATGATCAACTAAGGTTAGATAAATAATTAATAATGTTCAAATGTATAACAGATTTTAGAAAATTCTGACAAAGACAGAGTATCTTTTCAAAAAAGTTAAAAGAACGAAATATTAGGTATTAGACTTTTATGTTATTAAAAAGTGATGTATTTAGAATTAGTTATCATCAAAGAAACAAAAACAAATCTACAAGTTGAAATATTATTAACTATTATTAAAACATTATACTTATAGTTTCCACAACACAATTTTGTTTTTAGCCTCTAATGGCTTTTCTGTGGTAATTTCTGGTTTTCATAATGTACAATCATATACTTTTTAAGAGCTGTCTTCTTAAAAATAAAATGTTATCAAAGACAAACCCTTCTTAGTGATGTAGTTTTTAGTTTGAGAATAGATCTTTTATAAAAATATTGTCATAGTCATTAAAAATTACTGAAAATTATGTTATGTGTAGCATTTAATTGCAGGAGAAATGAATCTAAAGCATTAGCCAGTCATAAATTGTCACTTCCTTCATAGCTTTATCAGAACAATGTAATGTGCTGTAAATCACAGACAAAGGTTTATAAAGATCTGTATACTGCTGCCAACTTTTGGAATTTTTTTAAAATTAATACACTAAATATGGAAGCTTCTTAAAAAGAATCATTGCAGCCTGTCACAGCCTGTAATTTAACATATACAATGCTTTAAAACAACATAGAAAAGTAGTACTTGCAGTGCCATTGTGCCACCTAAAATGTCAAATAGGATAGCACTATTACAGCTTACTTTTGTGAAATGGTTAATTAATTTACCTATAATTGTTAGGGATAGAAAATCTGGTGCTTGTCTTATAGATAAAGATGTCATTCGATGGTGCCATTCTCACACTAAAACTATAAAATATGATAATTCCCAGGCCGTTAATTATAATCATTTTGATGTGTCTTTTGTAATGCAAAAATAGAAAAAAAAGAAAATCGTCTTTTTTAAATATTATTTAATTTTAAATATTATTTTTTAGTAATGTATACAAATTAAATGATAATAATAAATGTAAAATAAAATAAACAAATTACAATTTGATTCATGTTTTTTAGTTTGCTTTATTAAAAAAATCAATTTTCTATTGGAGATTTTTTTACTGGGGTTACGGCTTTTTTTTTCTTGTTGTTTAAAAACTCATAATCGGAATAAAAAGTAAAATTTCTTAGTCTTCCTTTTACATTTTATTTCTACAGAGAAACAGATATTATTGTGTTATTGCTATTTTTTACTTTTTTAGTCTTTGTTTTAAATTATTATTTTTACAGACAAACAGATATTACCACTATTTTTTATTTCAAATAGAATGACAACAAAAAGTAAAAGTTGTTACGGTTAGGTTTAGGGTTAGTTTTAGGGTTAGGTTTAGGGTTAGTTTTAGGGTTAGGTTTAGGGTTAGTTTTAGGGTTAGATTTAGGGTTAGTTTTAAGGTTAGGTTTATGTTTAGTGTTCTGTTGTTTGTAATGCTAAAATAAAAAATATCAAAATCGTATTTTTGTAAATATTTTTTTTAGTAACATCTATAAAATAAATGATAACAATAAATGTAAACTATATTCAACAAAGCATAACCATAGTTGGAAAAAGAAAGTAAAACTTTTTTAAACAACAACAAAAATGTATTCTTTACTTATTAATCATGTTTATAATATATGCTTTTTATAAAATTTACAAAAAAAAACATGCATAATTGTACTTTTCTTACTGGATATTTTTGTGTTACTGCTCTTTTTTACTTCAAAAATATACACATGGTAGAATCTTGTTTGTCTCATGGAATGTTACGAACAGTACATTACTTGACGTGTTACCTAATTCCAACTCACTTTACACATATATCTTGTCAACATTTTCCCAATTAAAACTTCAATACAGTACGGTGTAAAAAGTCTGATAATTATTACTTTACAAAATCTGAACATTTCAATACTTTAAAATAAAAAAAAATCCAATGAAAACAACATTTCCATCCAATTAAAAAAAACACACCCTCTCACCAAGCCGTAACCATTTTATAAACTGTGCGAATTCGGAAAATGTATTTGCTGCAATGTGACATACATGCTGTACTGTGACACGACATAGCAGCCTGCAATCTGTAGCACAACAAAAAAGTTGTATTATAGAAAACACGGGTTCGAATGTGTCAGCCACAGAAACAGCATTTTTATGTGTTTTAGTGCAAAAACGGTGCCATAGAGCGGCATCTCTAGCTATAAGACTAGTACCGAAAATCTTTATAGTTCACAGGTCAATTTCAGCTTGCCTTTTTTTTAAATAACAACTATAATTTTTTTGTGAATTAAAAATAAAATAAGGATCATTATTATTAATGATTGTTCCACATTTAATGCCAATTTTTCCAGTTCAACTTGTAATTATTCTTTGTCACCTATTTATATTCTTGAAATACTTCTCATGTTCTGAACAGATAAATTCTCCAACAGTTAGGATGCAGTCATTTATAAACTCCCCTTCAGAATATGATTTTGAATTTTCTGCTTTATTTTTTTGAAATAATGTAATTTATCTTCACAGACTTTTCTGACTTGATTGGATTTATTATGAGATATGGTAGACACTTACGGAAGTTCTTTTTCAAGTTTTCTATTTTAATATTTCTTTGTTTTTTCAACAATTGTATTCTTTATTAACTGAAATATTTCCCAGACATATTAGGTTAAAATTTACTATTTCTTTCTATAAAGAAAATATGTGTTGTTTCATTTCTATTGACACAAACCTGTGTCATTATTAAAAAAATCTGTGTCATTGTTTTTTTGTATCTTACTTGGTATAGCCATGATAGTATAAATAAATAAATACAAATTAATAATAATAAACCAAAATAAAATTCTAATTTTATTTTTATGAATATACAGTTAGTCTGTGAAAATCAATATAAAAACAACAAAGAAATTGCCCCCAGTATTAAAGATTAAATCTGTAATCAGAGAGACCACACAATATACATAATTTGTTGGAATATTTCACCTTTCATAGAAAAAACTAGAATTATTGCAAAGATTGGATATAGTTGAGAAAATAATTTTTTTTTTTTTACTTGACTCTTAATTAAATATTTGAACTATGTGCATATTTAAAAAAGAATTTAACACAGAGCTATTTTATATACATTTTTGAAAAATGTCTGGAGCCTCATTGAGAGCCTTTAAGAACTGTACTTACCTCCAGGTCTCCACGCAATTGTTCTACATATAGAAAGATCTGTGGATCATAGATTGATTTGTATCATCATTGCAAAACAGTTCTCTAGCAAATTATTATTATTATTATTATTATTATTATTATTATTATTATTATTATTATTATTATTATTATTATTTTTAATACTACTGATGATGATCAATTCATTATAAGATTACCATTTGCTATGCTTTCACAAACTGTTAAAACGTTAGCATACTCTCCATACAGTAGTGCCACCCAGTGCAAACCATAGTAATCAAAGAATGCTAGAAGGTTTGTGCATAAAATCTCTAGGCACTAGATAGGGATTTTATATACAACCCCACTTATATTGATAGCAAAAAGAAAAAGAATCCGTTTCCATTTGTACATTAGAGATATGTTTTCCGTAAATGTAAGTATTTTAAACAAATTGCGTGTGGTCTGTTCAACTTCTGCTGCAAGCAAAATTTTTTAATCCAAGCAATAATTTGCATAATTAAATCTGGATATATAGTTTCAATTTATCTACTGCATTAGTTAATTGTTTACAATGTCGATTAATGTTTACATGCTAAACAAATCAATACTCTCATTCACTTTGGCTAATCTAAAAATTATCCCCCCCCCTCTTTTTTTTTTTTTTAAATATAGATACAGGAACCTATTGCTTACAAGAATGCCAATCTTATTATAAATCACTAGTCAGTACAATACTGCGGATATATTTTGAACCGTCCAATTTAGGACAAAGTGCATCAGGAACTTTATAACATATATACTACAGTATCAGATTCTGGAATATGGGATCCTAGAATCAATTCTGGTGACGACACTTCCGGTACACAACTTTCTTATTAACTTATTCGCAATAAAGCCATTCAAATATTATTATTAAAAGACTTTGAGAAGCAAAGATAGTAAATCTTTCTTCCATGCTTATGACATAGGGTTCGAATCCATGGCAAGTAATATTCTTTCCAAAAGGCTTAGGATTTCCCCTCCGCATAGTTGATCCATAGACAATTCAATTAACCATTCAATAATGGTCGGCAAATGGGTATCTATCTATTCGTAGCTAGAGGATAAAGCAAAAATGACAAACCACTTGAACCTTTAACCCCTCCCCCCCGGACAATCGGCAAGCCTGATGAGCAATACTTTCTCGTCATCCACTATAAGGAGCCATTGGTAAAACTTGCAGCGGGCTAATTATTAAAAAGGCTATTTTTACTTTTATCTGAATTATTATTTTGTATTTTTCTTTCTAAATACAGTATGTACATCACATATGCAAAAATTTTTCCAATATCTTTTCTTTTTTAGTGATAAAATATTAAATGTTTTGGCGAGAGAGAGAATCTTAAAAGATTATTTATCCTTAAGGCTAAAGTTATTGTAGAGAAATGAGGAAAAGAAAAGCACAGATGTAAATTTTTGTAATAAAATATGAATTACTCTTGAACGATTTTATGTTCAATAAATATAGGAGAAGAAATTTTGATTTACTGTAATCGCTATTATTTTCCGTTAGAACATTTTATTGTAGTTTAATCATAGCTTAGGTCTCTGAACACATAATACCTTACTCTCTAAACATGAAAAATCACTTATTATTAATATTAAAAAAGAGAATAGTTTGAAACATAATTACGATATTTCTTTTAATCTTTTTACACCCTCCGCTAAAAACATCTTGAACGGCCCCTCTCTAATGGATATTTAGAGAGAAAAAAGAGCTACCCTACTTAAAATATAGATTAGCTACTTCACACACGCACATTTCAAAACTTTATTGTTTTTTTACAGTTTAAATATCCCCGATCGCTTTCTCAATTTGTTTTTTTTTTCGTTGTTGTCTTTGAAGAGACATAATCTTTATTACTTTCTTTCTTCTCAAGTGCCATTTTTTATTTCTCTATTTTAAAGAGTTTCTTTAAAACGTTTATTCTTTTTTCCGAATTTATTCTTTTAAATTCTTTGTTTAAAAGCAAATTTATTTAACTGATTCTAAAAATGATCAATAGACGGTTCATGTTTACATTTAATATTTAGATTTGCAAAGTAGAAATACAAAATTCTTTTAAAGTTGTTACATTGAAAATATATACACAGAAATATATGAGTAAGAGAACAGATAGTATTATTGACAAAACATTTCTGTAGTGTAATTTTCACTTCACCACTCTCATGCAATGTAGTGACTGGTTTCTATCACCTTTTAACATCTTCCGCATCTTGGAGATAATCTTTTTCACATATCTTTGGTCATATCTTTGTGATTATATTCCTCCATAAGGTGTTAAGCAGATAGAAATCAGTCGCTACCTTGCATGAGAGTGATCTAGTGAAAATTACAATACAGAAATATTATTCATTTTAAATGGATATTCTCTACTCTAATGAATGACTCATAAAAAAAATTATTAAAAAAATTAAGAAGCTGAATGCAATTGGGTTTATCAATGGGTAAAAGTTCATACCAATGACATAATTGATAAAATTAAGAGATTGAAATGGAGCTGAGCTGGTTCCTGGGTGAAAGAGCAAAAATATATCATTGACCTTATTGAAGAAATTAAGATGTTGAAATGAAACCAGGTTGGCCATATTTCTAGAAGATATAGTGTTAGATAGTTAGTTAAAATATAAAATTAGATCTTAAGAGATTGTTAAAGATGCAGAAAAAGATCCCAGGTTGGAATGGATGGATAAGGTGATAAAGTTTGTTGGAATGAGACAGAGAAAAGAAGCAATGGATTTGTGAAACTGGATTAGATTTGGAGAAATTTCCATTCTATAGTGGTTTAGTGATGGTTTAAAATGGCGATGATGATAATGATGATTTGAAAAACTATATAGTAAGCACATGCATATCAATTGTTGTTATAAATATCATGTATGAATGTTAAAAGCTCCATGTATTTTTAACTTCCAAAGTTATATATAAAATATTTAAAATAAGTGATATTCATCGTGATAAAAACAAAAGCTTGCATATATATATATGTCATATTATTATTACTATTTGCGGGATATTCCGTGTAGTGAAAAAGCTAAATGCTGACGTTTCAGTACAATATCAAGCACTATTTGCGGGATATTCCGTGTAGTGAAAAAGCTAAATGCTGACGTTTCAGTACAATATCAAGTACCTTCCTTGATAAGGTACTTGATATTGTACTGAAACTTCAGCATTTAGCTTTTTCACTACACGGAATATCCCGCAAATAGTAATAATAATATGACATCTTTTATCCGTGAAAACATTAAAATTAATATATATAATAGTGTAATGAATGTACACTCATCCACAAGGTGTTAAAAGTGTACAGAATCCAGCCTTGCATGAGAGTGATATAGTGAATGTTATAAAAACTATCAACATGGGCAAGGGAATCAGGTGTTGATACCTCTATACACTGGAAATATATTATTCATTAAGTGAGTCTTGTAAAATGTATATTTAGGCTAAGGAAATGTCGAGCTTGATAAATAATTAGTAAAAGTTATTAATATATTTTCCATAAAATGATTTGTATCAAGGTTGTAAAGCAGTGAATTTGAAGCCTGTCAATTAAATAGTAATACTTTTCTATCTATCTATCTATCTATCTATCTATCTATCTATCTATCTATCTATCTATCTATCTATCTATCTATCTATCTATCTATCTATCTATCTATCTATCTATCTATCTATCTATCTATCTATCTATCTATCTATCTATCTATCTATCTATCTATCTATCTATCTATCTATCTATCTATCTATCTATCTATCTATCTATCTATCTATCTATCCTAAATCCATCCATCCATCTATCCACCCATCCATTCATCCATCTATCTATCTATCTATCTATCTATCTATCTATATATCTATCTATCTATCTATCTATCTATCTATCTATCTATCTATCTATCTATCTATCTATCTATCTATCTATCTATCTGTCTGTCTGTCTGTCTGTCTATCTATCTATCTATCTATCTATCTATCTATCTATCTATCTATCTATCTATCTATCTATCTATCTATCTATCTATCTATCTATCTATCTATCTATCTATCTATCTATCTATCTATCTATCTATCTATCTATCTATCTATCTATCTATCTATCTATCTATCTATCTATCTATCTATCTATCTATCTATCTATCTATCTATCTATCTATCTATCTATCTATCTATCTATCTATCTATCTATCTATCTATCTATCTATCTATCTATAATCTTATAATTGAATATTTATAAATACAGTAATTAGATATATGTAAAGTATAAGTTTAAACATTTTATTCACTTAGGAGTGCATTTGACTATCATCGTAGTCTTTGTCAACGAATATTTTGAAAAGCTAACATTCCTACAATTTTGTGATTTGCTGCCTGTTTGTTAATCAAGCTTTGTTTGTATTTATATATTAGCATAGCTTCCTTTATTTTCCTTTTGGTATTTTTTTTTTCCAATTTGCAATAACAGGCAGGCAGCAAATATTAAGATCATGGAATTGTGGGAAGGATAGCCTTTCAAAGTGTTAGTTGACAAAAACTAAGAGGATAGTCAAAAGCACTCCTAAGTGGATATAATTTTTAAATGTATACTTTACATATATGTACTGTATTTATAAATATTCAATTATAATATTACATATATTGATTTGAAGAAATACAGACATCAAAATTATAATATATATATATACTATTTTTTTAAAGAACACATATTAAATTTGCTATGCAATGCAATGGAACAAAAAAAAATTTTTTTTTCTTAAACCAAAATTTTTGTTGTTATATTTAACTTGAAATAAAAGCATGGGTCATCCATAAATTAATTAATCCAATCATTAGTTTTAAAAGCCATAAATAGGTATTTTTTTATTTAACCACAATTTTGGTAGTTATATGTAATTTAAAATAAAAGTGAGGGTACCCATAAATTAATTAGTTCAATTACTATTTTTAAAACTTGTGATTATATTAATTAATTCATTAGTCAATATATTAATTAATTTATGCGTGCCTCACATTTTTATTTCTAGTCAATAAAAACAATTTTTTAAAAAAGATTTTTGTGCCTTACTCATCCAGTTAAATAAAAATAATTCTTATAAAATATTTTATGTTAGTTTTTAGACATTTAATTAAAGAGAAAGGATTTCATCTTTTTAACATATGCACTTTACTGATTTTTATAATAGGTCAACAATGCTGGGTTGGATAAAGATGATACTCTCAAACCCAAATACAAGATAGAGACTTTATAAAGATAAGAGTGGCCATCTTATCATTAAACTAAATTCTGATTTATATGGGCCAATCTGAAGTATCTTGGTTTGAGAGAGTGAAGATGTTACTCTATTTAATTTTAAATCCATTACTTTCTTAAATACGTTAACGGTCACAAAATATTTCAATTTATTACTTAATATTATGAATTAATAGAAATTATGTAATGTTCAGATGGATGGATGGACAGACGTATGTACGCACGTACGTACATAAGGATTTCACCTTTTTAACATGGGAACCTTACTGATTTTTTAATAATTTAATGCTATTGTATTGAGTACAGAGGAAACTCTCAAACCCAAACATAAGATAAAGATTTTATAAAGATAAGAGTAATCACCTTATCTTTAACCTAAATTCTTATTTATATAAGCCAATCTGAAACATCTTGTTTGACAGAAGAAAGATGTTACTTTGTTCAGTTTTACATCCATTACTTTTTTAAATATACTAACATTCATGATATCGTTTAATTTACTGCATGTTAATATTACAAATGAATAGCAATTATGTTATTGTATGTAAGAAAATGGATATAAAAGTGAACAGAATAACATCTTCATTCTCTCAAACCAAGATGCTTCAGATTGGCCTATACAAATCAGAATTTAGGTTAAAGATGACAGCCACTCTTATCTTTATAAAGTCTCTATCTTGTGTTTGAGTTTGAGAGTTTCCTCTGTACTTAACACAGCAATGTTGAGTTATTATAAAAATCAATAAGGTGCATATGTTAAAAAGATGAAATTCTTTCTCTTTAATTTTATACAATCTATGTGTTTAATAAATAAATTCGAACATTACATAATTCCTTCAGATATTTGAAAACACACTTTTTGTTTCTATTCATATTCAAATTGAAAAACTGAGAATGTAAATAATGTCATTATATTTCTAATATCTAAAATAAAACACACACTTGCTGAAATCGATCACAATTTCTTTTCTGTTTATGAAGACAGCATATTTTTAAAGAACACCCCCCAAAAAATCAAGATATTGTTATTTCTTTTTTTTTCCGATTTTAATCAAGTATAAATGCTTTTTAATGAATTGATCATGAAATTCAATGTAAGTTTACTTTTTAAAAAATATAATGCCACTTATTCCCCATCACTGAAAGCAATGAATTGATACCACAGCAGTTTGAAATTCACCCTCCAGCACTATTGGGTTGGACATGTGCCTGTACAATCCTGATATTCTGTAATGTCATGTTGTATAGTCATCAATACCTAATATATGTACAAAATTTGAAGAAATCTGTTTGATAGAAAAACCAGTTACAAGATGTGCTTCAAATACACAAACAAACAGTCAATCAAACAGATGTTCTAAGTTGGAAAAACAGATGTTTCAAAAAAGTAATGAGTGCCATATTGTATCGCATTTAAAAATTACATAGAAGCATGTGATGACTTAATCAGTTTTGCAGTGCTTAAAAATTTTGGAACATCATGATACAGATCCAAAATAGTATCAAATTGTGAAAAGTAGTTATTAAAATACAATAATGGTGATTTGCCTATATGATGACATTAGGAAGTCAGAGAATTTCATTCCTCAAAAACTTTTTATAATAATTTTATGAAAATATTTTGTAGATTAAAAGAAGAAAATCCAAAAGGATAAAAAAATGGAGATTTTTTCAAGTTATTTAAATTTTACAAATGATTTTTGGTTCTTTTAAAAATAATGATTAGAGCTTCTGGAAATATGAAAGAGTTATCAAAAAAAAACAAACAAGAAAGTAGGACTAAAGATATATATTAAAAAGATTATAGTAACATTCAATGACCTTCAACAAAAGGGGAAATAATAATGTGTAAAAGTAAAGTGGATATTTATAAATATTTTGGCAAAATTATTAATAGAGATGAAAAGATAATGAATGAAATTGATTGGTTAAAAAAATAATATGTAAAAAAAAGTTTTTAAAATAATGCTTTTGTGTAAACAGTATCAGGTGACTAAAAAGCAGAAAAATAACAAAGTAATCATTCTAAAATGTAAAAAAAAAAATTGAATCTTGGTTAATTTGCCATTCTTGGAAAATATCAGGGATCACAAAGATCTAGACTTGTTATAAAACAATCGGAAATTGCAGGAATATTGTCATTTCATAAAAACATTTGAGACTCAAATAAATCATGTAAATCAAAAAGGTCTCAAATGCTTTATGAATCAAAAATATTCCTGTCATTTTCAATTGGTTTAAAACAAGAGTAGATTCTTACAATCTTTGATAATTTCCAAAAACAGTAAATTAGCTGAGATTCAGTTTCTTTTCTATCTTTTGGTCAGGTTACTTTGCTATTTTTTTAATTTTTTAGTTAGCTAGTATACTGTTTACATAAAAGCATAATATTTAAAAAAAAGTTTTTTTAAAAGATTATTTTATTGTTTTACTTTTTAGTTATAAACTAAAATAAAATCTGGCAAAAATTATGATTTAATAATAAGATATAAAAAAGACCAATTAAAACAACAACATAAACATGATGTGGAAAGTACTGAACAAAAAGAACTTTTATTTATTAAATCTTTTATCTTATCAAACCTTTTTCATTAAAACAAAAAATGATAAAACTAAATAAAGCATTTAATTTAATTACTTTGACATACTACTATTTTATCCTCTAAAATTAAATTATGATTATAAAACTTTTATATTATTGGCAAAATGTAATTGATGAACTATTCTCAGGATAATTATTATCAAACTGACTCAAATATTTTTCATTTTAACCATTTTTTGCTTTTAATGTAAAAAGTTTAATAAGTGAAAACATTTAATAAATAAAAGTGCTTATTGTTCAGGAGTTTCCACATCATGTACATATTGTTATGTTAGTCTTTTTCACATCTTATTAAATCATAATTTTTGACTTACTAAAAGGGCTCTGGCTGAGATTTTTGTTTTAGTTTTTGAATTTTGCTCCAGCTGAAATTTTTTGTTGTTAGTTTTAACAATTAAAAATCTCAGCTAGAGCAAAATTCAAAAATCTGGACATACAGACAGAAACATACACAGACAGGCTAAGTTAATATAAAAGTGTATAATTAAACTTGAAGGGATGACTTTTAACCGTTGTGCTGATTCTTATGAGAGGTTTCGTGGATGATTGACGTCACTCTAATTCCATCATTTTTAATGCTACGGTAGACATTATAGACTTGTTAGCTAAGTTTTTAAAAGTTCTGTGAGATTCTGCCATCTCTTGAATTATTTTACAAATAAAAAATCAATAAAACTGATGGTAAGGCCTACAAAAGAAGAAAGCTTGTTGGTGATTGGCTCTTAGCCATCAAAGACAGTCTGATTGGCTGGCAAGGACAAAGAAACCACCTAATCAAAGAAAAACGCTAAGATTTTCAATTCGAAAATGATAAATAAATGTTTTTAGACAATTATAAAAGTATTTATTGAGAAATTATGAATATATAAGTAAAATAATGCTAAAAATAAAATTATTTTTAAAAAAAATTTAAGATTTTAGCAAAAAAAATATTTACTTTTTCATAACGTAAAACTGAAAAAAAAAATTTACGTCAGCAACTCTTTTTAATTCGTTATTACATTCACCTTTTTAAATTTGCCACTATCAAATATTTCTACAATAAACAAATAGAAATTTATTTTGGAAAGAACTTTCATTCACTTTCATAACCTGACAAATTATTAATATACTTTTTACAAACGAATCTAAAGTGAATATGATATTAAAAAGTGAATATATTTTGACAATTGACTTTGTCTTGGCCAATTAAAAGTTTTGATTTTTAACTCACTCAGGCCAATTATATAATCAGCGGTCAAAAGGTTAATAGAAATAATTAGATATTAAAAGATAACATGACTATGTGTCTACAAAAGAAAAGATTTAATAAATGTGTTTTACTAATATTTATTTATAGATCTATTCATGATAAAAATAGGTAATAAGATAAGTCAAGCATTGGTGGTTGAGAGGTCAGAAATAGCTGCTTTACTAAGCAGTTGTCCTGGATTAGAGGGTTCACTTCTCGGCTGAAGCTATGACACATGAGAAAAAAATGGTAATACGATAAATTGTAAACAAGATTCCCCCAAAAATCATTTAAATAAACTTACTCAATACTAATCTATTTTGTCAGAAAAAGTACCATCTTTATCTAGCAAGATAGGTTACCATTAATATAACAAAGTGTGGGTGCTGTTTACAAGTTCATTTCAATGATTCTTCAGGAATCTAGCTTGTGAATTATCTTAATAGCCTATTTAGAATTATTTATTTCATACATAGGTTTAAATTCTTAATGTGTAAAACTATTTACATGCTCATTAAAATTACTTAATAGACAGAAGATATGAACCTTAATAGAAGAGCAGTACTCAGAATTTAGAGTTCCCAGCATGATATTAAAAATTACATATAAGGGATTAAACAGAGGGATCAAAAACAGACAAATAGCAATGATACCAATAAAATAATTTAAAAGTTAGAACAACACTGGATAAGTCACTAAAAAATAAATGATATACAGAAGTATATTAATAATTATTAGACATTTATTAAACTAAGGATTTTTTACTTAATGAATAATATTTCTGTAGTGTAATTCTCATTACACCACATTTATGTAAGACAGGACTGATTTCTATCCACCTTTAACACCTTGTGATGGAGTGTAATCATAAATATATGACCAAAGACATGGCTATCTATATATACTGAACAATGATAAATATATGTGTAAGAGATTGTTATCCAGGCCAACGAATAAATGCTGGTTCAGCATGAAATATGCATTTTGGGGATCATATATATTTTTCCTCACAGGGTGTTAAAAGTGAATAGAAATGATCTCCTACCTTGTATTAAAGTGGTGTAGTGAGAATTACATTACAGAAATATTATTCATTAAATATAGACAATGACATTTTAAACTGAATTCTAAGAGATTGTAAGAGGTCATTAAAAATTACTTAAAAGATAGATAAATAAAAAAAAAAAACTTTTTAGTGTAATGTGAAAAAGAAAGCTATATATTAGAAAAGAATGATTGCCCTAATTTTGTTTTACTGTACATTAGTTTCTGAGCTGAAAATGATGTGGTTATTTCTACTTTTCATGATTGAATACAGTGCCATGGATTTTATATGGGTAAATAGCAATTTACTAAATACTTTAAAACATTGCCCCATTTTAGTCAGATAGACATCTCTCATAATATATTAAGTCTCATAGGATCAATGCCTATGTTTTTATATAGAAAGCAAATTTAAACAATGATAAATTCGAGAGTGAAATTCCATTCAACATGGATATATATACTCTCCACTTTAAATTGAATCAATTAATATATTCAAGACAGAGTCACATACTGCTTATTTTTATTTGCTTTCTGAAAGATCTATATCGTTTCCAATTTGTACTATTATCAATTTATTGCATTAAATATTACAAAAGATAATCAGAACTCTTAACCGACTGTGACGCATATTAACATATCATAGGCACTGCTCATTGTTTATGTAGAGTATTATAAGTAGTGAAATGTTATATCCCATAATATTTAACACAATAAATTTATAATATGCCCTAATGGAGATGATGTAAATTTCTCAGAAGATAATTAATATAAGGTGTATCTAGTTTGAAAATATTAATGGAGTTAATTAAAGGAGATTAAATGCATCTTTATATTCTGTAATAAATATTAATTATTATTGATGTATATAAGATTTGATTGCAATTATCTAACTGGTTAAGGACAGAAAATGATAGCAGCTTACATGAGAGTTTGGGTGATAATTTGAACCCAGGTGAAAGACATTTTGCTATTTTGCATTTTTGTGAAATTTTCATTATTTAATAATAACTGTTCAAAACTGTTTTTTAATGAATTCAGAAAAAGTAATATTATCCACAGTGAACCATACTATATATCCTAATGAAAAAGTGATTATGTTTTTCCTCAAGCTGCCTGCAGTGCCATCTGTCAATTAATTTGTATGTTATTTACCACAAAATTTTAAGGCATTGATGGATCTGGATAATGAGTTATGACTTTCAATGTGACAGTGTGTTTCATCCTCCAAACCATGACAGAAAAACAGGATAACATCAAATTTTGATTTAACATGATAAAAATTACTGCTGAATGATTTAAATCAATTCATAATCCATAAATCACAAAATAATATCTTTTAAGTGGTTTTACAATTTCAAGATGCCAGGAAGAACATTGAAGATGATCTACACAGCTATGAAATATTGTCAAATATCATGTTGTAACACATAATCAAGACATCCTCAGTACTCACTCAATACATGCATTGATACAGATATGGCACTGTGGGCAGCATGGAGAAAGAATCTTTAATCTTTATAGCAGGAATCATTGTATGTATTATTCAATACTTTTCATAAATAAAAGGAGATACAAAGACTGTGATTTAAAGCAGAGTATTATTAAAGGAATGTAAAAACCCTTATATATTGTCTTTTCTTAAATGACTGAGTGTCAAATAGTTGATACCAAAACATTTAAATAATTAGTTGCTTGAGAGGTCATGTCAGGTCATACCTGACATATCTGAAGTTTGAAGGTCACATGATCTCTCAAGCAACTAATTATTTAAATGTTTTGGTATCAACTATTTGACTCTCAGTCATTTAAGAAAAGACAATATATAAGGGTTTTTACATTTCTTTAATAATACCAGCCATCTCAGATTATTACCATCAGATATCTTGCACTGATATCATTTATAAAGGTTAATATGAACTAAAATTGTAAATTATTCTTATGAAGATTATTCATAGTGAAGAATTAAAAAGTGTGCTATTATCAGAGTTTTATATAGAATTATAATTATTACCATTCCATTGCAAATGAATGTAAATACAGAATGACCTTAAGTCATGATTTACATATTAATTTCAACCTCAATTTTTACTAGCATTGACAAAGTAAGTTTATAAACATCAAAAGCTTAACCCTCTAGCAAGTTGTCATTTCCTTTATTCTCAGTTTCTGGAAACATTCAATATTAAATTTAAGATTAAACCATTATTACTTATTAGAAAATAATAAATTTAACTTCATTTGATAGATATTTTTGTTTGCTACTGAAATTAATTCTAAATATTCATATTTTATTTCAGAAAATATTAACAAAAATAATTTGTAATGAAAACAAAAAGGCTTTGTATGCTATCATTTCTAGAAAATTATTTTTATTTTTCAAAGTCAACAAAATCTTTGTTATTTGTCTTTTTTAAAAAAAATCTGAACAAATATATATTTATTTCTTTTAAATCTAATAAATTATGCTATAAAAGTTTAAATATTTTAAATATTTTGTGCAATATTACAATATTTTCATACTCACTATTCTAATTGCTCTGATTACATAGGAACCTAAGTTTGTAAATACCTTTACGGCATATATGAATTGTCCAAAAATATACTGCTCTATTTTTAAAAATAAAATATTTCTATTCAAAATAAATTATTAAGAATTTATATTCTTGATTTATAATAGTTATTGCACAATTATTATACAAAGATAATTTTTTTTAAGTGTCATAGCATCGCCGGGACGCGAACCCGCAACCTGGGCAACTGCCTGTAAGTGCAAGGCAGTCACGCTGACCTCTCGACCACCAATATAAGATAATTTTGAATTGTAATAATTTCATAAAAAACATGTTTTTGGTTATTCAAACTATTTACTCCAAACAATATCATAAACATTTGTGACTTCAGAAGATATCAGAAATACAAAAGTAACAGTCATCAAAGCAAAGCTAAAACCATCTTGAAGCCAAAATATCTTACTGAATGTTCAATTTTTTGGCTGTATATGGAATTTTTTTCAAACTAAAATTTTACATTAAAATGTATATGATAAAATATACATATTTAAAAATAAATCTTGCAAAAATTCTCAATAGGTGGCAAATGAATGAAAAATATGTGAAAAATCATATCAACTGAAGGGAAAATTAAAGAATAGATGGTTACATTTTATTCTTGATCCTTTTTTATATACAGATTGTTATTTAGTCATAACATGAAGAAGAATATTTTACTCTTTTTAATCACATATATTTACAACACACACATTTAGTAAATAAAAAATATAAATATGGATCATGAGGAATTGCACCTCTGCTATAATACATTAACAGGAACAACTATAAATATAATAGACCAGGAATTATATATCTGATATATACTTTATTAACAAGTCCAGGCATTTATCATCAGGCACTTATCAATGTTTATAAATATCCTCCTGTGCATGTAATTGCAAGTTACTTACTGATACCTAACATATTATTTTAGTTTAACAACTTTTCCATATAAAAATACACTTACATCCATTTACATATGAACTTATTTCATATACAACAATGAAACTTTATGGGAACATAGTTTTACTTCCAATTTGTCAGCATGTCTACTGTCACCATCAACAGATTAGACAATGAATTTACAATACTAAATTCCCCATTGGGTTATCAAATTTATTTAATCCCTTTCACATTAGAAACACACTATTAATATTTTCATTTTTTTAAACTATAAAATATCAATTCTATTAATATAAATTTCAAATATGCATTCTCTCTGTCAAGAACATTATTTTTTAACAATCCATTCAACTTTCAAAAATTGAGAAGTCAAAAATTATAAATATATGCTTTTATGATGCATTTCTGTCAGAGGATAAGCTTATTCATGCCCTACTTTTGGAAAGTCAAAATTGTATAGCACTTTCATCTCTCAAAGTAAAAGTTTATCTAGTGTGGCCCATATCAAGTACAGTACTCTTCTTTTTTAGGGTATAAGTTTATTTAAGCCTCAAATGTTGGGAAGTCAAAAATTATAATTGGTACAATTTATGATTATAAACAAAACTAATTAAAAAATAGAGTAAAGTAGAAAGCATTAATATTTATTTATCAGTATAAGTTTATGCATTACAGTCTTTCAAAAAATAGGCACTATATACTAAATTAATATAAACCATATAACCACATACTTCATCAATAAAGATTACGTTAAAAGTAAAAAATAGCAAACTTTCTATATTTTTCTTCATTGTTATTTACTAAGGCAATAAACCTTTAAGCATGTGCACTTGAAAATACAAATGTAGAGACTTCTACAGGTCTTAACCACAAGCTTACTCTTTGAAAGAAAAGAGGGGAACCTGTAGAAGTCCCTTCATTTGTATTTTCAAGCACACATGCTTAAAGGTTTATTGCTTTAGTAATAAAAATGAATGTTTTTTATATTTTCATTATTTTATAAAAGAACTATTACATTTTTAAAGCAAATGTTGACTTCATTTATTTGTACTGATTAGATTATCAATTATCATTTTATCATTGGGAGATACATTTCACAAAGTGACTTATGCTTGGGGATAGAATTTCTATGATCACTAGCCTTACACTTAGAAGAAACTTCAAATGAAAGTTCAATGTTTTTATAAAAAATAATTTCATAAGCATTTTTTTTTTCATAAAAATTGTTATAACTTTCTTGTTTCATTATTTAATGCAGATGTGATCATTTACATATTTGCTATAATGTCAATTACATGCTTATTTAATTTTAAAATAAATTTAAAATTATATATTAAGAATATAGACAATTTAATAATTTTATTTTTATTTTGTAATTATTAAAGCTTTACTTATCAATTTCATTCATATCTGAATGTTTAATTTTTATTATTTGTATTTCTATTTACATTAATATAAAAAACTATAATTGATGAATTACCATCATCAAATTTAAAAAGAGTATTGTAAAAAAAAGAAATATCCATTAATTATATCTAAAATTACATTTTTCTAATTAATTTATAAATTTTAATAGTTTATTTTTTTATTATTTGTTTTTTAGGTAGTGGATGTAATAGTTGCCTTATTGACCATATCACTCCATATAACAGACACCATTCACTACCCTTCTAATTATATAAATATAAAAATAAAGCACCTTTCAAATATTCCATTAATTTAATCACTTTTATATTTGTTTATAATTGTTGGATGTTTTTCCTCAGAAAGCTTTATGGCTTCAGAATGCAGTTCTACCATTATTGTAACTTATATTAGTGTAGGATTTTTATTATTATTGTAAATTCAACCATATTGCTTTTATTGATATTTAAGTTAAAAAGAATCTGAAGAAGTCAGCATCTTGTGACAGTCTGAAAATATTCTTCATCTTGAGTTTATTGCTCTTTAAAAGAAAGATTATTTCTTAATGAAGATTCATATGAAGTTCACCATCAATATCATATTTGGTCAAATTTGACACAGAGTTAGAATTTTTTTAAATATTTTAATAATTACAGAGTAAATATCAGATTTTTAACTCATTTTTTGCTAGTTATGGTTAAAAACATGACGATTTCACATCGATGTTAACCCTCTCTAATTTCGGCATTTTTAATACTACCATTAAGATTTTGTGTTATTTTTAAAGGTTAAAAAAAGTTCCATAAGATGCTGCCCTCTCTTGAATTATTTTACAAGTAAAAAATCAATAAAACTGACATTGAAGGTCTAACAAAGGAAGAAGGCAGTCTTTTCTTGAATCTGATTGGCTGTTAAATTTCAACAACAAAGAAAATGGTTGTCAATAACTGAAGAGTTACAATTTCTTTTCTTTCATTTCAAAAATGATAAACGAATGTTTTAGACCATTTTAAAAGTATTTTTTGACAAATTATAAATTATTTTGATAAAATAGGCTAAAAATAAAATTATTTAAAAAAAAGATAAGATTTTAGCAAAAATTACTTACTTTTCCGCAACGTAAAATTGGGAAAGAAATCACTGACGTCAACAAAACTTTTTGGTTGGTGAGTAACATTTGTTTTGGATTTGCCGCTATCAAAAATTTTTATAATTATAAATAAAAAATTATTTTTGAAAAAACTTTCATTCACTTTCATAACCTGACAAATTATTAATATACTTTTTACAAATGAAACTAAAGTGAAAATAATATTAAAAGATGAATATATTTTGACACTTGAGTTTGTGAATTGATGCTTGAGTTTGTGAATTGACCAATTAAAAGTTTAGACTTTTACCTCACTCGGCCAATAAAATAATCAGCAAAAAAGAGGTTAAAGCAAGATTTGATAGATTTATCATACATTTATCTTTGCTCATTCACATTAAAAAAAGTTAAAATAAAAAATAATTTGTTCATTTTCTGAAAGAGTGTTTATACTAACTTAGTGGATGATGTTTGTAAGTCAGTTTTTAGATATTTAAAAAGTCAAATGTGATTTTTTAAAAAATATTATTTATTTATAAAATAAAATTAAAAAGAAATCAAGTCCAATTTATTGAGTTTTAATATAAAATAAAATTTTTATAAGTTGAGCATTTTCAAAATTTTTAATATGTGGAACAATAGAAAATGCCAAATTGTTAAAGGATTATTAAAATATTAGAGATTGAAACTCCAATAATCTCTTATAGATGAGCAATGAAGGAGAATTTATGATGGAAAAAATATTGATTACTAGATATGTGTTATCTATAAAGAAATGACAAAAAAGTCAATAATTAAACCAGTTAATTAAGTTATATTCACAGTGGCAAAACTCTCCATATAGCAGTACCACTCAGTGCAAACCAGACTACTCATTGGATGCAGGAAGGTTTGTGCATCAAATCTCTATTTTGTGTCTACTTATCCAATATCCCCAGACATGGTTCTAGCTTGTGGCTTTCATCAGTGAGAAGTGTTGGATCTGAGAGCACTGCACCTAGATCTTAGGATCAAATGCAACCCCCATAAAATGGTGAACATGTGATGTTTTATGGTTTAACTTATATTCATTTGTGAGACTGAAACAAGTGTCAATCACAGTACAATGGGGCAGCATTATTCAAAGATAATTTTACATATCTTCTGAATCAGACAAAGACTAGCTGTCATATGAATAATAATAAATTGGATAGTAGTGTCACCTACTGTAAGTTATAGTAATCAATAGATGGTAAAAGGCTGTGCATAATAATCTCTATTCAGTGCCTTCCAATCCAATATTCCCATGCTAGTTTCTAGCTTATGGCTTGCATCAGTGAGGAGCTTTGGATCTGAGAGCATTGCACTTGGAACTTTGAATCTAATGCATTCCTCTAGCTTCCACACTTTATCTGTTTGGTTAACTATAAAACTATCAGCCTAAATTGAAAATACTATCTTGCTTTTAGTCCAAACTAACTTGCCTATATAGTCATGCACATTCAAACCCAGTTCAGTGTCTATATATTTTGGTGTCTGTATTTTTAATAATTATAGTCATCATTATTCTTTTTTTTTCATATGTCAAATGCGTTGACCGGGAAGCGAACCCGAGCCAGCTGCTTGGAAGGTAGCTATGCTAACCACTAGGCCACTAACGTTTGACTAGTCATCATTATTCTTTGGCTAGAATTGCTATTAAACCACAAAAACATCACAGAATCACCATTACTTATAAATGTACACGATTATTGCGTGGCTAAATATATGAAATTAATGTACATTATATATATTTTTACACCTAAATGTTTTCTTTCATAAACGAAGTATTTTATTTGGAGTTGTTTCTTTTGTTAATTTAAATTCTGGCTTTTTATGTTCTAATAACTACTTTTCTATTTAACCTAGTCACCTAAAGCACTTTCAATTTCTTCTCAATCAAATAATTATCTTTAACTAAAGCTCATTTACGTTCGTTAAGTAAATAATTTCTTATTTTTCTTCCTTTCAAACCTATTTGCTTTAATTATGAAGATATGATAATCATTAAAAACAGATTACCGCTCCCAGAGAAATGCTTAAAGACGATTTCTTTTTAAAAAGTAAATCACCTGTTCTAAGAAATCAATCCTAGAATCGCTTAATAGAATGGCTAAATAGAAGAATGTTTAATCTTTATTAAAGCTAATTTATGCAAATGATTCATCATCATCGTCGATCATTAGTCCTCACAGAATCAAATTTATTTTTAATTTCTATGTCTATCTCATAATGTTTACTTTAGAGATTTCTTGTTTCGTACATTTTTTTACTTTCCAAAGAATCTATATGATTGTAACAATATCATTTTTTTTGCTCTTAAAATGACCAATACTATGTCTTGCATTGGTGGTCGAGAGGTCAGCGCGACTGCCTTGCACTTGCAGGCAGTTGCCCGGGTTGCGGGTTCGCGTCCCGGCCGATGCTATGACACTTACAAAAAAAAAAGACCAATACTAGTTGTTTGTCACATCTAAAATCCATTCAGTTCTCTGTTTTTGTGAAAGTATATCCTTTCAAGTATATTTCAGTGCAGAAATTGCTTCAGCTGCTACATCTTATCCTTTATGTTTTCTTTCTATACATAAATTATAACCAGTCATTTTATTATGTAAAGTTCTCTTTCCTTGTTTAAGTGTAACTTTATTCTCTAATAGATCTCCACTAAACTTAACCCTTTTGATATTTTTACTTTTTTCTTTTTATTGTACTGTAAACTTTGACCAAAAGCTTAAACAAGATTTTCCAATATCAAACCTGCATAGAATGGCTAAAAACAATCCAGGTTACATATCCATATTTCTGGAGCACCAAAATAAACTTAACCAAACATTCAAACCTATCAGCCATCCACAAGAGAAATGACTCCTAAGCGCAAAATAAAAGAGGCATGGCATATGGTTAATACCCGAACTTTATAAATAAGGAGTCCTGCTTCCCTGCCTCCAAAAAGTGAGTGATTTAATTCATTTATATACATTTAGATATATTTCCATCATATTATGCCTCCTATACTCTTGTCCACTAATCATTGCTAAGAATATGATATCAAGACCAAGATATTGAAAATGGCTTAAACATACAATTATAACAAACTTTTACCCTTAAGCTTTTCATATTTAGCATTCCAAGCACATCTTTTAATTACAATTGTCTAAAAAAAGTTAACCAACATATATAAATATATATAATTAAAACCTTAAATATTATATATTTATTTTTAAAAATATATTTTGCATAAGTATTATTATTATAGTAAATCGGCTAATTTTATTTTTTGTTAAAAAACCCCCAATAAATTCTGTATGCAAAACACAATTATTTTTAGTTTATTACTTTTAAATCATTTGTTAGGATAATTGATTGATTTTTGTCAGTTTTTCTTTTATTAACCATGAATTTTAGAGAATATGTCAAATGTGATTTGTCAAAAATGGTAGAAGGACTAACTCTGACCATATAGGTTTATGGATTGTGGTCCAGTTCTCTCTCTTCTTGTACTCTAATTTCGTATGAACTCCTAAACAATTACGCATTTGATTATTTAGTTTTATAAATGCGCATAATAACATTAGACAAAACAAAATGATTTGAAATCATTATTAAAAAGAATTGCTCTGTTTTTATAACCAGTTTGTAAGTTATTCCATAACTTTGACTTATGCAAAACTTAAGAATTATCTTTTAATAGAATCCTCCATTTTTTTTCTTTTTTAAACGCTCAGTGTGCTTTGTGCAAGACTGATGATGAAACACTTCATCATTTGTTTTACTCCTGTCCCTTTCTTGGACCGCTCAGGTCCCTGATTGTAAACAGTGTGTCATCTTTTAATAGTGATGTATTATCCATCAAGAGAGCTATCGGCAATGGAACCTTTTCTATAATCAGACTAGCCATCTTTATAGTGTTTGCTGTTTGGCTGAGAAAGTGCTGCTCTTCTTTCAGACAAACCTCAGTGACTGTCAAGTCTATATTAAAGAGATTAATAAAATCAAGGACAGAGATAGACTTTTGGCTCCTCATTAGCTATGCCACAAATGCTCCTTCCTAAACAAATGAGTGAATACTCATGCCTCCCCTTTAGTCTTTAATACTATGTACAAGATCATATACGTTTCTGTATCATTATGTCTCTTCTAATCTAATTAGTATCAATGTAAACTCGTGAATAAAGCTTCCTTTTAATAAAAAAATATATGAGATAAGTTATTTAGATTTCTTTTATTTTCTTCATACTGATTGATTTGATGAAATGTGATGTGATGTACTGTAGCTTCTCCTTAAACGAAGTCAAGAATCTCTCAGCAATTATGCCCAGAGAAACCTGTTAGCTATTTTATTCTACATTCCCCAGTCTAAGTTTTCTCATATTCTGCTCCATCCCATTTCCACAACATAATCTTTGTCAACTCTATGGTCTTTATATATAAATCCCTTTCTCTTTTCCCAAACCCAGCATAAAAACCAATGATCCACTTTCTGTATAATCACTCTTTTCATATTTATTTTTCCACAACTTCATTATGTGTATCCTTTCTGTTTTCAAACATTTACATTCAATTAACAAATGCTTAATATTTTCTATTCCTTCCTTATATAATTTACAAAATAAATCACCCATATTTTTCCATTTACATGTATATTTTTTTGTAGCTAAAGATCCCATTCAAGCCTTAAACAATAAACTACTTTCCTTACTATTATCATATATTAACTCACACCTAATATTCTGTTTATTTCTATATATATTTAAACTCTTTTTACTCTCCATACTAGTTCTTCATCTCTCTAACTATCTATTCTTTATTAATAAATCTATTCTTTTATCCCATTCCTTACCACTATAACACTCAACAAAAACTTCCTATTCTACTGCCATCTGGTGTAAGTTAAGAAATCAGTGATACCAGACAGTATGCAGTTAAAATCTCATTCTCAGACTGATTTCTAGAATTTTCTGTTATTAACGAGATTTCAGTATACATGTTTTTGATTCCAAAATAGTGTACTTGAATAGTTATACAGATCTGCCCCCGAAAAGAACTGAGATTTCTAAAATATATAGTTATTGATCCAGAATAATATCTTTACATCTTTTCAAATAGATCAGCATGGTTCCAAAATCTCAGGGTTTTTTAAATGTTAGACTCTTAGCCCAAATAGTAAACAGATGTTAAAGTCATTTCTAGATGCATAATTGAAATCCTGATAGATTTGAATTGCAAACCTCATTGATAAAAGCAAAATCCAGAAACCAATCTGAGAAAATAGATTTAAATATCCCTACAATATGGTAATAACTCATTACATACACTTATTATAGATAGCCCTAGAAAAAGAACTATTCTTGTTAGATTTTATTATTATTTTAGCAAAATAAGCTTGAGTAATAGATCTGACGATTTGTGTATTTTCTTAGTATATGAATTTTTTTAACAGTTTTAACAATTAACTACATATTATTTAAAACAAAACCTGAAGAGATTTCAACTAGGAGAAAATTTATATTAGTTTTACATGATCTAACAATTTAGCACAATGGCTATAGAATCAACAAGCTTTAATTAAGTGGATCATGGTTTGTATTTGTTGAAATTTACATATATCAGTACCTGATAAATTTTATCCACGAAGCAAATGAGTATAATGATCATGGAAGGTTCTAAATCTACCAATTTAACTCCACTTACATCTAGGAAAAATATGATCAATTAATTTCATTGTTCAACCTGGAAAAAAAAATTGTTTGGTACATCATAAGGATTCCATTTTTTGAACATAATTCTTTGATTGTGGATTCGTAGTTAAGCATCCAAAATATGGATTTTGATTTGAGATACATATTAGTTGGTAAAACTATATTTTAAAGTAATAGGAAGTCTGTTCTGCTTGATAATATTTTGTGTGTTTATCATAAAATATTTTTTTTTTGAAAGATATGTGAAGAAACAGAAAGCAACAGTAGATGAATAGATGTGCCAATAATATTTCTCATAATAAAATTTAATTGAGTATCCAGAAATTTAGTGTGAAAATTTTTTCCAAACAGTGACACAATATTCAAAAACTGAATATGCTAATGTTAATGGGAACTGTTTGTAAGGCACTTGAATCACAATTCCATGTAGTTTTAGTGTGGGAATTTTTCTTCAAACATGAGAACATATTCACCAATACAACTTGAAATCCATACAAAAAATTGCATCCCAATTCCAAGTAGTGCCATATAGCTTATCATAAAGGTTATTTAATTAATTTTGAATTAACCATAAATAAATGAAAAAAATAAATTAAGCTATAGTCAAAGGTGATTCTTAAATAGCAAAGAGTACGGTGATATTTCTATTATTACAAAAGATGGCACTGTTCTATTAGCCAGTGTCAGCCACTTGATGGCATTATTTATATGCAAAAACACATAAATATGCTGTTTATGGGATGGCCTTATTTCTATGCAAAAGCACAGAAAGAGGCTGTTTTAGTGCTATTCTGGCAGCTGTCCTGCTGCTTCATGTTATGCATTTTATCCCAATTCTCACAGTTTGAAGTTCACTACTGTATTGTATGAAAATGTCTGGACCTCAGCCTGCCACAACTCTTCAAATATGCATGTCAAAGTAATTAGCTTACAAGTCATCTGACCTACTATTACCTCCTAAAAATTGTAAACCCATCACCTTTCAAAAATTTGGAAAGGTACATCCAAGCAAGATTTCAACTAGCTCACCCAAAAAGTCACATTTGCACAAGAACACATCTGTGACAAATAAAATAGCTGAATCAAAAATGGACTGTTTGAAATTGTGGCAACTACCATCCACAGAAGTCAATGAGATGGCATTTTGAAGATGGATGAGACTCTTTTTAGTCAGAGGAAAAACCACCAGGGCAGAAAGCTTCCTCAGCAGTGGATCTTTGGAGGACTGTGCTGGGAGACTGGTGGATGCTTTGTCACAGCTGTTCCATCATGCTCTGTTGCCAATCTTATGCAGGCCATACACGAGAATATGAAACCTAGCTTGAGAATCTACTTGGACTGCTGGAAGGGATACAAAACCAATGAGCTGGATTTTCCAGCACTTGACTGTCAATGTGTGCAGGGCTATATCACCAGAGATGATTGTGAAGAGAAAGTAGGATAGTTTATTTTGTTTGTATTGCCTGTGTTAATTGGACAGTTGTTGTTTACAAGTTAAATTGACTTTTGGTGTTGGTGTTTTTTAAAGTTTATTGATTCATCCCATGTCATTTTTGAAATTGTTTCCAATCAATAAACATATTGAGGTTAGTTATTTTAGTATTCATTTCTCAATATAATTTTTTTTCAATTGATTAATTTAATTTATTTACATATTTATTTAATATTTTAGTATTTCTTCCATAATATGATGTTTTAATTTTGGTAAAAGGAAAATCAGCAAAATTAATTTTTCTGCCATCAGCCCGGTAACATTATATTTCTGTTTTTGCATAGCATCAATGCCATTAAGTGGCTGATACCAGCTAATAGAATAGTACCCAAAAGATTATGCTCATTACAAGATTATTCTGTTGTTTAAATGAAAAATAGAACATACTTTCTTCATTCTATTAAAAATAAGATCATATTCTTTGAAAAAGATTTTAAATGTTTTCATATCCTTCAGATGATTTTTTGTTCAGAAAATAATTTCTTTTAAAAATCAAAGAAATATAGTCAACATAAATCAATTTTCTGAATTCTGTATAAAGAAGATCAATTGTTGAATAAATTAAATAAAGTAGGGTTAAGAACCAAATCCTGTGGAAAACATTCTGCCAAATTTTGTATCTGGTATAATTATGTAGTGTTATTTGAATTGTTCGAACAGAGCAATTTGTTAAGTAAAATATTTTCACTGCCTTTAAAATTTTTAGAAATTTTTAGAAAAAGACAACTTTTTCAAGCAGTATGAAAAGCTGGAATTTGATTAATAAAGGTCATATGAGTTTTTAATTTAAATTTGAGTAGTTTCAAATTATAGAATCTATGATCAATAGTGGCATTCAAGTTCCCAAGCCAAGTTGTGACAATTTTATTTGCTTGATAAAACTGAGATTATCTTTCTACTTTTGGTAATTGGAAACCAATGTTCCTATTGTATCATTGGTGGTGAGCTTAACTCATTAAAGATCCAACTCTTTTCGTTCTTTCTAATCTATTCTAATGACCATTTTGATTAAATTTGCAACATTTATTTTTACCATTAAACTTTTATTTTATATAATATATAAATAAAATTTTTACATTACTTATTATAAATATAAGTTCAAACCCAAAGACATTTAAAAAAAAAAAGATAAAATCTGAACTTTGCAAAATAGAGAATTAAAACTTAGCCACATAAAATTGAATCATAAAAGAATAAAAATAAATTTTAAAATTAAAAATTACACTTATTATTAAAATTTCCCCCAAAATTATTCACTGATGTTTATAAAAACAATTCTTTTTGCCAGTAAAAACAACTTCCACTTTATTGTAAATATTAAGAACAAACATTTTCAATTAAAATCTAATTGTAACTGAAATGTTCACGGTTGAGCAAGTGTAGGCAATGCAGTGCACTATGGCACCTCCTTTATTAGAGTCAGGAATCTCTCAGCCACTATGCCCAGAGAAACCTGTCAGCCATCTTACATTCCCTTTCCAATCCCCACCCTAGGTTTTTCTCATATTCTTCTCTATCCTGCTTCATCCTATTTCCAAAACATTATCTTTGCCCACTCTATGGCCTTTATATTTAGATCACCCTCATCTTTTTTCAACCCAGCATAAAAACCAAGAAACCTCTTACTGTAGAATCACTTTGTTTATATTTATTCTATTGAAACATGCACACTTTCTGTAGTATAATTTTCACTAAGTAGAAACTGGTTTTTATCCACCTTTAACACCTTATGGAGGGATATAATTATAAACATGTGACTAAATACCTGTGAAAAATATGTGTGATCCCTAAGATGTACATTTTTTGCTGAATCATTTTGAGAATGACACATCTTTTTTACATATCTTTGTCATGTGTTTATGATTACATCCTTTCACAAGATATTAAAAGTGTTAAACCACTAAGCATCACATGATCATCATTTCTTATGCTAGCACATCTGTTATTAACAAAGGCAAACCTCTCCCTACAGTAGTGCCATCTAGTGCCAAACGGAGTAATCAATGAATGCCAGAGGCTTGTGCATAAAATTCCCATCTAGTGCCTACTCATCCAATATCCCCAGACTAGTTTCTGGCTTGTGGCCTACGTCAGTGACTATATAAGCTATTGAGCTTAGATTGAAAATATTATTGTGTTTTCAATTTTATTCTCATAGTTTTGTAGTTGAGATAAAAGGTGGCTGCTGGAGGATTGCATTAGATCATAAGATCTAGGTGCAGTGCTCTCAGATTCAAAGCTTCTCACTGACAAAGACCACAAGCCAGAAACTAGTCTGGGGATATTGGATGAGTAGGAACTAGATGGGGATTTTATGCACAAGCCCCTGGCATTCATTGATTACTCTGGTTGACACTGGATGGCACTACTGTATGGAGAGTTTCACCTCTGTTAATATTAAAAGTGGATAGAAAACCAATACCTACCTTGCATGAGAGTGGTGTAGTGAAAGTTACTCTATAGAAATGTTATTCATTATTAGATAATTTCTAGGCTAATAAATAAATAATAAAAATTATTGAACTATGCACTAACTAATAGGTTTTGTAAATCATATTAAAGAATAGATCATGTATTTAATTATTCTCTATTTAAATAATTAAATGTACATTTAAAAATATGTATTTATCTATAAGATTAAAATAAGTCCTAACATTCACGTATTCGAATTAGCTACCAAAGAAACTAAAACTAATTAACTAGTATAAAATAAGAACAATAGAAAAATATTCTTAAAACATTAGGATTACTTCAAAAAACAAGATTCTATAAAAAAAGTATCATTTGAAAAACAAAGATGAAAACAGTTACTGTGACCAGAGAAGCAGTTACTTGGAAAAAAGAGAAGTTCGCTTTATATCCAGTTTATCTTACCTGAAGATACAAATGAAAATCTAAGATTTTAAAGAGGCTTATCTGGTCTACATTAATATTTAAGTGTGGGTTAGGCTAAATTGGTAATGACATATATAGATAGAGTTAATATTTAATATTGACGGTATTCATTATTTGCCTGAAGGTATGTGATGATGGTTTATTATATTTGATAATTTATTGAACTATTTCCATCATCTATCAGTAAATGTTTAATGTATAGAAAATTTTAAACTTTATTTCACCTTTTCAAATAAAAACAACTTGTTGTTTGCCCTTGACAGAATAGCTCAGTTGGTTAGAGTATTTGCCTTAAATTCGCTATTTGAGAATCATACTGTCACTGGTCATTCCAGCAATACTCTAAGAAGAGCAGAGAAGATACCACTCGAAACATTGCGTAATTACTAACCCGTGTTGTCTAGTTGTGTGTTATTACTAATAAGTTGTTTGTATTTGAAAAGTTTAAGTACATTTAAAAATTTTCTATACATTCAACATTTACGATAGGTGATGGAAATAATCCAACATATTATCACATGACAGTATTCATTTTTGTGCTTATTATATATATTTGATGTAAGTCAAACTAATAACTAAGTTCATACTTTTATATTTATTCACAAACGCATTGCTGAAAAACATAATTTGTTTGGGAGAGTGATTTGAACAATTTAGTCATCTTTATACTTACTGTATATCTAGGTAGTAATTGGTTAATGAAATAAAAATATATATAACATATATTGTTCTGATGTTTTCTTTTATTTTATTATCGATTCTTATTGCATGCCATCACAAATGTATGATAATTGGCAGTTGATTGTAAGCATAGCACTGAAAAATGTATCGCTTAAGATATTATGTGACATTTGAAGACATAATGTACCAAGTTATTATTGTACTTACATCTATGAAGCAATCACTTCCATCAAGTTACATATTATCTTAGAATTACACATTTCTTGAAAAATAGATTACATATTAGTGTAAGTTTATCCCACCCTTCTCCTATTAATATATATGGATACATAATGGTCCAATAATATGTGGGGTTAGATTGACATAATGTCCACATAGATATGACTACAATATTAAATTCAATAAAGGCTTTGAATGTTCCATCATTGCTTTTTCAATAAAATGGATGGTTGAATAGTTGGAAGGATGAGAAGATTCAAGCCAGTCCATTAAAGTTTGAGGAATTGCTATCTTAATATAAAATAGGGCACTGATTGTATATATGAGGGGGAGATTACGATCTGACCCAACTGATGAGTGCCAGTTTTGCATGAAATACATATATTGGGAATCATGTATCTTTTTTGCATGTATGTGGCCATGAATCAGTTGCTTGAGATGGAGTGGAGAATAAATAGACTCAAAATCCTGAGTTCAAATCCTTCTAATTAAGATATTTGGGAATCATTATTAGAGAAATACTGTAGTAGAAATAAAATTACAAACAAAAGAATTATGACAAATAAAAATTTTTGCTTTTTAAAAGCTTTTTAGTAATCGATTATCAAAGGGGATTTGAACTCAGACTTTCAGGCTCCCTACAGTCATCTACTCTATCTATCATAACCAATACACATGACCATATACATGTGAAAAAGATAAATGATCTCCAATATACATATTTCATGTTGAATGAGCACTCATCAGTTGGTCCAGATCATCATCTCCCATACATATACATGTAATCAGTGCTGATGATTGCTGGCCCACTGTGAAATATGTATATTGGAGCTCATTTATTTTTTTCACATGTATGCGATCATGTTTTTTGGTTATGTTGGATAGAGTGGATGACTTAGGGAGCTTAAAAATATGGGTTCAAATCCCCTTTAATTACATCTAGGTTAAGTATATACACTATACTTGTATTTCAGTATTAATAGATTATTAATGAGAAAAAAATATCAAAGAGTAATCCAATCAAGGTTGCTTTTTGGAGCAAAAATGTGCATCATGACTAAGAAAAATATAAAAAGATCATGGAGGAATAATTGAAGATGAAAGTTGGAAGAAGCAGAAAAAGAGTTTTTATTTATAGACCAATAATTGGAGATTCAAATCTGAAATGAAGAGGGAGAACTTTGTAAGACAGGTATCAGTACTATAATAAAAAGTAAATAATCAAAGTATATAAGAAACATCATAAAACAAGATGATAAAATCAATATGGAAAAACAATACTGATGAAAAGTGATTCTAGGAGAAGTTAAAGTTACATAGATTGGCGCACATACAATAGGATAAAAAAGCTGGATAAGGGCTGAAAGCATAAAAGGACTTGCTTGATCAAGCTATACATCATTTTTTATTATAAAAGCCTGAATACTAAGTAACTATATTATTAATAAAAAAGAAATGCTGATAAAAGGAATTTGCATCCAACTATTATAAGACTGAACAATCAATGAATACTAGATAGTGCCTGGTTTCCAGCTTTGTCTTCACCAGTGAAGATTAGAATTCAAAGTTGAAATCGGTACATTTACATAGTTCATCATACTATTCAAGCCAAAAATCTCAAGTTTAAAAAAAACCCCAAGGTTTTAAACGTAGGCTAATATAAATCTGACACCAAGTTAATTTCAAGATATTTTTGAGATATTAATTTTATAACAATAATAAGATTCATTCATTTTTTGATTAAAAATGATGTCTTAAACCGGAAACGGATCGACTCAAAGATAAGGAAGTTCAATGATTACTTAAGTTAACTATAGATGGCTCTAGAGTAGAGTGAAGGTGGCTGTTCTTAAAAGAATACAAGAGGCCATATGAGGATGCTGTTGATAAATATTATCAAATGTTATAGAATACTTAAACTGCCAATAATAAATATTATTTACTTAAGAGCTTTAGTTTCTAATTTTGTTAACTATGCATTCATATAAAAACAACTTATGATCTTTAACAAAATAGCATTTCATAATTAAATAATGTTCAGTCATATATCCAATACTGGCAACATATTATAGAAAAACAAGAAAGTTTACAAACTTAAAAAAACACACATTGTTTGGATAGTTGATGTTAGTACATATTTATTTTCTAATTATGTTAGATGCATAACTGGTTATTTCCAGATTTGAATTTATCAGTGTTATTGATAAAGATATGTCAGAAAACGATTTGGAAATATGGTAACCTCTGATGAACCAAGCAGAAAAAGAGAAAATGTAAAGTATTTACTCATGCTTTGATGCAAACCATACTTTGAAACTTGGTATCTTAAACTCTCTAATGGAGTAAGTTTTGAGATAATTAGGATGCTGTGATCAGATATTAATATCATTTACAATATTTTTTGTTACTTGATATATCCATAATGCAAGTTATTGTGACATCTTAATACACAGAACTACATTGAAAATGTTAACGAACTCCTTACATCATTATGATAAAATCAAAATTATCATCTTTAAAATACGAATAGTTTTTTTATGATATAAAAAAATGTCATGGCACAATAGAGCTTAAATATAAGCCAAAATAAAACTTAGGAATTATTTATATTTCAAATAAGCAATGGAAAGACTGTTGGAAAAATCCTAAATCTGGAGTCTGACTAACAAATATCTTACTTTAGTTGACAAATAGATAAACATAAAAGTTCATTGAAACTATCATCACTCATCTTTTGAGAACTCTGGAGAGAATATCATCTTCTTCATGGTCATTTTTAAAGGGTTGCTAAAAAGGTGTTTATTCTAACAATAGGATATTTATAAACTGAATTTTCATTCACATGTATGTGACATGTCTATAATCAACTGCAAAAAAAAGTTTGCTGTTAGTAGAAAGTAGACTCTTTGATTTGTGTTTGATTTCACGAATAAATCAATCAGGGCAAATTTCCCAAAGTTTCTTGACATTATGCTATTATTATGTGATTATTCATATGAGTGGTATATGAATGTGGATGAGCCTTTAATCAATATGCATCGCCAGAATGGTGAGCTTACTGGCTTTTGATCTCGAAATTTAAGATAAAAAAACAACACGGAATTTCTTTTTAGTTACCTGATATAAGACAAATGCTTGTGCGAATGCTCTTCTTTCAATAAATATTTATAATCGTGACAGATAAGACTAAATTATGGCTTTTATCTTCAAGATGCTGTAAAATCATAGCCAAAGCTGAAGAAAGAAGTTAGTAAAAATTCCATGATTGTAAATCAAAGCTACTATTGGAGGCTGACCCTTTCATTTAGATATCTACACTGCTGTTCAGTTTCAAGTGAAGTAATCTGCATTAATTAGAAAAAGGAGTATTTAGTATTAAATGGGACATTGTTGGACTTTATGAAATTAGAAAAAAAGGTGAAGACACAACTGATTTAAAAAGTGGACATATATATTATTACACAAGCACAAATATTGTGAGCACAAATGGGATTTATTATAAACAAAAAGTGAAAGATCATTATGGAAATTGATGATATATCTGAATCATAAGATTAATTATTTAAATTAATAAATAATACTAAATGTAAATTAGATTTATGCCCCAACATATCTCATTGTGTTGAAGAAATAAATAATTTTTATATGACTTTATAAAATGCTTTTGATCGGATGAAACAATGTTTAAAACTGTCATAAGACATTTTAATGCCATAACTAGTAAGATTAAAAGATGAAAGTGTTGTAGGTAAATTTGAGTAATGATAATAAAATGAAAGAGAATACAGATGCATAAAGTTTGCATAAAAAGAAAAACTGTATGTCTTTAACCAATTAAAAATGAATATTTATGTGAGGCTTGCAAAGACAATCATCATCAATTTGTACCAGTATTTTGATTTACTGACAGTTAGTCACTACAATGATCTTAAGTTTGAAGCTTTTTAAAAAACAACAACTGACATTTAGTAAAATAAAATAGTGACTCCATTAAAGATACATCATCCAAAAATAAAATGGAAACATTCATGTTAAAATGTACAGTTCAGTACAGACTTCATTCATTATGCTGTATACAATATTAGGTTTGATTTATAAAATTAAAATACAATCATTTTATTTTCATTCAATGTCTTTGAAAGACATCAATTCTTTCATTTATGACATATCCAAAGTTATACTTTGATCATATGCAAAACAAAATGTATTATTAAATTTGAAAATATGTACATTAGTTAAAAAATATTCATTCAATCAATTTTATGGATTAAAATTCTTATGAACATTATTTTTCTCATAGAAAAAATTGTTAATCGTAATTGTAAAATATGGTTATAATAATTTTTGAAAACAACTATAGTGTATATACTTAAGCTAATGTAATTAGAGGGGGGTTTGAACACAGACTTTCAATAAACATCCACTGCTATTTATATAACCAATATAGATGACCACATACATGTGAAAAAAATAAATGATCTCCAATAGAAATATTTTGTGCTGAACCAGAACTCATCAGTTGATGCAGACTATTAATTCCCACACATAACCATAATCAGTGTTCAATTTATACTAATATAGCAAATCTTCAAACTTTAATGGGCAGGCTTCAACCTTCTTCACTGGAAGAGAAAAAGATTTTGGACATTATGCATTTAATATTCAATTTTACATGATCAAAGGCCACTTTGCATAAATTATGAATGTCATTTATTCAATTTTAAATTAGTAATCTCATAATTTATTCAAGATAATGGTGGCTTGAATCATAAAATATAAAAAGTAGATTTTTACATTTTATTTCTTTATCAAATTTTTATTTCACTGCACTTAAGTCAAATAATATTCCAAAATATGAAAAAAAATAATAGTGTAAAAAAAAATCAAAGTTTATCGATTAAGTGTTACACAAAAAAATCTCAGCAAACTCTCCATCCAATAGTACTACAAAGTTCAAACCCCAGTAATCAAAGAATTCGAGGTTTGTGCATAAAATCCCTATTTAGTGCCTATTCATCCAATATCACCAGGCAAGTTTCTAACTTGTGGCTTTCACAGTGAGGAGTCTTGGATTTGAGAGTACTGCACCTAGATCTTAATATCCAATGCATATTTCTACCAGCCACCTTTTATCTATTTAGTTAACTATAAATCTCGAATCCCTAGATGAAAACACAGTAATGTTTCCAATCCAAGCTCATTTGCTTGTATAATCATATAAATCTGAACTCAGTTCATCATCCACATTTTTGTGTCCTTGGTTTTTCAAAAACCAGTCACCACTATCCCATGGGCAGGGTAGAATTAAAACTATCAAAACCTTATATGATCATAAATTTCATATGCTTACACATGCTGATAGAAAACTTTCCATACAGTACTGCCACCAATTGCAAGCTGCAGTAATCAATGGATATAAAAAGGTTGGTGCATAAAATCCCCATCTAGTGCCTATTCATCCAATATCTGTTAATTAAATAGGTAAAAATATGGTTGGTAGAAAATTTTCATTGAATTCTCAGATCTAAGTGCAGTGATCACAAATCCAAGGCCATTCACTGATGAAATCCACAAGCTAAAAACTAATCTGGGGATACTAAATGCATAGGTATTACATAGGAATTTTATGCACAGACCTTTTTGAATCCATTGACTACTGGAGCTTGCAGTTGGTGGCATTACTATATGGAGAGTTTGCTACTGTTAATAACAACCTTTTTTTCATATGTCATAGCATCAGCCGGGATGCGAACCCACAACCGTCTGCAACCAACTACTTGCTTGCAAGGCAGTTGCGATGACCTCTCAGCTAACAATGCTTGACATAACAGCCTTTATAAGTTTATGAAATGGTAAAACATGCAATGTTTTGATGGTTTTATACAAATAAAAAAATCTTTGATTATCACAAAGTGCTTCAAAAATAAATTTTAAAATAATGCATTTTTCTTCATGTTTTATTTTAGTTAAATTATGATTCAGGAAATATTCTTTCACTATATATAAAGTAAAATGGGAGACCATTGATGAAAAATTCTGTATTTATTTTTTATAAAAATTAATAACAACCAAACTGTTTTATACAATATATTTACTCACAGGTTATTATTTTTTTTTAATAATTTGCTTAATCCTCTTGAAAAATAAGTTATCTTTGTTTTCACTTGCTATAAGCTTTCACTTTTCATTTTAATATTAAATCATTATTATTTATCAGAAAATAAAAAAAATGATCTTATTTGATGAATATTTTTTGTTAGAAATTAAATAAAATTTAACAAATCACATTTACTTTTCAGAATTATTTTAAAAATTAGATTTTAATCAAAACAAAGCCCCATTTTAATATTCAACTGCTGGGAGGAGCAGATTCAATTTGAAAAATGAATGAAATCTTTTTTATTTGATGTTCATTTTTAAAATCTCAATGAATCATTATTAATATCTAGTAAATCTATCAACTTATGATTTAAAAGTTTATAATTTGTATGATATTGCTACATTTTGTAACAGACTGTCTTAGTGACATAATTTTCAGAGATTGTAATTTTAAGAGATCGTAATTTACACACTACTGTAATGTCCATAGCAATGTTATTCAGAAAAATATCTTTTATATTTAAAAATAAAAAATAAATTCTTGATTCCTAATAATTATGCAAAAATAATCATGAACTTTCCAAAAAATCAAGTTTTTAGTCATTCGTAATATTTTTTTGCAGTAATATTGAAAAGTTATCACAAAGTTTGAGACTGCCAAGAATACATACATTATGGAGTTTATTAAAGTTTGAAATGTCCACATTTTCAATTATCCTGATATCTTCAGAATTTTTTTTGGAATTAAAATATTAGAAAAAATATATGAATTTTAAAGTTTGGAGGATGGGGTTAACAAAATCTCCCAATACAGCGCTAAAGCCACAAATTCAATTTCTTGACTTCCAGACTGATAAAACATTGTTCTTTCCAACAGAAAGACTAATAAAATGTTTTTTTATTAACTAACACTTTTTTCGCCAATTTAAGCATTATTTTTTGAATTTAATTTTTCAAATTATTTTTTCCCCTTAGGAACTCATTATAGTTTTTTTTTATGTGAGAATTTTGATTTACAATGCATTTTGTCCTTGATAACTGTGGTAATGGTGTATATTATATAAAAATTTTTTTGAGAAAAATGCTAATTGGAAATGGATATGAAGAAGACAGATCAGAACTGGATTATATTTTGATTAATAGAAAATATATATTTCAAGATTGCAATGTCTTTAATAAATTTAACATATGAAGTTAACATCAATTAATGAGATGTAAGATATGTGTTAATGCAAAACTATAGACAAAAACGATTAAAAACATCAGTATTAACAGTTGATATTTATAACCTTCAGAAACTAGTCCACGAATTTAAATTAGAATTTGAAAATAATTTTAAAATGTTAGCAGACTTTGAAGACAGTTTAAACTTGATTGAAATCAAAATGATATTCCATTAAAAACTGCAGAAAAGAGGGATGGTATCAAAAAAGTGCAATTGGCCCCTAAATTTTCTTAAAAACATGAGCTATTAAAAAAATGAATATCTAGAATTTTATAAAATATTATGTAAAAAAGAGTTAATATAATTGTGAATGGGTAAGGAAAACTATAGAAGAGAATAAAAGTTTCGAAAGTGTAAAACATCTTGGGATTGGAAACCAGAAAACAAGAATTTCCAAGCATTTTTAATGAAGAGGTGCAATATGTAATTAAATCTATAAAGAAAGAAAACTTCGAAGAAATAATAAAATTATTCATCATCATTTATAATCAATATTAATCCACTGCAGCATGAGAATGTCTCCAACTTCAATACATTTATCGTCCCAACACACCTTATTTCATCCATCCATATCACGTGGCTTTTTTCTCGGTCTTTTACAATCTTTTGGAATCCAGTTTAAGATTTCAACTGTCCATTTATTATCATCTCTGCTAGCAATATATTTAGCCCACCTTCACTTCACTCACTTATTCCTTTCAATGATGTCAATAACACCTGTTTATTGTCTCACCAATGATAATAATAAAAATAATAGAATTATTGATATTTTAATAGGAGTAGGAGAAAAAAAAATAAAAAAATTGTTGGCAAAGCTAATATACAAATATCTAAATGATAAAGATATAACAAGTGATTGGAAGAAAAGAGTAATAATATTGATATTCAGAAAAGATGATAAAGAAAGTACTAGAAATTATAGACTTATCAGTTTTTGATTAGTTATCTATAAAATTTTTCCCAAGCTAATTACATCTCATCTATAGCAAACTTTGGATTCTACCTAACCAAAACAAGTTGCACCTAAAAATGGCTTTAGCACAGAGAATCACATACAACTTATAGAAGAGTCCAATAAATATAAGGTGTGATTATGTTTTGAATTTGAAGATTATGAAATAGCATTTGATGCTATAATTGTTTCCATGGCAATTAAAGCTTCACATTATCAAGCCATAGACCTGAGAAATATAGTCATATTCTGAAAAATATTTATCAAAATGCTATAGAAATGATTAAGGTGATGTTGAAAAATTAATGTCAAAAGGGGTGGATAACAGGGTTGTTTTATATCTCCAAAACGTTTAACAACAGTTTTACAAAAGATATCTTTTCAGGTTAAAGTTGGGAAGCTAGAAATAAAAGTAAATGGAAATTAGCTATGTAGATTTTGAAGATGATATGATTATTTTTTAAAATAACCCTTCTGAGCTTCAGAAAATATTGCAAGAATTATTAGATGAAAGCAAAAAAATTGGACTGCAGATAAATTGTAGAGTAATCTTTAATGGTATTTATCATAAGAAAAAATATATGATTGATTATCATGAATTGGAAGTTACTTTTATCACATTATAATACAAATGGAAACATTACTGACCATAGAATTAGGATTGAATGAAATGTGAAATACATCTATAAGTTTGAGAACTAGTTCTTCCTTGATGGATCTGAGACTTGGATATTAAAGAGAACACTATAGACTCTTCAAACAATTTAATGTAGTCTGGAAAGTTGTATGTTAGGAATAGAAAATAAAATATGTGGTCAAAGAAAGAAACAGATATCACCGACATAATGGTTGGGTAAGATCTAACCACAAATTTGCATAATATTTTGACCAATTGCTGGAAAAGCAAACATTTTAGCACCTAAATGAGGAATAACTGTAATAGTTAGTTGAGTAAAGATTTTTATTTACTTTATTCAGCTAGGGCATGATTCAGAAATTTTTAGTTTTAAACTCTTCTATTATAAGGTACAGGTCTTTATATGTGCAGCATCTCCTAACTCAACAAAGCATAGAATAACATTAACTTATATATCAGAACACTCCAGTTTTTTTTATGCAATTCATTCCTTTTTTCAAATACTATTAATCCTCTGCAGAATAAAAGTCTTTCTGAATTTAATTCATTTTTTAAACTCTATATTCCTCTCTATATCAATCTAATAAATTGCCTTACGCCATTCATCCAACATATGCATCTCTTTCTAGGTTTTTTATAATCTGCTAGGATCCAGTTTATGATTGGACTCATCATTTTTTCTAGCAACATATTCAGTTCATTTCAATATTACTGGTTTCTTATCGTATTTCCTTCTCGGATTCTTTTTATTTTACTATCCGTATACTCATATATATATATATATTTCATTCTCATAATTATTTTTAAATTCCTTCTTGACTTTACGTCGATGAATTCTTTTGTGATTTTTTTTTATAATAATAACTATAAAATGGATTTATACATATAGAAAGTTCTTTTTTTAAAATATTATTTTATTACTTTGAACTAACCAATATCATTTTTTATTTTATAAATTCACAATTGATTTATTTCTGGATCAGAACGCATACAGCAAGAAATGTTGATACGTTTTTTTTTTTTTATTCAGTGCAAGAAAAGAGTACAGAACAGGAACCTAAATTAATGTTTATAAATAGAAATTGTAGCAGAAAAAATAAATAATAAACAAGAGTCTTTTTTAAATAAACAAACAAAAAATAAAAAAAAAACATTAGTAAACAAGCTTGGTATTTACTAAAAATGATTTGTAAATAATTAATATTAATTATGCGAGGACTTTTTAATCTTTTCGTTTGGTTGGATCTTTTTTTACAAGGACACTTTGTTTTTTTGCAATCATGTCTTGTAAACAAAGAGAGGGGGAAATCTTTTTTTTGATCGACTAGTTTGTGCTGGATATCACGTGACGTTTGCATACTGGAAATGAACGTTAAGTTTCGATTAAAGGATTGTATGGGTTTGGCTCTTAGAATTTCAAAAACATTGTTACCTTTTCAGGAATGCTTGATTAAGAATCACTTTAATTTTATCAACAACCCCCCCCCCCCATTTTTCTAGCCAACCTAAAATTTTTTGCATGTTCTTCTACCTCAGGATAGAAATTATAACTACCAGTTTAGGAAATATTGATCAAGTATATTGTTTTTAAAATTTGTGTAACTTTTAATTGGAAATGCTATAGTATTTAAGATTTCAAGTAAAATAGGTGGTGATATGGAATTGCTAGATAACAATTATTTAAATCTTTATAGTTTATGCTTGAGGTATCTACTGTATTTTTTTAAATGAAATATTAAAGACAAGATGACTACAAAGACATAATCTGTTATGCAATACAGGTAAAATTTACAAAAAAACCCTCAACAAACTAATAAGACATCATTATCTACAAAACATCACATGTTCTTTGCTTTTCCATTTTGACTACTAAAACTTACACTAGATGGCATAAATGAAATGAGATTGGAAGAATTGCTAATAGATAGCAAAATAATCAAGCCATCTTTTACAAGTCATATGATACCTTATTGGTTTAACACCAACTCCGGTCAAAAAGTAAAATTGTTTAAGGTTGTTAAAAAATTGAGATCACTATAATATATAGAAATCATATATAAATATATATGTTGAGTATTGATATAAGAAAATAAAGTTTTTGAAAAGAAAAAGGAGAAGGATTTTTAATTTGTTAATATATAGAAACTGAACTAATTCATATTTTGTAACTAATGGAAACAAATTGGTTAGGATTGAAAAAAATTACAGGTTTTTAAATTTGGGATAATAGCTTGATAGTATAACAAAAAAAAAAAAAAAATTAGCTGCTAGAAAAAAGATACCCCAGAACCAAAAATCCAAGTGCATTGTTCAAATAATAGTAAAGCTCCTCACTAATGAAAGCGATAAACCAGAAGCTGGTATGGGGATATTTGAATAGGATAATACTGGATAAGGATTTATTAGGTACTACCATCTGGTGTCTATTGATTAATAAAGCTTACACTGGATGGCCTAAATGTAGTGAGATTGGAATAAAATTGCTAATAGATTGATAATGGATAAAAAAATTGCCTCATTGCAAGTATATGCTGCTATTTAAATAAAACACAATCCACATATTGCATGAGAGTGATGTAATGGAAAAAATATCAAGCTGAAAACAGGACAAGAAGATTCAGATGCTTGAAATTAAGTTCATCTGATGACAGAAGATTATTCATTAAATACAATAATGGTGAAAGAGAATGGTAAGGTTTCTAAGCTCATGGGTGGTTGCAATATGGTAGAGTTAAAGTGAGGGATTCACTAAAAAACAACAAAAAATGAAAACACTCATTAAATTGTATATTTAATAACTTTTGGATAATTGTTATATTTTGATGAAGAAATATTGCTGCTGTGGTAATATGAAGATATAACAGGTACTAAAATACAAAAAGAAATGTTATTCTGAATCTTGAATATAAAATCCCTATTTTTTCTATGGTCTGATTGGTGAATATATGTTTGTTTGTAAAGCTATCATGTGTCAAATTCACAACCAATTAAAAAATATTACATTTATTTGAAGAAAGTAATGTCGCCATTAATAAGACATGCTCAGAAAAAATCAGAACGTGCTTTCAACTACAGAGATATAGTATTTAAATCATGAAGAAAATGTGATTACCGTGCATAAATTCATGTTTGAAATGTGATATTTAGTGGGGGGGGGGTACTATAGTACCATATTTACATTTAGTTTCAGTTAGCATATGATTGAAATCAAACTGATGGCCTTTTTAGACTTCTCACATTTATTTATATAATATTAAAATCTTTGGTTTAATTTACATTCAACTTTAAAAAAATTTGTTAAAGCCAGTAATTAAAAAAAAAACATGGCCTATTTTTTGGGTACATCTGGTTATTAAACAAATTGCTAAAAAAAAGAATTTATTCTGAGATGAAAATGTCTCCTTGCTAACACTTCAGAAATATAATATATAAATTAAAAGATTGATCTTGCAGCATAATATAAGAAATGTGAAGAGATATGATGAATTGAATATTTTGACAATGAACTGAATGGAATTGGGTAATTAATAAATTAGCTATGGGTCTGCTCTATGGATCTTTCTATAGGACAGCACTATTGATTGATATCTAAACCAAACTTTAGTTTAATGAATATTTAAATTGATGATCTGAAATACAGACCTAAAAGGTATTTCTTCAGAACTAGATAATGCTAAAAATTATATGCCATTAAGATTGTATATCGTAAATGTGTGTGATATTATTATAAGTAGCTTGTGATGAATGCAAAAAACTGATAACTTTTGATAGCCACTATTTAGGGAGAATATTCAAATAATTATTTATATAAAGAATTAAGTAAACTATTACTATGAATGAGGGAAGTTTAAAAATAGAGGTAAGACAAAGGAAATATTACTTAAGTAGTTAAATAGAGATAAAAGATGGCTTCTGGAGGGTTGCATTAGATCCTAAGATCTAGGGGCAAGCCACAAGGTAGGGATTTTATGTACAAGTCTTATGACATCCATTGATTACTCTGGCAACTGGTACTACTGTATGGAGTTTTTTTCCTGTTTTAAGTGTAAAATTAAATAAATATATAATGATCCAATAAAAAGATGAATTATAAAATAAAACACACTTTTTATATTTTGTTTGATTATTGATTATTCATAATAGTTTTCATGTGATTCAAGATATTACTGGAGAAGATTGAAAAATGTTTGAAGCAATCCTTGGATATTCTCAGCAGCACTGGTTGGAGAAATTTTGTCGCAAACTTCTCGATATCCTGAATTAAACCATGACATGCTTCTTTTATGGCCACTCTTAATTTTAGAAATGCCAACTAAATCAGAAGAAGAGGGTGGATGTTCATGCATGATAATGCTTTTTGATCAAAAATCATATATTATTTGATTGGTGCATTACTGTGCATCAACACTGAGAGCTTTGCTTATGGGATTCAAATCACTTGCACAAAATTTGGCCCATAAACAATTCAAAACACTCAAATAACAGTTTTCATTACCATCTGATCTTCAGGAATGCATTTGTGGTGAATAATGCCTTTAGAATACCAACTAAAACAGCCAGTGAATAAATGTTTTGATTCAAATCTTTTATATTCACAACTTTTCTGGGTTTCTTTCTTTGGCTGATCTCTATTATGCACTCAGGTTCTTGATTAACCCTTGCAAATTCCCTACATTTTCTATTGTTTCACCTGGTGAGAGTTTTTAAAAATGCTCAACCTTTCATTTCTGTGTAAAACCTTTATTTTATACTAAAACTCTATAAATTGGTCACAATTTCTTTTTAATTTAATTTTTATAAGTGAATAATGTTCTAAACAATCATATTTGAATTTAATAAATATTTAAAAACTGACTTGTAAATAAAAGTCTAACACCCCCAACAACATATAAGTTGGCAAGTATGAATGCTTTTCTATTTAGAAAGCACCATTTATGTAAATACATAATGGATAGGAAAACAGCATCGATAAATATATAAAGAAAATGACCAACATAGGCTTTATATCAAGTACTATCCATCAGAGAATAAAAATATTTTATTAAAAACTTAAAAATAAACAGCCCAAAGACAATAAGAAATACTTAACAATTTCTTTTATACCGAATGTAACTTCGAAAATTGCTAAAAAATTGACTAACGATTTTAAATTTAGCTTCAGAACATTTCCCAACACTAACCGACTAATAAATAATTCCAAGGATAAAATATAAAAAGATCAAGCCCCTCATGTAGTCTATAAAATAGCATGCCCTAAATTAGGCTGCAAAGCATCTGACTATGGTGAGACTCTGGTTAACATAAATACAAGAGTTTACCAACACAGTTATGCATATAATAGAATAAAAAACAAAAATTAAGAAATTATCGCTCTTCTGGGACCACCAAGCAGCTGCAGGCCACTTATGTGAACCCAGTTCTGCCCAAATAATTTGCACAGAGAAAAGCGATGCCAAAAGAAAAGTCAAAGAGGCTTATAACATAGCAAATGACCTCAGTGCCATTAATAGAAGAAAGGCATGCTTTGCTCTCTCCAAACAATGGACTAATTAATTAAAAATTCAAGCTCATTTGCATACATGTATAACAATTTACAACATAATTTTTATTCTTAAAACTATGAGTATGGGATTTGAATACTAAATCCTGAAAGTGCTAAGATAGTATATTAAATCCTAAATTGTAATTATAGCTTCACTAGCGTATGAAAAAAAAATTGCACATTTATAATTACAACAATGTTAGTGTAAACCAGTGGTGGGCTGTGACATTTTTAAGCAGTGGTGCTTTATTACAGTATCCCAACAAAAAGTAAATAAGTAGAATAAAGCAGAGCAGTTCTAATTTCACAACCATACAACCATTTTATTTTTCCACATGAGTCATTGTTAAACGATCTAATGTATTTTTGTTTATATGAACTGCTGTTTGACAAGTAATAATATCTAGAGCAGATTGACCATTACTTTTTATTTCAACCTGTTCATATAATGTCAATTGAGAAAATATAGTTTTTTTTTATATATTTAATACTAACATTCATCATGAGTTGAAAAATCATGTCACTTTCGAGTAATTATCAATGCTGCGACAAGGAGCAGTCCAATGGGGCTACTTTCATACATTGGTAGAAACCAATGAATCCTGGCACAACTTGCTGAAATTAACCAAATATGACATTTCTGACACTGCTATAATTAGCGTCTTTGAATAGAATTTCAAGCATTGGTTAAAATAATTCTTTTTTAAAAAGTTTAATTAGTTGTATTTACATAATAATTATGCAAAATATTATCTGATTGTTATATTATTATTTTCAACTACAGATCACAATGCCACCACTGGTTTAAACATTTTTTCAGAAAATGAACAAATTCTTTTTTATTTTACATTTTTTTAAAGCAAATGAAAAAGTGTGAATTTGGGATAAATCTATTAAATTCTGCTTTAAAATCTGATATTTGCCTTATAATTTATTAAAACATCAAAAATAGAAATAATGAAATCCAATATGCCGTTACTTTGTATAAATTACAAGAACAAAAAAGTCATATAAAACAGTTAATATAAATATAAATCATACATATAAAGCCTTTTCCGAAATATGGTTTAGTGCCCTTTTCAAATGTTAATAATCTATTATAACATTAATGAATTATATATACAACACCATCTTGTATTCCATAATAAAAGTAAAACAACAACAATAATAAAATAAAATGTTAGCAGAATAGAATAAAACTTTTATTACTTAAATATATGGAAATAAAATAGATGCTACAAAAAAATTAAATCTTTAACTTACACTAAAAATCCAAAGAGAAGACAATTATATGAAACATATTACATTAGAAATAACTTAAATATTTGTATGAATGTTTGGAAAGCTTTGATAGCTTTAGTTAACAACTGGTCAATTAAAAATGAATGGAAAATTATATAAAACAATATATATATATTGAAGCTGTAAATATTTTTTATCTATTTACACTTCACCTAATACTAATATTAACAGCACTAGTATGGGTTTGAACCTAATCTTATATATGTTAACTGACACCCATCTCACTAGATCAGTGGTATATGTATAGTCTATCATCAGTCAGTACTTGTAAGTATAGTATTCGACTATTTAATTTGTAAATTTATTATTAAAACCTTATTAAATGTAAATGTTAAAAGCCATCGTATTTTAAAATTTATTTTTAGAATGTAATAAATTCCTCAAATTTTTGTGAATAAAGTTCTTTCTTTTTGATTGTTTCATTACAAATCTCAATTAAATAGGATTTGTCTAATACAATGACTATGAAATTTAATCAGATCTGTAATATTTTATATTTTGTTTAATGCTTTCTTTAATTAGCAAATGAACTATTGGGGCATGTTCAATGTTGGTGGGGGACTTCCTACTCTTAGGGAAACTGACCAATAAAAGAGGTCACTAGGAAAACGCAGACCATAGAGGGCAATCATGAGTGAATGTCATGTATATTGAATCCGGATAAAGCAGGGCTGGATCATATAAATAGCTAAAATTTTGGCTATCAAATTAATTAGAATCTTGTTCTCAGAGTTACCATACTTCAAGCTAGTTACATTGTAATCTAAATTATGTTGGGGTAAGAAAAAGATCATTTGCTTTCCTCAGACTTCTGGTGACCTTATCTCACCTGCAATGCCGGAGCCTGAAACATCTACTCCGAAAATGTGAACTGTTCCAAGAAATGCTCTCCTGAACAAAGATCTGCTACTTTACCAATGCCTGTTTCTAACCCAAGTCTATTTACGTGCCTTCAGTCCAAAGGTAAAATACTGATATTGCTGTCAGCTGATGAAATCTTGATTAATTGGTTTGTGTCTATTTTCAAATTATATTGTAAGCCTTTTTCTTTTACGTCTATTTAATTCTAAAAAAAAACTGTTATATATAATGTTAAATGTCTATATAGTCCACTTTAATGCTATATAATTTTTTCTTAAATTTGGTGTGGCAATTTAGATATTTTGTTTCTTTAATTTATTTTGATTTATTTGGTTTGCCAAGTTTGTATCAAAACTCAGCTAAATTTAAATCTAATCTGTTATAGTTTCCCCTATTACACAAGGGAAACATAAAATTCTTTTAAAAAAACTAATTGTTCAGCTCGCCTAGTTTTGTAAAAATTGTTTGATGTGTTTTCTAATAATTTTACTTTTATCCTTTCATTATTAAGTTGTTTTACCTGTCTTATAATTAAATCTCACCAGAAGTGAGTTTAATATTTAATTGAAATCATAAATTATAACATGTAATAAGACACTTTGGGTGTGTGGGAGAAAGCCATTTAGTCCATCTTAGTTTTAAAATCTTGCCCATATATTTTTGGATCATTATTAGTTAATTGCTCGGAGGGGGGTGGGGATTGTGTTCAGCATCCTATTACACTGGAGAGCAGATTGTTTAAATCAGGTATTAATTAATTTATTTTGGTCATTAGTGACCGATTTATTTATGCCTGGGCATTATAAGTGTATAGGTGTCATCGTTTATTTATTAATTTTCTTGCTTTGACATATCTTCAGGATCTTTGGAAAGGACCAATCCCACTCCTCATTATTCCCGACAAAGTAGTTGCTTTTCCTACTAGGGATACAATTTCAAACACTTCTAATAAATCAGTGTATGGGAACAAACTGATAAATTATCCCAATATGCTATTCAGTGCCACTATTCTTCAAAGATATGTTTTGGTTGTTGGGCCGGCATATCTTTTCTTTATTCAAACATGACAAAGCCATCCAGAATATCTTAAATGATCTCATTTCTTACAAGCAATGGGAAACTATAACGAATACCACCTTCATTATCCATTTCTTTATAGACCTGCAACAATCTTTCCCAGCCATAATAGCATGCCATTTGCCAACCATTTTATTTTAATCATTTAGGTTAAATTATATATAATTGCAGCTTATGTTAGGCCAAACTATCTTACTCCAGTGCATCCAGTCGGTCTTCATGATTTGGTAACGTATCCACATACGCGATTAGAATCGCACATTATAAAATCTTATATATATATATTCTAGTATAATAAACTAATTACTGTACTTTTGTAATCTATTAGATGAGGGTGAGCCATTATGTATTATCAATGATTTAATTAAGTTCTTCCATGATGTTGGCATGTTAACCAAACCAATCCATTTTATATTTATATATTAATTGCACCAACCACCATATGTTTAGCCGCACCTATAATCTTGTTTTATATGTTAAATTGTATTGCAGTTGCACTCATTAATTTTCATATTAAAACATATGTTTCTAATTGTATATGGCCTCGAATGACCTATTTATTAATTCAGAAGTGCATAATTGCAAATTAAATTATTATAAGGTATGTAACCTTGATTCTATAGACATCTAGATTTTATATTGTTTTATTAATATATATATATGAAAAACAAAAAAGCAAGTTAAACCTGCTAATGCTTGTATTTATGATCAGTAGATGGCGTTTTATCAAAAACACGGTCAAAGCGTGTTTGTTTACATAAATGTCAGAGTAAGCATTCACTACCTCTTTCATTAGTTCCATCCTCAGATCATGATTTCAAGCTGATTTGCTATCATCAGTGAAGGACAGGAAATAAGAAACTAGATCTAAACACTAAACTCTGAGCGTTTATGAAACAATTTCTATTCAGCTTGCAAGCGTGAATTTTTTAGACACATAATGTCTTCAAACTCAGCATAGCAAGCCAGATAGCTATATGGGTCTGATATCAGTTCAGTATCACCACATAGTAGAAGCCTCTGCAATATATATCATTGCAAGAAAAACTTCAAAGGTACATTTATGATAAACAAAAAAGCAAGTTAAACTTGCTAATGCTTGTATTTATGATCAATAGATGGTGTTTTACCAAAAACACCATCAAAGAGTGTTTGTTTACATAAACGTCAGAGTAAGCATTCACTACCTCTTTTGTTAGTTCCACCCTCAGATCATGATTTCAAGCTGATTTGCTATCATCAGTGATCATAAATACAAGCATTAGCAAGTTTAACTTGCTTTTTTGTTTTTCATAAATGTACCTTTGAAGTTTTTCTTGCAATGATATATATTGCAGAGGCTTCTACTATGTGGTGATACTGAACTGATATCAGACCCATATAGCTATCTGGATTGCTATGCTGAGTTTGAAGACATTACGTGTAAATTCATGCTTGCAAGCTGAATATAAATTGTTTCATAAATGCTCAGAGTTTAGTGTTTAGATCTAGTTTCTTATTTTCTGTCCTTCACCGATGATAGCAAATCAGCTTGAAATCATGATCTGAGGGTGGAACTAACGAAAGAGGTAGTGAATGCTTACTCTGACGTTTATGTAAACAAACACGCTTTGACGGTGTTTTTGGTAAAACACCATCTATTGATCATATATATATATATAATCACTTAATAATTTTACTCTAGATCATTCTTGTGTTTATCATTTATTACTTGAATCTCTATTATTTGCTATTTTGTGAAACATATAATTCTTTATTTGAATGAAATGTTTAAATTCAAACCCTTTGTTAATGTTGCCTTGAATATTATTATGATTCAAATCATTAATCAATGTCAAAAACTGTCTGTACCATTCTTGGATGGTTATAGTTTATAGAGGTTATTAATTACACCATTAAATATATATCTTATTTCAAATCTTTTGCTCTCCCTGTCTTCACTGCTGGGCCTAGAGTAATTAAAATCTTGTTAGTATCATCAAAAGCATTGTTCATATAGTCATAGACCCTGGAGCATAGGTAAATAGGTTGATATTTGGTATTGTTCCTGTCTTATAGATCTTGCACATACTAGATGGATATATGTTTGTTTGAATTCTAGGTCTTGTTGAATGAACACACAGTTTTGACCAGTATAATACAAAGTTGTATAATATATAATGAACTGGGTCAACAAAGAAAATATTTAATTTTGTTGGTTTAACTGGGTTTAAATGGATTTAATAATAATTTTTAAAAAAACACGGGAATGGACCGGCCCTTCAAGCAGAGGGGAGAATACCATCAATAGCAGAGCCATCAACAATACCCACAGTCAGATCAAGCTATGCAAAGCATAACATGATCACATTTCCAGATCATGGCCCACATTGGCTGTTGGATTCAAACCCCTGCCATTACAAATCATTTTATTTGTTTTGAGGATCAACCTCAGATCCAGCCAATTATAAGTTATAGTCAGCATGCTTAAGAAAACAGGCACACAATTCAGCTCTTGACATATCCCATGACTAGCTCACACCCAGTCTCAGGGTCCAGCATATTTATTCAACACAAAAAATAACTATACATTAACTTACTGGTGACACAGTGACATGAAAAAGAGAGAAAATAGACAAAATAATATTTAAGCAAACATTAATATTTATTTATGCACACATATATTTAATATAATATAACACAATAAATTTTACATAACAAAATTTTAAATGATTAATTTAGGTTGTAGTTATAATAGTCTGTTAAAGTTCATTTCATTTAAAATTGAGTGTGTTCACAGCTATTTAAAAATATATTTACCAAGGTTTTCATTTTGTGCATATTGTTGAATGGTTTTGGTTTTCATTTGGTTTTGTTTTCCAATCAGTTGGCCTTTTGTTTCTCTATCGGTGGTTTCCAGGGCTTGTCTTTCATTGTTTGGATCAACAATGGAAGAGAGATTAGCAGCACACCAATTGACTATCTAGGCATTTGTTCAGGCATTGGTTCAGGTGATCACAAATGATTTGACAGAGGATTGGAGTTTTAGTGCAGCATGTTACTATTTCAGTGGCATCTGCATTAAAGTGGTCTGCAACTATAATAACTGGTCTGATTTTGCACTTATAGTTCTTCAAACTCTTACTCTACATTTTTAATTCTGTCTGTACTGATAGCAATCTGACTGTACAGCAATAACATGAAGCCAACTGAATAACAATAGAGAGAGCAACTTTATATACCTTTTCTCTCCTGTTTTAATTTATCATGATTTTTAATTTTGATCTTAACTTGAAATCTGTCTTTAAGTTAATTTTACATTTCTTGTTATCTTAATCTTTCATTCAGATTCATATGTTACTTCGATAAGATAGTTTACAGTTTTTTAATTAATTCAACTATTGACTTTGGTTTTATTATCAGTCAGAAATCTTATAAACTAATTAATTACATTTTTGAAAGTTTTCTTTTACAAACAAAATTTCATTTTAACTTTCCATATTTACTTATTTATTCTTTATAAAGGAGTTTTCTTTAAGAGAGAAGAAACAAAGTTTTAAAATCTTTTTCTAAATCTACTTTAGATTTTTCCCCAGCACACTTTTTAACAAATAGTTTTATTATATATAAGCAATCTTTTTATTTTACAAAATTGCATTTTAAAATATACTTAGCTAATCTTATATTTTTTAAAAATTATGAAACATGTAATGCTATATATGTGAGTTTGTAACATATATATTCACTAGCGGTACAATATATTATTTTTGTGTATTGTTATATAAAAATTTTTTTGATGTTATATTGGATCTGTACATAAAAGTTTTATTCTATTTTACTAATGTTTATTTTTGTTATTGTTTTACTACTGTTATGGAATACTAAATGGTGTTGTATATATAATAACTCATTAATGTTATAATAAAATATTAACATTTGAAAAGGGCACTAAACTATGGGCTAAAAAGGCTTTTTATATATGATTAAGATATATTTATATTAGCTGTTTTATATGATTTTCTTTTATTTTTGTTATAATTATTAAAATATTTGAAAAAAAATATAATACTGTGTCAATTTTTACAAGTAATGACATTATATGATGAGTTTCATATAAAAGATGATCAAATCTATGCCATGATTTTTATTGATAATATTATAGACAAATTTATTAACTTCTGTTTATGAAAATAAAACATAAATGAATAACATTAAATTAAATATGTGCATTCTTTTTGTTTTAAATTATTATCAACCAATTAGTGTGTAAAATAATCAAAAATATTTGATAAACAACAAAAAAACATGTTTTTTATTCCAATGACTTTGACTGAAATAAAGACCAAAAAAAAAAAAAGAAACATTCTTAAAAGAAATCTTTCCATTGGGAATAGAGGAAAGATGATTGATATTTGCTGACTTCTTCAGATTTTTTTCCAATTAAAAATCAATATCAACATTATCACAGAATCCACATTATATATAAAAAAAATTATAGTAATACCATTTACAATAAAAGTAAAATAATCTAAACAGTAGAACTACCAAACTTTTTTTGAAGAACACCATATTGATTCTCAGTGAATATGAGAGTTATCAAGTTAATAGCCCATTTTGAAAATGACAAATATAATCACTTGCTATGATGTTTGTAAACTATAAATCCATAGTTGCAGTCTTTGTACATACACAGTGCTCCATTTCTGATATCTTTTTGGTTGATTTGTAAACAAGTGAGGCACAAAATGTTTACCTACTGACCACTTTTTCAAATCGTCTATTAAAATTTTACAGGCAATGGTTTGGGAAACAATAGTGGATTCCTCAATGAGTCAGACAGACACCCAGTGATTAGCTAAAAAAATTTTGCCATCTGTCAAATTTTTGCATGCTTTATTTCCAATTGCTTTAAATATTCCAGCCATCGATCACCTTCAATGTTTTTTCTACTATCATAAAATCTTGCAAACAATTTCTCAATTGAAAACAAAATTTAATGTTAGTGTTTTGTGTCATTGAGGATCTTCTACAATGGTATCATATCTGCTATTATCCTACAAATTATAATTTATATTTCAGATATGCTAGTGCCTTTATATTTTTGCAATGATTAGTTAAACTATGCCACTATGTAATACATGCATTGATTCAGAGATAGTGCTGCAGTGAACTTGGAGAGAGAATCAGTTACCTTTTCAATAGGTCAAACAATATACATATCATTTAATAGAGAAAATAATTCAGATGTGCAAATCATAATAAAACAGTTCATAAGTGAGACTCCAACAGAATCATTTTAACAAAACTGTAAAAATACTTGCTCCTTTTTTGTGTTAACGCTAATTTATTTCTTAATAAAAAATTGTTTATTATTGTGGCTTTCACAATGGAATTAATTTCTCAGGGAAATATTATACTTTCAGTGCTACCTACTTAATAGCCATTAAAATTATTTGGATAAACATAAATGAGAACAAGCAATAAAATCATAGTAGGAAAGAAGAGTACTTTGATTTAGTTATGCACTTTTTTTTGGAAGGTTAGTGAAGTAATAGAATGGGGGTCTCAAAAGCTCAAATTATGGATCAAGGCTCAATTTACCACCTATGGTGTTTCATATCATATGACTAATGACAAATCATTTAACTATCACTAAAATATCATGAAGGGCTTCGTAACTTAATTACTGTTATACCAATGACCTAATATTAAAATTAAGGCCAGCTGAATCTTATATTTTTATATCACAAGAATTTATTTTCCAGCTAACCATCTTATAGTATACTAGCTAGCTATGTAGCATTAATCACTGAAACACACAGGCTTATTATATACATGTGTCTATATATGTAATATATAGGGTATATGGTGGCCTTTGAGCATTCCATCATCAGATTTTCAATTGGATGGACGGTTGAAGAGTTAGAATGTGGAGTAGATTGACGCCTGTCTATTAAAGTATGAGGTTTGGCTATCTTAATATATATCTGAGCACTTATAGCATATATGTGTAGAGGTGATAATCTGGACCAACTGATGATTGCTGGTTTAGCATGAAATATGTATATTGGTGATTATTTATCTTTTCAACATATATGTGTTCAAGTGCATCAGTGTTATGAGATAGTGTGGAGAGTGGTGGGTCGTGTGAAAGTCTGTGCTCATATACCCTATATGTAGCATTAATCAGTAAATGAACTAGATAGCTATTATTAGCACAGAAATTAGTGGCCAGAAAAATATAGGATGGTCAGATGAGTATTATTGAGTATAAAACACAACAATATTATTGTAACATCTGGTGGTAAAAAAACTATCTTCTTCAAGTGCTGGCCACATGGTTTTACATGTAAGCTGCTATGTTCAGACTTCTAAAACCAAATGCATGAATTCACGATAAAATCCAAAGGGAAACGTGAATTAATAAATTGACCACCAGATCAAAATCGGTTTATATAACTATTTATTTTAATAATATTAAATTTTAATAACTAAGTAATTCTGAATTTGACACCCAAATATTTTTTAAATATAAAATAAATTACTTACAAGTTATTTATGTTTCCACCCTAAGGCTTACAAAAATAACAATTTAGATCAATATAGTCTTTTAGCATTTCTAGATCCCAACTGTGACCTTTATATGAAATATCACTTAATATTGAAACTAAAGCAGGTCCTCTTTTCTTTTAAATATTTCTTTTCACTTGAAAAGATTGGCTTATGAATTAATGCCTTTTGTCCATTTCATTCTCTCGAATTACCTCAATCTCCCAAGATTATTTTCCTTTTTAATTTTAGCCTGTTTCACTACAAAACAGCTAATTATATTTATTAATAGATTTTGTCTTATCATTAATTTTTTTTTTTAAACTTGAAGGAAAAGTGTAATTTAAAAATATAATTAGTTATATATTAAAATTATAAATATATGTTAATTAAATGTATTAAAGTATATAACTAACACACATCTACGTAATAACATTACCACCAAAGAAGAGCGTACAGCATAGGCCATCTATTTATATATATACTAATTTATTATTCTCAATAAAACTTTCAAAATCTTCATATATCAGCATTTTTGGAAAGATTTATTTTTGCAAATTTAAATAAATATAGGTCCGTAAAAGTTTTTATTTATGAGCATTTTTTGTTTTTTAAAAGAACACTATATAAAGACAATTCATTTTATTATTTTATCAAATATTATCAAGAACATCAAAGCATTCCGATTAGCCATTTATTAAATGCAAACTCTTGTTAGAGTTATTATTATCAATTAAACAATTAAAACTGTTCAGTTAATCTTAAATTTTAGGCAGGAAATATAAGGATATGTACTTTGATTTACTGTTCTTTTTAATAAAATAAATGTTGAAACTCATATTGAGTAGTAATATATAAAAAGCAAAAGAGATTTATTTAAGCCATGGCAACCGTTTTACAACTACAGTATGTTTTTTTTTTTAATAGATTTTTTTTAGTTCAAAAATTATTAAATTAGCTGTATATATGAGAAAAAAATAATAATAAATAAAACCGTAGATTTTTTAAATATATATTTTACGAATGCATATGTTTGAAATGTGTGTTAAAATATCAAAAACTTAATGCGTATATACATTTCAATATTTTTAAATCAATATTCGCCATCTTTGTTTGAAGCGATTATACCGCCACGAGCGGAGACATTCTGCTTTGATTTAAAATTGATGTCGCATAATATGAAACCGTAGTTAGCTATTAAATAAATTATAATTTCTTTTTGCCTTGTAAATTGTTATTATTATTTTTATTACAGAATTTGAATCACTGTATTAATTTTTTTTTTTGTAAAACAAAAATTTTATTTAAAAAAAACTACAACATCTAAAAATGTTTCCTTTCTTCTCTACCATTATTTACTATTTATCATTAAAAAACAGGCAATGTTTAAGCTCTAAAAAGATGTAATTGTTTGTTATAAATGAGTCTTTAATAATGCAAGGACTCCAACGCGATAAATTGTAATAAATGGGAGCTCTTAAGTTGGCAGCTTTGAAAAAGCTCTGCATTTGCCGCAGGCTGACACTGTAGCTTTCGTTTGTTACGCAGACGTCAAGCTTAGCCTTTTTTAAATATTAACTTCTGAATGCAAAAATAATAAACGCTGTTAAAAAGATAATGCTATTTTGCGAAACAAAAGTTTCAGAAACATACTGATATTTAACAGCCGAGAGCGACAAGGCGATCATTTAAACAACTTCAACGTTATCGGAAAATAATCAATGAATCAAAAAAGAAAATAAAAGCATTTATAAAAGATGAACTGTTTCGAACAATGCGATGTTTATTGAAGACAGTTAGTTATCTAGCAAAGGGTGTGTACATGCTTAAACTTTGCGACATAAAAGGTCTTTCTTTTGCTTTTGATGGCTTTTATCTTCACTAAACATTGTGAAAATGCGTGTGCGCGCATATTTACGTATACAGTGGCTAATAGTTGTAGTTTTGATTTCACTTCTGTAGTCACCTAATCGTTGATATGTACATTTAACAAAATTTTGATAATAAATATTGTATTCATTCACGTGCGTTTAATTTTAAGCTAATAAGCATATATGCAAGTTAAAATCTTAATATGCATATACATGCTACAAAAGAAAAAAAAAAGGAATAATAGCTACTACTAAAGAGATCTATACAATTTTTCTTTTTAGAGCTCATAAAAGTTCAAAGTAAGAATGATAATAATAAACAGCCTCTCATAAATCAGTAAGGCCACCCCCCCCCCACACACACAAGAAAACAAAAAAAGTAGAAATGAGTTTTGAGATTTCACTACAAATCAACCTGTGATCCCCATAAATACATCTCCACATGTAGAATATGCTGTAACATTTTTCTTATTACTTCATATTTTACATTTTGTCTTTTAATTTCCTCAGCAGAAAACCTTCCTTTCTGAAATACTTTAACATGTCTAACTAATACAATTTTCATCTTCCTCCTTTCCTTATGTATTGATGTCTATATTTACATATCATACCATTTCCAACCTTCTTATATATGGACCAATACTATTTTTATACCAAAACTTTACTCTTACAAGCGTTTCGACTGTCCTGCAGTCATCATCAGAGCTAATAGTTAAAAATATATGATAAAAAAATGTTTAGAAGTAATTAAGAAAATGTAAGTAAAAAAAATAGTAATAAAATGATAGGGTATATAGGAAAATAATATAAATAAAAAAATAAAATTAGATAAGAGTAGAATAATAAAATTGAAATTTATTCTTTATTATGGTTAGTAAAATGTATGTTTTGATTATGTATATAAGTATGTGTATAAAATTTATTAATTGTATAATTATATATTTGGATTTTGTAGCTCTGATGATGACTGTAGGGCAGTCAAAACTGTAAGAGTAGAGTTTTGGTATAAAAATAGTATAGTCAAGTGTATAAGAAGATTGGAAATGGTATAAATCTGTCTAATTGTGGCTTATAATATATTCTCTACCATATCTTCTCCATAGAGACAACTAATATTTGCACTTCTTTAGAATGCTTTTGAGAAAATCCTTATAACATAAATGAATCTACCTCTCCTATAAATCCCATGCACAAGTTCGCTATAAAACACCCTCTTAGGAAGTCTTCCAATCTTCAATCCAACAAGTGTGTTGTTTTATAATGATGCATTTATCAACACCACTTCCAGCAAGCTGAAAAACATAGTGATTGATTTTACAATCTTGCTATTATATTTTTAAAGTTTTGTGAAGTATCTATAAGTACAAATTTTCCAATGCCTTTGTATTGCATTGATGAAGTGTCAACAGTTCACTTTTGTATAATTAATTAGGTAAAATAACTCCACATACAGCTAATTTGACTGCAGTAAATTACTTCTCTAAGAAATCAAAGTAAATACTTAGTAAATTTTATACAATGCATTTTTTCATAATAATCTAATAATTTATTAATTTGGGCATCAGAATGGCAGAGTTAAGTCATGGATCATGGTCCTTGGACTCTAGAATCCAGTAATGCACTAAAGCAATCGGTTTTATTACTACATGCTTAAAATCCATGAGATTTTATTGTTTTTTCAGATTTAAATACTAATAACTATTAGTAGAAGGGTATTGTCTTGGAAGATTTAATGGTAGACATTGAAACTAAAGGTCCATATATTATATTAGCTCAGATCTGTTTATTTCAGTATTCATGCATTATGCAACCTCTCTCATAACAATGAGACTAACCATTCGATTACCTTCCAAAATTGATCAATTTGCCCATAGCTTTTGACTTCTCTAAGAAAGCTTTGTAATGTTACTAATCAATTTAATAGTGTTCTGTTTCCTGGACAAGTCCAGGCAGCAACCACACACAATTCTTCCATTTTTCCATTTGGTTCTGTTCATTGCTCACTCTTCAATTTTGCACATCTCTTCCCATCTCTTAAATCAATCAGCATGGTCAATGTTCTCCATCCTTTCTTTTTATTTCCATTCACCATTTTCTCTAAAGCATATTTCATTAAATTATCATTTTTTTCTTAGTATTGTCCAATCCAGTTTCTATTTCTATCTCTAATTTTCTTAACCAATCTTTTTTATTTATTCTTTCCAAAGCATCTGTATTTGTATTTTTTCTTCATTATGATTCAATCAATTGATCAATCATATTCTGTCTTGTGGAGAAGCCCAGAGAGCAGGCACATCATCAGTTCATCTATTTTGCCATTCTGTTCTCTTAATTACCCAGATCTTTAATTCCATGTAACTCTCTTCATGTCATATAATGCAGCAATGTCAACCCTTTTCATCATTTTTTCATGTTTCTAATCACCATTATCTCCAAAATGTCTTTATTAAACCACATCCAATACATTTTCTCTTTGTATATTTTATTTTCTCAATCAATGTTCATTTTTCATTTACTCTTTTCAAAACTTTATTTACTCAGAGGCAAAACTCTCCATACAGTAGTGCAACTTGGATGCAGGAAGGTTTGTGCATAAAATATCTATATAGTACCTACTCATCCAATATCCCCAGACTAGTTTCTAGCTTGTGGCTTTCATCAGTGAGAAGCCTTGGATATGAGAGCACTGCAAGCAGATCTTAGGATCGAATGCAACCTTCCAGCAGCCTCTTTTTACTTTTTTTAGCTGAGTCCAAAATGTAATGTTTGATGGTTTAACTTTTTTATTTATTTTATTCACCCAATTGCTTTTTTCATCTATCTCCATGATCACATCTCAAATGTTTCCAATCTGTTCATTATGATTATGTTATTGTAATGAATTACCTTAATTACTTAAAATTATAAATTTATTAAACGCACATTGATTACGTAGTAATATTTATACGCAAATTATCTAGGTTATAGCCTCAGTAAATATTACTTAATTACTTATGTTAGAAATCATGTTTTCATGCTTGATTGTATCCCCAGGTTTAATTAAGGGCTTGATTAATTGTTTGAAAAGTGATTAATTATAGTTTGCATATTGGGATTAATTTTGTAGTGCATAGTATGCACTGTCTAAGTCATCTAAATTTTTCCGATAATAGGATTTTTTTACATGTAATGCTAAGAGTTTTAGTAAATATTGCAGGAGTAAGAAACCAAGATTAAAGATAAATATTAAAAAGAATAAAGTAATGTTCAATGGATTTTTCTAAAATGAAATAAAGATTGACAATCATGAATTATAATTGAAAAAATAGTGGTTGAAATTAATTATAGAATTAAACTTGGTAGCAATAACTTAGTATTAAATAGACATTTGCCTATATGCTTGAAAAGAAAGATTTTTAATATTAGGGATCTTAGTATCTGGGCAGTTAATTAAAATAGCAAAACAGAGACTTCAGACCACTCATATGAAATTCATAAACTCCTTGGTGTTCCAAAAATATTCTGTCTTTAGGTTTATATAAAAAATCACCAATTTTTTTGCCAGTAGAAAAAGAAGTCTTTATATTAAAACAAGATAGTCTTCTACTGATTTTATCAGTAACCCCTTTAATATAAGGTAAAATTACTCTATTAGAAGAGGAATTGTCAATTCTATCCTCTTTTCTTTTTAGTATTAATGTTATGTAAAACCTTACATATGATGTTTTTATTATAATTATTAGAAAGTATAATATTTTTTGTAAGTTCTATTTCTTGAGTAAGATGTTCTTTATCAGATCAATTATAAGCTCTAGTCAAAAATTTTTTTGCTACAGAAAAAATTTGTGCAGGATGATGATGAGAATTAAAATTAAGATATCTGTTTGTATGGATGGATTTTCTGTAAACTTATATTGATAATGTTTCATCACATTTTCTTGCAATTAAAACAACTAGAAAAGAAAGCGATCTGTTATTTTCCACTTACATAGTAAATTTAATATTTGGATGCCAATTATTTATAAAATAAAAAAAGAATTTAAGGCATCAATGCCATAAGGCCACATGACAAATGTATCATTCACATATCTAAGCCAAATAGGTTTTTTAGTAGCTGCACATAATACTTGACTTTCAAAATTATCCATGAAAATATCAGCAATTACAGGTGACACTGGATATCCCATAGAAAGTCCTTTAATTTGTTTAAACTTTTGAGAATTATAAACAAAAAATGTATTTTCAAAGCAATGCTTCACTGATAGAATAATAAAATCAGGTAAATTATCATATTGTGCTATTATACTTAATATTTCTTCAACAGGAATATTAATAAACATAGAAGAAACATCAAAACTAACCAATAAATCAGTTCCAGTTTTAAGTTTTTAATTATAGAAATAAAATGGCTTAAATTTTTAATTCTTGATGGAATCTTGTCTGTCAATGGTTGTAAGCATTGGGCTAAATATCGAGCCAAAGCATGTGTGGGAGAACCTATAGCACACACAATAGGTCACAATGGTATCTCAGGTTTATGAATTTTAGGCAAACCATAAAATTTAGGATATAATAAAGAACCTTCTCTTGGAGAAATTTAAATTTTAAATTTCTTCATCTATACTAGAATGTTTGATTAGACATTTTGTTTTTTTCTCTAAATATGTCAGAAGATCTCTAATAATCTTTTTATAAGTTCCATCATTTAATAAATCTACAATTTTATTATTATAATCTAAATGATTAAGTACAACCATCGAATTCCCTTTATCTACTGGAATAACCACAATGGAATCATCTTTTTTTAAATTTTGAAGTGCAATAAATTCTCCTTTAGATAAATTATTTTTTGGTGGTTTCATATTTTTTAAGACATCACAAACTTCAAATCTAATAAGATCAGCTGTGTGTAAGTCTATATTTTTTAAGGAAGATTCTATATTGCATATAATATTTTCAACTGGAACCCGTTTAGGTGCCACTACATAATTAAAACTTTTCACCAACAGAGAAATTTCATCAGAAGAAAGTTAACGATGGGATAAATTTTTTACATGGGAATCACTCACAGTATTATTAGTAAATTGTTTTTCCTTTCTACTTATTAATAAAGCAAATTTCTTTTTTTGTTTCAAAGTTTTAAATTCTGAATCTTTAAAAGATCGAAAATAGACAATTTTATCAAAAATAGACCAAAGAATGGGATGGATAATATTGCTTAACGTTATACGTTAAAATTAATAGGTGAAAAAACTGAGGGAAATAAACATTTTGATAAACCTCATACTGCAAATGCTGAACTACTTCAAGTTGAATCTCATTTCCCATCTCACACTGAGTCACATTATTGTTTGAGATCTAACGATTTTTCTTTCAAAAGTTAACCCTGATAATGGCAGTTTCTAGTCCATCGAAATATTGGATTGTGATGCAAAATAATACACAGTTTATTCCCAAAAACAATAATTTATGTACATCATACAACCGTGAAAACATTAAGTATAATATTATATATATATATATATAGTTTAAATTTTAATGGTTAAATGCTACTCAGGATGGAATACACTGCTGTAGGCTGTCTATAGTTATTATTGATTTTTATTTTATATTGGTATATTAAATATTGCAGATTTATTCCAAACATTTTTGATTATATGTATATGAAAAATAAAGTCTTAGATTATACCACGCATAATTTAAATTAAAACACAATTATACATGGTACAAACCAAATATAACCCTTATTAAAATCATATAACCAAGAAAATATTAATATAATGTACATAATAGAATACTTCCAGTATTTTAATATTTATAATATTTGAGATTAAGATTCATATCTGTATACAATAAATATTTTAAAATACTTTCTAACCCAACATAAGACAATAATTAATAAGAAAATAGAACTGTCTATTCTTGTGCATTTATTAATATAGAGGTTCATCTTAATCATTTAGGTTATAAAGAATGACTATTTAAATCAATCTGCTACATATCTAACTATGTTTCAAATTGACTTCTTTCAATAGCTGATAAGACTGAAAGTTTTCTCAATTTAAACATTGTCAACAATACAAACAAATGAAAATATGTAATAGGGTATCTCAGTGTTTTGATATTTCTTAATATTTAAGATTAAAAGTTATTACTGTACAATAAATATTTTAAAGATCAATTTCAAGCATATTTATATACACTACATGATTGTTTTAAATATTTTTTCTTTCTAACTTAAATGACTGAGACAAATCTCTTTAAAACAGTAGTCAACTCTCCATACAGTAGTGCCACCCTGTGCCAACCAGAGTAATCAATGAATGCTAGAAGGCTTGTGCATAAAATCCCTATCTAATGCCTACTCATCCAATATCCCCAGACTAGTTTTTGGATTGTGGCCATCGTCAGTGAGGAGCTTTGGATCTGAGAGCACTGCACCTAGATCTTAGGATCTAATGCAACCCTCTAGCACCCATCTTTTATCTCTACTTAACTACAAAACTGTGAGAATGAAATTGAAAACACAAAAATATTTTCAATCTAAGCTCAATAGCTTATATAGTCATATGGGTCTGAACTCAGTTCAGCACCCATACATTTTGGTGTCTTTGGCTCTTTAACAACCATAGCCACCACTATCCTATTAGGCAGGATTGGTGTTAAACCATTAAGCATCACATGATCACTATGTGATCACTATCTTATACTAGCACAAAATCGTTTATAAACAAAGCAAAACTCTCCATACAATATTGCTGGAGGGTTGCATTAGATCCTAAGATCTACGTGCAGTGCTCTCAGATCCAAAGCTCCTCACTGATGATGGTCACAAACTAGAAACTAGTCTGGGGATATTGGATGAGTAGGCATTAGATAAGGATTTTATGCACAAGCCTTCTGGCATTCATTGATTACTCTGGTTGGCACAGGGTGGCATTACTGTATGGAGAGTTTTGCTTTGTTTATAAACAATTTTGTGCTAGTATAAGATAGTGATCATGTGATCCCCACACTAGTTGTCTTTTATCAGTGAAGAGCCTTGAAACTGAGAGCACTGAACTAGATCTTAGAATCTAATGTAATCTTAATCAGCAGCCACTTTTTAACTATTCACTTATCTATAAAGCTACAAGACCATGTTCATTCTCTTGTATAGACATAAGATGATAAAAGCCAGAATCTAGAAACTATTATGGGAATATTAGATGATTAGACACTAGATAGGAATTTTATGCAGAAACCTTCTTGCATCTAGTGATTACCAAGACTTGCATTGGATGGCATTACTGTATGGAACAGTTGGCTACTATTTTAACAGGTTGTGTAAACATAGGAAATGGTGACCATATGATATTTTAGTGATTTGATAAAAATATCTTTACTAATAAATAAAGCACAAGAAGAAACAGCTGCCCTATTCTTGTTAATTATTGACTTATTCTGGGTTTGAAGGTTTTTTAAAAAATATTTATTGTATAATAGTATGAGTCTTAGTCTTGAATAATATATATATATATATATTGTAATGGTATGTATCCTCTCAATAAGTTAAGGCAGTCGCATCTCATTATAATCAGATTTAAGGTCTTCATATAGGATGCCATGAATGATGTGATTTAATTTTAATATAAAACTATATCTGTTCCAAATAAATAATTTATTAGTAGGTTATTAATATAAATTATATCTAAACCACATCAAATCAATCTTCACCTTAATTGATTTAACCATTACACTTAGATTTCAAACTCAGGGAAGTTTAACAATTGACTCTCTTCAGGGGTTCCTATCAATATACTAGCGTAATAATAATATATCTCACTAACTCTTTAAAATGGGTTTCATGAAGTTAATATAATAATCAATAAAGATTATATATTAAATGTTTGATCTTATCTTATAAACCAAATAAATAAATAAACCAAATAAATAAATAAAACAAATTAAACACTTCATTTAGTTTAATACAAAACATAACAATTGAAATTTAACAAATAAATAATCTAAACTTTATAATATATAAGAATTATTTATATATCTAATATCTCATATTTAAAATATAAGATAGTTCTATTTACCCATTGTAGATATATTTTTAAATTTATAACACTACATGATTTAATAATTGAAAAGGTCGTGAATAAAGATTTTGTAACTTATATAAAGTATATATATATATATCTAAATATTAAGATTACTATATTGAAACTATCATATAGTAATTAGATTATACAAATAATAATTTAATTATTTGTATGTAATATTTTCATCCGTTAAAATGATTATATGTAATTTATGATCATTAATAAAAAATAAAAAATATATATAAACATATTTTATACCAATGTTAATCATCTATCCAACTGTAATAAACAATGGTTATTAAACTATTTGAATTAGTACAAACAAAGTAGTGTTATGTCATAAACAAAAAATATGTAAATTGAAGAATAATTTAATTTCTTATCTCTAAATTCATTCTATCCCTTTAATATATTTATATGCCTTTCCCATGTTAATATTTTTTTTATCCCATATCTAACTTTTTATTAAATATATATAGAAAATATTTTAAATTATTGATCTTCTCTTCTTATTCATTTCTTCAATGAAATGAATTTAGTGATAAAGGAAATGAGATAAATGTTCACCAATTGTAATTTTTAAGAGTGGTAATTATAAAAGTTAATGCAATAGTCCTAGATGTTCCTGGAATTTGTGAATTAAAATCCTTTGAAGATAAAATTCTTAATTATGCATTAAAGAAGATAATATGAGATCTCAAGTTGATGTTTAGTTTCCTCCTTGTATATAGATATCATCTTATTTTAGACACAGTTCTTTTATTAGCTTATAATTCCATTTCGAAGATATAGCTTATATATAATTTTAAAGGTATTTGGCAAAAGTTGTTACTCATATACATATATATATATATATTTGATTAGACAAGTGCATTTTATATATCCTACAATAAAATTGGGGTTCTATTTGCTTTGCATTTTTTTTAAAATATAAAGTTCATTAATTTAATTTACTTTAAGTTTTTGTAAAATGTTTTTTTTTTTAAAAACGATCTTTATATTTAAAACTCCAATTAGAATGATCTTTAGAATACAAAAATATATTCAAATTAAGTAATTTGGAAATTACTTTCCTTTAAGAAATATTAAAATTTTTTTCTATTAAGCTTTCTTATTAAATCATTCAAAAATTTGTATTTTATCCTATACACTGTTCTTTAAATCAAACATAATATAAGTCCTTATGAGGATATTGCTGAAAACATAGAATCTTTAATCTCTCCTTTTTTAAATTACACCTGGGTCTCTTTTTACGCGGACTTATTTAACACAATTTTGAAGTTACGCGATTCCACGTTTCTCGGAAGTCGAACTTCGATAATGCGCTATTACTTTAAATAATAAATTTCGCGTATATTGAAAGTAATAGCACATTATTGGAATTCGACTTTCATCTTAGTAATTTCAATATTTTCAGTGCTTTATAATAGTAAGATTTTATGCAATAATGAAATTAAAATCATGATTTCCACATTCTATGTATACACACATTAAATTTTACAAGATTATAATGTAAATTTGTTCAAACATTGCGCATGTTAATTTTGCATTTTAAATCACATTCTGTTTTTACTTTTTAAAAAAGAACGTAATCAATTATTAATCATTTAGTGTCTGCAAGTTTATTTTTAATCAGTAATAGCAGTGAGCACAATTAAAACTGAAAATTAAAAAATTAAAGACAAAATAAGAATTTAATTTTTAGTTGTTAGATTAATTACTAATTATGTTGTCACCAGAAAAACATTAACAACATGAGAGTGACATTGGAGCTAGTTGTATTTTCTCATGTGAAGAATCTGATTTTTTTACGAGTTTGCAAACGAACTTGTTTATCGGCAAATCGTGATAATAATTAAAACGTGTATAAAAAAATGTAAATTACTGTAAATTATGCATAAAAATAAATTGTTTTGAATAAAATTAAATATTATAGTTAAAAAAAGTTTGTCTTGTATCAATTTTTTTTCAAATTTGAAAATTTTTATTAGTCATATTTTATTTCCTTTTTTTTTTTTTGCACAATTTTAAAGTAATTTTACATTGGTGCTTTGCTTTTAGGCGATTTTAGAAAAATCTCAGTCCGTATCCCCCCTTTTTCAAGGTAAGTTACGTCTACTTTTGTGAGATTTCGTTTGCGGGCGATTTTAAAAAAATCTCAGTCCGTATCCCCCCTTTTTCAAGGTAAGTTACGTCTACTTTTGTGAGATTTCGTTTGCGCGTGTTTTCTGAGGAACCTATTTATCACGTAAAATGAGACCCAGGTGTATTTGATTTTTCCTATTTATAGTTGCATGAGCTTGCTAAAGCATATCATATTATATATTGTGATATTACAATTCTATATTAAATCATTGAGTTAATTATCACCTTGTCAATTGTCTTTATTAATGAATTAGTATTTCAATAATGGTTTTTCATTGAAAAATACTAACTTACTAGGTTACATATTTATTTTCATAAATATAATAGAAATAAAAATATAATGTATACATATATTGATTATACATATGTCTAAGTAATGTATACTTGTACAATATATATATATATACATATATATTGAAACAGATATTACTGTCCTTCTATCTGTTTCACCTTTATGTCTCCATAGACACATCTATGCCGGTTTTGAAAACTCTTCAGTATAAGTGTGTATGTATCCATGCAGTGGTATATGCCTTTACACAGCTGTATATATATGTTTACACAGTTGTATATATATCCACACAGCGATATATTCATTTACACAGTTATATATGTAATCACAGTTTTATATGTATTCAAACAATTGTATGTTTATTGTCGCACATACAAGCACCTGTAAATGATAATGATATTAATTTTTGTATAGATATTGCAGCATTTATATAAATAATATATTGTATAAGGGTTATTTTGTTTAGAAAATGTGGCCAAATATTCTTTAACGTTTGGTTTAAATAGATTATAAAATCACATCGAAATTCACAGATTGGTAATAAAAGGTTTAGAATAATGGAATTATCAATTACATCGAAGTTCACAGATTGGTAATAGAGCTATTTAGAATAATTGCAGGTGGGATCAGATGGTCCCTAGGGTATTGACATTGTCCTGGAGCTCATTACAAATTCATTCAATCGATTCATTACATTTAGTGAATTTCTTTTCCAGATCAAACAGTAAAAGTTTGGGAAAAGATAAAAAAAAGATAAGAATCAAAAGAGACGAAGGTAAAACTTGGAGGAAGTTTGAATTGTGTTTTAAAAATAGATAGTCACTCTTTTGATCTAGGGAATATAATTATTGCAGATTTTTTTTGGGTTTTTATTATTCTTTAGCTTGCTTTCCTGTAAATTATTGTGGAGACCAGAATCCAAAATGATCGAGTAAAATAGTATATTTACTGGCTCTTGAGCCAGATGGCTGCTTTTAGTTCCTCTAAACATACCTTTGAATAGACTTTCCAGCAACCTGCATGGAGAATATGAAGAAATTTAACCTATCTGAAAGGCCACTGAAGATTATGATGCTGTCAGACGCCCTATTCCCGCCACTATCATTGATATACGCTTCAAGTCCAATCAAGGAGGCAGAGAGATGGTAATAATTTTAAAAAAACTGCAGTATGAACTTTAATCTATAAATTCTTATAACACTTTAAAAAGAATGTTCTATCTAAATTATAAAAACTCTTTAATTTTTACCCTCTTATAAAAAGAAACTATTAATCTGTGTAACTTTATATATAATGTAAAAGAAAAAAAGATCACTTACTTTAATTTTATAAACTGCCGAAATCTTTTATGGATTAAAAGATTTCATATTTTTTTTATACTCATTAAATGTCCGAAATTTATTCTTTTCAATTCCTACAAACTAACGGTCTTGCCTAATTTCAGTAATTTTAATATTTTGTTTAAATGCATTTGTTATGTTTAATATGTGATAATATGCTCAGATTTCGAAACAGTGAAACTAAGTAAGTAATTTATAAAGGAGACAATTGTGATCTTCACTTAGACATTTTAAAAGCATTGTTTATTTTATTAAATCATTGTTTCGAAATTATCATTGGTAATAAACGAATGCGCTAACCACTCATTGTTATCATAGTTATATATATATTGTAAAATCGTATTTTTTCAAGGTTTGCTTAACCGATCTTATATTATAACCTTTGATATCTATTAGTTGGAAGGGGATATATATTGTCTAGAGATGATAAAGTATATTTGCTAATGTTTGTATTAAGTCCCATCGAATATACTTTCCCCCCCTTAATTAAGAATATTTATATGCAGATTCAGGATCTTAACTAGATTATTTTTATATAGTTTAAGCCCATTTTATTAGCATACTTATAATGCTAATTTTAAGAACTGTTTTGAATTAGCTTGACAGATAAAAGCTATCTGTTTTAGGCGCAATTAATTATATGCATACTTATTGCTTTATATATATATATTGCGTGCATTGTGGGTGTGTTTTTATATAGTAAACTTATATGTGTTACGTTTTGCTCCCTCTGACAAGGGTTCACGGTAACAAACCGCCCCTTTATTTAGTTCGGGTTATGGCTATCTTCATTAGAACTGGGGGCATGCGGACCCAGATTTTTCCTAAAGCCAATCCGACTTCCTGAACTTTATGTTCATATATCAATAGCAGCAAACCGTCGGTCTCAGAGCAAACCGAGCATTTGATGCTGAAGCTCTTGAAGAATCACACACTCGCACTGCAAGTTTAATTCTTTAATATTTTATTATAGCGCCATAGCACATATATGGAGACCTAATGGTAACCAGTTCTTTTTCCCATAGTAATTAATCATTCAGCTTTAGACTGGAGTTTGAATCTGGGTTATCAGGTTGAATCTGCATGATTCTGAGTTTATTTAGTTGCTCATTTTATTAGTATATATAACAGCCATTAAAACTGGCTGTACTCATCATCATCTCTACTAAAGTATCAACTTCTAACTTAAGCAAGTCAAATTCATAAGAGGAGCATATTAAATAATTAGGCATGACCTCTATAACTCACACACACATGTACTGTAATATGTTTAAAAGGCAACAGATGTACTTGATAACAGTCCCAACTATTGTAGCATGCTTGCCTGTATTGAATACCTTGTGAAGATTATACAATCCCAGCCATTATGATATTTTGTGTTAGATCATTTGTTATTGTTTTAATAAATCCTTTTAAATATAAACTGTTGTATATCTTTCTTGCTCAGACTCTAGATCAAACCAAACCACAGTATTTTATCCAATCCACAGTATATTATTAAATGTCACAGTTCATTACTCCAATTTCTTAATGAGTTTATATGCTGTATGTGTATGTCTGGTAGTTAAGATTAATAGAGTGTTAAGTGTTATATATCACTTATTTAGTTAGGTTAGTAATGACCTTAGGTCTCGTGTTTCTTCCTGTTCTATGTCGGCTTGCAGTTAAATGAGGACTGAGTGTAGCCTCAGGAATGTCACTCATAAGGTGTTAAATTTGAAGTACTGGCAGATGAGTTGGAGTTTGGTCGGACTAGGGGTCTCAACCACCTCATTCCGGTCAGCTCTGGTATATTTTGCTTGGGCTCTGAATTTTGTTGCATGAGTGTACAAATCTGACTGTTACAATATATATATATATATCATCAACTGTTATCAGACCATTGCAAGATGAAGATCTTTTCAAGCCCAATCCATCTTTCTTGATCTCTAGTCTCTCTTCTTTGCATCATCCCTGCACCCTTTCTTATTTCATTAATCTATCTGACATGGGGTTCATTCTGGGTTTTTTACTATCTCTTGGAATCCAGTTTAAGATTTCAATTGTCCATCCATTGTCATCTCTTTCAGCAATATGTCCAGTCCAATTCCTCTTTAGTCTTTTAATTCTTTCAACAATGTCAACAACACCTCTTCTTATTATTGCTAACATCATTTCTCCTTACTTCCTTTGAGTGGTCTAAAGTCTCTATATTGTTTTTCTATTAAGTGTCCAAGTTTCAGGTCTATAAGTAAGAACTGGTAAAGCACATTTATTAAAAACCTTCCTTTTCAAACACATATGCATATTTCCTTTTAATTTTAAGTTATTTCTACTAAAAGCACTCCAACCAAGTTTAATTCTATGATTAATTTTATCCATTATGTTTTCATCTATAGTAATAATTTGACCAAGGTATTTGTAGTTGTTAACTTCTTCTAACTCATCATAATCAATCTTTATTTTAATCTTTTGAGAAAATCCATTGAACATTATTTTAGACTTTTTAACATTTACCTTTCATCCTACTTTCTTACTTTCATGTGATAACCCTTGCAACATTTCCTGAATTTCTGAAGCATTATTTTCAAAAACAACTACATCATTTGCAAAATCAAAATGACTTAAACAATTTCCATTTGCTTTTACTTCTTTAGCTTCCTATTTTAATCCACAAAATACTTCTTGCAGCACTGCTGTAAAAAGTTTTGCAAATATGGAGTTTTACAGCCTTCTCAATGTTAACCTCCCTAGTATTATGTAATCTAAATGTTTCTGTTTCATTCTTATGAATATTCTTTCAGAATATGACAATATCCTTGGTCTATACTTTGATGACCCAATGCTTTAATCAGTGAAGAAATTCTTATAGAATCAAATGTCTTTTCATAATCTACAATTCCAAAGCTTAACTCATATTCATTGATCCTTTCTATAACTTCTCTCAATACTTGGATATGATTCACTGCACTAAAACCACTTTCAAATCCAGCTTGTTCTTTTGGTTGGTTGAAATCCAATGTTCTCTGTAGACGAGTTGTAATTATCTAGGTAAAAATTTTGTATAAAACTGATAAAAGACTGATAGGTCTGTAATTTCTAATATCTTCCTTATCATCTTTTTAAAATATTAATATTAATACTGCATTCTTCCAATCATCTGATACATCTTTATATATATAATGCCTAAAGATAAACTAGATTAGTCAATAAAATAACTCAATTATCCCCCCCCCTTCCAATCCAAAATTTAACAAGACCAGCTGACCAACCAAAATTTGAACCCCCCCCCCCCAAAAAAAAAATGAAAACAACAATTTCCCTGTTAGAGCAGACATCTCAAGAGCAAAAGATTACAAAATTTCCCACAATTCACAATTACACTCCACATACTTTTAATATTAAAAAAGAAAAAACAACTCTAAGCTAAATTAATTGGGATGCAATTGTGAATTGTGAGAAATGTATTGTATAGGAATACAATGAGAAATCAGTTTTGGCAAGGAAACTATTGGTTGTGCCAGATATATATATATATTTACGTTTTGCTGGTCTTGTTTAATTTTGAATTTGGGGTAATTGAGTTACACATATGTCATAATAATCTGTATGTAGTTGAATTTCATATATACATATATTAATTTATTTTTTCTAACAATATAAAAAGGTCATGATATGGATAATTCTCTCATACACTGTTTAGATCAGGGATGCCCAACCCGTAGCTCGCGAGTCACATGTGGCTCGCGTAACTGTTTAATGTGGCTCGAATTGCACTCTTCAAAAAAATTGATAAAATATTTTATGTTCCTTGATGGCACATGCACACACTAAAAAATAAACATTTTTACAATACAAACAATAACGATATGCAGTGTCAGGTTTCACATTAAATAAAATATATTTTTCCTGTAATTGTAATTTATATGTATGTTACCAAATTTTTAATAAATAAAATGTATTTACATTTTTTTTCTTTTTAACATATTACACCATTTTTTTTTTTTTTTTGCTGTACACGTTTGGTTTGGTGCTATATATATATATTGTGTTTAGTGCTCTTGTATATATTGTTGTTTTTATCGAGAAAGATCCTTGTAGACGTTTGGTTTGGTGCTGTATATATATTGTGTTTAGTGCTGAAAATAGTTTTTATCGAGATAGATCCATGTACACGTATATATTTTGCTGTATATATCGATGTTTAGTGCTGTAAACAGTTGTTTTTATCCGTGTACACGTATATATTTTGCTGTATATATATATTGATGTTTAGTGCTGTAAATAGTTGTTTTTATCGAGATAGATTCGTGTACATATATATATATTGCTGTATATATTGATGTTTTCATCGAGAAAGATCCGTGTACACGTTATTTTGGCCACATTAGAAACGGCGGATTGATACCAATGTGAATAGGCCATCCCCCCCCCCCCACCTATCTCCCTACATTGCAGGTTTAGTACCCAAGTACCATGTTTATAAATGTAATATGAAAAATGTAATATATAATTGTGGCTCCCCAAATTTTTTTAAATTCTCAACTGGCTCGCGTCAAGTTAAAGGTTGGGCACCACTGGTTTAGATCATTGCACTGCCCTCTATAGTAAGAATTTGCAAATATGAAATAAACCTATTTACAGTTACAATTTTGAACTTAAAGGACAGTTAATCTGACAGGAAATAATAGGCAGGATGAACAACCTACTGTACTCAGATATAAACAAAACTTCTTTCAATATGGCAATTACATTAATTTCACAATATAGTGTTAATTATTTTAAAAGTATACAGGAATTAGATACTTGTAGGTTACGGTGTAATAAAATACAATGGATAAATAATTGATAAAGATATTTGAAAGTATATGATGACCAGAGCTATTAAATATCATTAGTTTAGCAGAAATAGATCATTTGCTTATTTTGATGGTTTATTTAATAGCTAGAATTATGATCGCTCTACAAAGAAGTTTTTAAATTCATTATATATAATATATGTATCTATTCATCCAACTACTCACCTATCCATCTATTTATCTATTTTTTTACTTATCTAATTACTGCTTATCTGCCTTTCTATCTATCATCTATCTATCTATCTATCTATCTATCTATCTATCTATCTATCTATCTATCTATCTATCTATCTATCTATCTATCTATCTATCTATCTATCTATCTATCTATCTATTTATCTATCTGTCTGTCTCTCTCTCTGTCTGTCTGTCTGTCTGTCTGTCTGTCTATCTATCTATCTATCTATCTATCTGTCTGTCTGTCTGTCCGTCCATCCATCCACCTGTCCATCCATCCATCCATCCATCCATCTATCTATCTATCTATCTATCTACCTATCTATTTATCTGTCTATCTGTCTGTCCGTCCATCCATCTACCTGTCCATCCGTCCATCTATCTATCTATCTATCTAATCTATCTATCTATCTATCTATCTATCTATCTATTTATCTATCTATCTATCTATCTATCTATCTATCTATCTATCTATCTGTTTGCCTGTCTGTCTGTCTACCTACCTACCTGCCTGCCTACCTACCTACCTACCTACCTACCTACTTACCTACCTACCTATACCTACCTACCTACCTACCTACTTACCTACCTACCTACCTACTTATCTATCTATCTATCTATCTATCTATCTATCTATCTATCTATCTATCTATCTATCTATCTATCTATCTATCTATCTATCCATCCATCCATCCATCCGTCCGTCCGTCCGTCCGTCCGTCCGTCCGTCTGTCTGTCTGTCTGTCTGTCTGTCTGACTGTTGTCTGTTTATCTGTTTGTCTGTCTATCTGTGAATATCTGTGTATTGACTATAGTATTTACATTATTAAACATCTAAACTGTAAAAGTACTAGTAAAAATCATTCACATGCAGGAACAACAAAAAATAAATTAAAAACTAGTGTAAAATAACAGCAAAAGGACAGAAATTTTAATATATATTCACATATTAAAGAATATAAACATTTAAAGTTTGAAATAAAAATATTATAGAACAAAAAAAAACACCTATTCACAGAAAAAAATCACAATTGTGAATAGGAATTATGACAAGAATTTGATATGTAGGAGAGTACTTATAAGTAATTAAAAATAAAGGTAAATATGAATGAAGTACATATTTTTAAAGAATTAATTGATAGTTTTTTTAAAAAGGAAGATGAAAAATAGACTTTAGTAGAAAAATATTTTAAATATTATCCACTAATGTGAAGATAAATATAAAAATGATGAGAAAAAAATGAATTATATGAAAGAATGTTTATGTTGTAGTTATTATTAAATTTTTTTATAAGTATAATATGTTATATATGTAAATTAATTGTTTGGAAAAGAAAATTATTATTATAAAGGATTGTATATATTTAAAGTTATTTGTTAGATATGTTGGTGATTGTTTGTTTATAGTTAAAAATGGTAAATCAAAAGAGTTGGTAAATGAGTTTGTTTTGATACTTCTATAAAATATATTGTAGAAGAAGGGGAATTAGATTTTGTTAAATTAAAGTTTGTAGATTTATTGGTGATTTGAAATGTGATGAATAATTCTTTGATATGTAGTCATTATGGTAAGAGTAAAGAGTTAAGATCTATAATTCAGCTTGATAGCTATTAATTTATATTGCATAAAGTAGTTGCTTTAAGGAATTATTGTTATAAAAATAAGAGATATTCTAATGAGGTATAATTATTTCTACAGTGCAAGAGATTGTAAAAGACCCAGAAAGAGACCACATGTGAGATGTATGGATGAACTAAAAAAGTGTGCAAGGGTGATGTGGAGAAGAAAAGCTAACAATCGGAGATGGATTAAACTTGGAGAGACCTTCATTCTGTAGTGGATTGATAATGGTTGTTGATGATGATGATGAATTTTCACTACATCACTCTCATGCAAGGTAGGGACTGGTTTCTATCTGCATTTAACACTTTATAGACGGATTTAGTTATAAGCATATGACCAAAGATGTAAAAAAAATCTATGATCCCCAAGATGCACATTTCATGTTGAGCCAGCACTCATCAATTGGTCCAAATCACAACTCTTACATATATCTTCACCTTGCATGAGAGTGGTGAAGTGAAAATTACACTGCAAAAATAATTATTCATTATTGGATAATCTCTAATCTAGTGAATGACTAATAAAAATTATTAATATTTCAATGAGGTAGCTTTATTTCAAAAAGATTAATTTTATAAAGACTTCTGAATATTCACTACTCTGGTAAATTTGTTAATAGTAATAGTAATAATGTGAATAATAAAGAAAAATATGATTTTATTTATTTTCCTTTTAAAATGTCTTCTTATAAAATTTGTATGTAAAAATAGTATTTTGTTTGAAAATAAGAAAATTGCTTGGAAAAGTAGTATTAAAACAGGCAAAACTCTCCATACAGTTGTGCCATTCAGTGCAAGCCAGAGTAATCAATGGATGCCAGAAGGCTTGTGCATAAAATTCCTTCTGGTATTTCATTGATTTCTCTGGCTTGCATTGAGTGGCACTACTGTATGGAAAGTTTTGCCTGTTTTAATAACAGTTATGAGCAAACATAAGAAATGATGATTATGTGATGTTTGGTGGTCAAGCATTGGTAGCCAAGAGGTCAGCACAGCCGCTTTGCAGACAGTTGTCATGGGTTTGCTTCCCCACTGATGCTTTGACATATGGAAAAAAAGTATTACTTTGAATAATTTATTAACTAATATAAATATAGGGGATTTGAATTCAGATTTTCAAGTACTCTTCCACTATCCACACTATATCATACAACTGATACACATGATCACACACATGCAGAAAAGATAAATAATCACCAATATACGTATTTCGTATATTATGGCAATAATATTGGCATCAGCATGGGATTTGGGTTTTCATCATCAGATTTTCAATGATATGGATGACTGAAAAGTTGGATGTTGGAGTAGATAGATTGAAGCATGTCCATTAAGGTATGAAGATTTGCTATCTTAGTATAAAACTGAGCACTGATTATATATGTATGTGGGAGATGATAATCTGGACCAAATGATGAATGCTGGTTTAGCACAAAATACATATATTGGTGATTATTTATTTTTTCTGCATATGTGTGGTCATGTGTATCAGTTATATGATATAGTGTGAATAGTTGAAGGGTGCTTAAAAATCTGAGTTCAAATCCCCTATATTTACAATTAAGCTCCAGGTTTATGAAGAGTGCCTGGTTTTCAAATATTTAACTAATATAAAGAAAATTTTTGGGAGAAAGAGTATTTCTAAAGTAGAGTATATTATCCCTTGATTTGGAAGAAGGAATATATATATAATCCCAGTGCATAACACTATACTGAAATAAATATACAAATATTAAGCATTAAATCATCACACATGATTAAGAAATCCAGTACCGCCCTCTGTGAACTAATATATAAATACCTTCGAACTCTAATGTATTTCTATATTAGTTCACAGAGGGCGGCACTGGATTTCTTAACCACGTGTGGTGATTTAATGCTTAATATATATATAGGTCAGAATAATTTGATTTAAATGAAAGAATAAAGGTACATAAAATTAGAATCAGAAATAAATATATCAGTTCTGCTTTATACATCCATGGAAAAGATACAGGCCAGACAATTAATTTTGATGAGGTTAACGTTGTCTTCTTTGAAAGAAATGAAATAAAAAAAGGAATTAAAGAATCTTTATTATAAAAAAAAATGATTCCGAAACAATTAACTTGTGTGGGATGTAAGTGGAATTGTGGATAATATTTAGTATAAATTTGTGTTATCTTTTTGTCTTTTACACCTGAGAAGTCTACTTGTAGCAGTGAAATCATTGGTTGTGTTTTAGAGTTTATTTTTTTTCGCTAGTCTGGTTTAGAAGTGAATATGAGGTAATTTTGATTATTTTTTAAACTAGTTTAGTTTTAGGCTTTCAATGTCTAAATGCTTATATGTTTATTTTATAGAAACATTTCTTAAAAAAGGCCACAGAAGATGGTCACAATACAGGAAAGTTTTATACAAACGATATTATAATATAATGTAAATAAAGACGTGAAAAAAAAAAGTTCATACAATAAAGCAAGATTTTTATTACAAAAAGGTATTAGCCATTTTGGGGGTAAAAATAATATTTAATAATAAAGTACTTAATTTATTAAATACTGTTTCTCTTGCTATCGTTAACTAATTTGATAGTTAAAAACAACCAGTTAATTAATATTTATTATCTTTATAATTTTAGTACATATTTTGCCAATTTAAATTATATACACTTTCTTAACTGTTCAATTTCCTTCAAGTCAAAGAGCAGACTTTATTATGATAAAAAATTCCACTGCCCCCCCTTCTTATTCCTAAATGAGTTTTTAGAAACTTTAGCTTAGAAAAGTTGTCTCATATGTGTATAGATAATGAACTTTTACAGGCAGCTCTACCCATTTCTATATGACTAAAGTACCTGTAAATTTGTGACACTGTCATATGTAAGGACTTTTTTTTTTCTGTGAAATTTGAATTCATCTGACTGATTTAGATAATAAGAACTATCTTCACTCCTAAGCAAATTATCAATAATTATTGAAAGATTAATTGAGCTCTCTATGATCTAAATACCTAAAAATATATGAACAGTTTTACAATATCTTAAGTTGTATAAAAATCTCAAGTATTTAGGTTTAAAACTGTGACAAATTCTCCATGCAATAACACCACTCAGAGCAAGCCATAGCAATAAATGGATGCAAGAAGGTTTGTGCATAAAATCCTTATCTAATGCCTACTCATCCAATATCACCAGACTACTTTCTAGCTTGTGGTCTTCATCAGTGAGAAGTCTTGGATCTGAGAGCACTGCATTTAGATCTTTGGATCCTCACTGATGAAAGCCACAAGTTAGAAACTAGTTCGAGGAATATTGGATGAGTAGGAAGGATTTTATGCATAAACCTTGTTGCATCCATTGATTACTAAAGCTTGCACTAGGTGGCTCAAAGGGAAGTAGGAAGACATGCATTGGATGCAGAAGTATGGACAGCAAAGGAGGTAATTCAAGGAGAAATGGGATGGTCAAGTTTTCATATGAGAGATGCAAAAAGTAAAATGAAAATGTTTGGTAGATTGCAGTTTATGGATAATAAAAGAATAGCTAAAATAATATTTAATTGGGTTATGAGTAAAGGGCAGGTAACAAGATGGGTGAGAAAGGTAATGCGGTATGCAAAAGATTTGGATAAAGAATTTATATCAGTATATTTGTACAAAAGATGGGATGATTGTGTTAAGAGGATTATTGAGTGTTATAGTAGTAAGGAATGAGATAAAAGAATAAATTTATTAATAAAGACTAAGGAGTTAGAGAGATGGAGAAATAGTATGGAGAGTAAAAAGAATTTAAATATATAAAGAAATAAACAGAATATTAGGTGTGAGTTAATATATGATAATAGTAAGGAAAGTAGTTTATTGTTTAAGGCTCGAACGGGATCTTTAGTTACAAAAGAATATACATGTAAATGGAAAAATATGGGTGATTTATTTTGTAAATTATGTAAGGAAGGAATAGAAAATATTAGGCATTTGTTAATTGAATGTAAATGTTTGAAAACAGAAAGGGTACATATAATGAAGTTGTGGAAAAATAAATATGAAAAGAGTGATTATACAGAAAGTGAATTATTGGTTTTTATGCTGGGTTTGGGAAAAGATAAGGGGGATTTAGATATAAAGGTTATAGAGTTGACAAAGATTAAGTTGTGGAAATGAGATAGAGCAGATTATGGGTAAATTTAGAGTGGGAAATGTAAAATAAAGTGGCTAACAGGTTTATCTGAGCATAATTGCTGAGATATTCTTGACTTCGTTTAAGGAGAAGCCATAATACATCACATCACATCACCTTGTTTTAATAGTGTGTGTAAGCTTAGGAAATGGTGATCATGTGATGTTATCTAGGTTTATTCAAAGCACATAACAGATAAATGCATAATTAAAGTTACAATAAAGCATTTAATTGTTATCAAACAAATTTTAATTACATATGATCATGTGATGGTTATTACAGGTAAACCTTCTGCTTCTTGGCACTGCTAATTAAAGAACTTCTATTATTTAGACTAAATTTCTATAATTGTTTTTATCGCGATTATATAAAAAAATTGTGTTGATATAAATCAAAATTGTATTCTGTATTTTAAATGGTTGATGCTATGTGCAGACTAACTATGGGCTCACAAGTGGCCAATAATATAATGGTCTTTCTGATATGAGGGTTAAATTTGACTAAGAAATAAACACAATCTGACCAAGATTACTCCTGATACCTTGTAGGGTAGTACTGATTCATCAATTCCTAGAGCAGGCCAATCTTTTGGGTCCCTATAATTACATGGCTTTTAATAGATTGTCTGGTACCTGCTATTCATTGTAATATGATATGTGTAGATGGAAAATATATTATGCAGTAAGTCATGTACATGTTCAGGAAATGCAGAAACAAGGGTGATGTCAGTATACCAATTTCACTAGCTATCTTGAATCTTAACGAGGCATTTCATACTTTCAAACCCTGCAGTGAGAAAAGAGTCTATGCATCCTCACTGTGTCCATAGTAAAAAAGCATGAAATGTTGTAGGTATGGTTGGTAAACAGTACCAACATGGAATAGCTCAGAAATGTTAATAACATAATTATTATTGGAACATGTTAATAGCACAATATACTTAATTATCTGTTATTAACTATATACCCTGGACAAGCTTCACATACCATCTGGGCATCTAGGTACACCATGTTTGGAAGACTAATGAGATGTTTCATTATAGTCTTTTCTATATATTATCTCTTTATTTAGACACCTAAGTCAGCATAGAGCCCATTCAGCATGAACCTTTGATGACCCAGGTAACCTCCCTTCATCATCATGTGAAAACGAGTTTGTGCAACCACATTTTCATTCTTCAACTACATATTCAGCATTTCTATTTTCAATTCCCTTTTTCATAATTCAAGTCTCTGACAATTAAGAGAGCAATGATGAAGAAATTATTGAAAGGCTACCAATTTTTAGAAGTGATTCTTACTTGAGATCATATTATCAATAATGAGTCATCACATGACCAACAAGGTATCACATGACTTTATCTTACACATTGTTAATTCATTAGATGCTTTCATTCTCTTTATTACTTTTATATCATCTAGTGTAAGTTTTGATAATCAATAGCTGCCAGATATAGCCTTGAGCATTGTTAATTTTATTATATAAGTAATACATAGGTGTAGTGGAATTTGAATTTTATAATCGACTATTTGTTACTCTGTTTTGAAAAGAGGTTATATTTGCCTGTTTAAGGATGTTTATATAAACTCCTTTGAATTAATAATTACACATTCTTTAGTCAAGTTGCAATGTTTAGTTTCTATATAAATATATTAGACCATAGATAAAGGTGGATTTCCATCTTTATTGTTAAAAGCAGGTTGCCTTGACAACAGATTGAGATTGTTGATTGTTATTGATATTGTTTAAATGGTGACTGTTTTCATGTATTTACATTTATAAACCTCTCTATCATTGAGTATTATTAGCTTTATTATTTAAGTTATATTTTATATATTAAAAGGCATATAATATGATGTGGTACATAATAATAAAATTTGAATGTAAAATTGTTTATATCTAGTATAAAAAAATGGGCAAAGGTTGGTAATAAAAAAACACATAATTCAAATATAAAAATACATCTTATTTCTATTCTAAATAATGGATATATGTGTCAGAATAGTCCATACTTACAGTATATATTCGGTTAAAAATAAGGAACAACTGACTGTGATATTTTAATGAGACCACAGTTAGTTCCAAAAACATTCACAGTACCTAAGTTTGATCTCGTATTTTGACCATCACCTAATACATGTTGGTATCCTAAATTGGTACAAGAAATTACAGCTACTAATGTAGAACATGTCATAGCACCATGTGCATTTATCTATCTTTTTAGTATTATTAGATGCAGAGAATCACTCATAAGAGACATTCCGCATAATTTATTTTTCAGTATGTTTACTGCTTACAATTTTTGATACCAGCATGTAATATTTGTGTAGCAAATTTAAACTTGTACTAAATTTTAATCATAAGAAAAATACTGATATTCTTTAGAAAACCATTTGTATTTTAATGCTTTTGATGAGTGATCTCTGGAAAAATATGGTAAGCTGGTTGTCCAAAAATGATTTCGCAAGAACATAGATTTGAAGAATGGTTTAAACAACTTCTAGCTGATGATGAGGAGATAAATAGTGACAAAGAAGATAATATGCAAAAGAGACTAGATGATAATACAGGCTCAGTAATGGCAGAATCTGAGGATACTAAATAAGATACACTGGAAGATTACGTTGCAAAAAAAATGTGAATACGAAGCTGAGGTACAAGAGATTAAAGGCAGCCATTGGACAAGCATTTACAGATCAAAAGGCATGATACTACTTATCATAGAACATTAAAAAGGAAAAGTTATATGTGTTGGAAACATCTTAAACTAATTTATCTCATACATGGTAATAAGTTGTGCCAAAACTATATAACCAATGATTAATGCTAATAGATTCATTAAAATAATACCTAAATTAACATTTTAAAAAAAGTTCTTTTATAAAATATGGAAGTGCTAGTTAATTTTTATTCACAAAATAATAAAAATGACTTTTTAATTGGATCTATCTAATTATTTCTCATGAAATGTAATATTGGCAAGTAATAAATAAGTAATTTTTATGATAGCGGTTTATGGTTAATATTATCTAATACGTTTAGAAAGAGTGTTTCAAATTTATGACCTGTGAGAGAGACTAAAGAGCTGATAGCATCTTAATGCTATCAGAGGGTGAGAAAAAAATAAAGGCAGTGATTCTTATGTTGAATAAAAGACCTTCAAATATGCTACCAGTGAAGCTAATGTTTGTGAATGTGAGTGAATAAGTGTTAAGTGTTGATATGTGTGGAGAGCAGGTATCAGTTAATAAACCAGAATGTGAAAAGAATAAAGGTGACAATATCAGTATTAAGATTCTGGTATGTTTGAAGAGCAGATAGTATCTAATAAACCGCAGCAAATGTTTGTGCATGTGAGTACTATATATGAGTGTTAAGAGTCTGGTATGTCTGGAGAGCAGATAGCATGTAATAATATTAACCAGTAATGAAAAGAATAAAGATGGCGATTCTTATATTGAGAGAGACCTACACATATTCTATCAATTAGGATATGAATGTTTGTGCACGTGAGTCATGGAAATGACAAGAGTGCAATGGGTTTGGTAAGAGGGACGGACTCTCCAGTAGGAAATATTCCACGATCTTTTCATCTTTATGATGTAAAGCATAGCGAAAATTCTGGATCTTTAATAAAGTATATTATGTAGAAAAGAAAAGTTTTGGTAGATCAGGCTTTAACATTGGCCTTAATTAAGAAATGGGTATTTGATTGTTCTAATTAATTACTCATTTCATCTTTATTAAATCATTTCATAAATATTAATATTAGTTAATATTTATAAAAAAGTAATTTGATACTCTATTGATAAACTTTAAAACATTATTTATTTATTTTAGATTATTATGTAAAACTATATAAAGTTCCTTAATTAAAATAAATGAGAAACATTTCGTTTCAAGAGATTCAAAATTATACGTTTACTAAATTAAAACCGTTTAAGTTACTTAAAAGTTTGATTGATTTCAATGCAAAAATGCAATTTTAGATAAAGGGTCAGAGATTGAAATGATTTTACAAGAAGAGACTTTTTAATAATGTTTCCTGCCGCAATTTATATAAATATATATACTCTGGGTAAATATATCCAATGGTTAAAATAAATACCATTCATTAAATCTATAGAAAGTTAAAAAATATATATAGCTTCGAGTAATTTATTAACATATATATATATATGCTCATAAGCTTAACATACATTTCTAATATAACAAATTGATTTTCTGTACGTGTATAAGCGGGATTCGAACTCAGACTTTCACACGACCCACTACTCTCAGTGCCATTCATATTGCTGACCCACCTGATCACACACATGTTGAAAAAATAAATAAAGCAATATGAGATGGCACTGAGAGTAGTGGGTCGTGTGAAAGTCTGAGTTCGAATCCCGCCTATATTACATATATAAATGCAGGTTTAATCCTGTGCAATGTATTAATGTACGTGTATAAATAAATGGTCTCATGTTGTAATAATAATGCGTATGCCTAAAATTCATACAACCTAAATTCTAAATCAGATTAAATAAAATTAAACCTTAATCATTTTAAGATTAGTTTTATGTAGCTAACTTATGGGCTATCTAGCTAAGCATACAATATGTAGCAATTCTCAGGTAAACAAGGATGTACAAATCTGTAAAGTAATCTCCTATTGGTCGCTGTTTCTGTATGAGGAATTGGGGAGAAGACTTTGTCTCTCAGTATGCGATTTAATCCGATTGAAATATAAAAAAGCCATATATATATATATATCGATGTTAATTTGAATATTGTTATGAATTTATAATGATGTAAACAATGCTAGTTAAGGAAATATCCATGTAAACAACTAGAAATAACGTTATCTTTGACATTGCCAATATCCACTACAATCAAATTTCAAAAACTAAAAGAATTTATAGTAATGCAAAATTGCTTCAACAAATAACAAAGTTTTATGTATTTGTTGAAGCAATTTTGCATTACTATAAATTCTTTTAGTTTTTGAAGTTTGATTGTAGGGGATATTGGCAATGTCAAGGTAAAGTTATTTTATGTAGTCAAGCGTTATTAGCCGAGAGGTCAGCGCAGCCGCCTTGCAAGCAAGCAGTTGGTTGCAGACGGTTGTTGCGTGTTCTCCTCCCACAGATGCTATGACATATGAAAAAAAAAGTTTTATGTAAACCGCTAAAACATCACATGACCACTATTTCCTATGCTTACATAAGCTGTTTAAACAGTAGAAAACTCTCTATACAGTAGACCCATCCAGTGCAAGTCATATTCTGGAATATTGAACGAGTAGGCACTAGATAAGTTTTTATAGCCACATCTTCTAGCGTCCATTGACTACTAAAGCTTGCACTGGATGGCAGTACTGTATAGAAGTGTTTGCTAAAAAATTTTATAATTTATAAATATGAAATATCCTAAAACACTGTTGGATAAAACAGTAATAAAATTTTCAGAATTGACAGAAAATAAGTTATTTCTAAGAAAAAAGAAGCCAATTGAAAATTTCCTCTCTAGTTCTTACCTTTAATAATATTCATATTAATTAGTTTTAATGGAGACTTTAGTGATATATTTAAATAAAACATATAAAATGTAATAGTTACACAAAAAACTAAACTAAAAACAACAATATTAATTTATATTGGTTACATATTAAAAAAATTAAATTATTTTTTAAAATAGTACCGGTAAAAAAAATCACGAGTGATGTTGTGTAGTTACAGTGGTGGTGATAATGAGTTCAGGTTTCAATATCTGCCTTTATGCTAAGCAGTAACAAAATCCGGCTACGGTTTTTATTTTATCAATTTGAAAACTGAGATTAAAATCTCTAAAACTTAAGACTAAAAATGATATGATATTCCAAAAGACAGAGATCGAGAAGTGTTATAGTTGGTCTTATATTCAGTTCGCACTCGTAAGGGGGATATTTGAAAATGAACGATTCAACCGGCACATACATGACTATTATTGTTTGTCCTGCATGATTTACGACAAAAACCTAAAGTTTCCGGGTTCAAACTCAGATTTGGCACTTTCACTGCTTGAATTTAACACATTGTCCTGAACAATAAATGACTCAATATTCAGTCATATTTTATTTACTTATTTTGTATTTTATACTTTATATTTTGTTACACTTCATTAGAATAATATATGATAATGAATATCTAGCTTGGAACTTCTCTTTAGTTAAAGTTAATTTACTGTATTTGCTTTACATAATTCAACATATGGGCTATCACACAAGAATATATTTATGGTTTGTTTTAAATGTGATATATAACAGTAAATAATCAACAAATCCAATAAAGTATATGGATAAGACAAGAGCAGTTTCCAGTCTGATGATATCTAGCATAGTCTTGAGAGACCAATGATTATCAGATGCAAATAAAATCTCTCTCTTTTAGATCAGATTCTGGTTTTGTTCTTATCAACAAGATTTAAAATTAAAATTTGTCTTTTGCCTTTATCAGTGAGGCTTTAGATTCAAGTAGAAATCTCAAATCCCATTGTTGAAGGTATGATAAGATTATGAGAATTGAATACTAAGAATAGGGATTTTATGTATATCTCATAATTAACTAACTACTAAAGCTTAGACTAGGTGGCACTAGAGTAGGAAGTTGCTCTTTTCTTATATTTATTATGATGAGTTCAATATTTGAAATAGAGGCATTCTTCATATACCTGGAACATAATTGTAAATATAAGGGGTTTGAACACAGACTTTCAAGCACTATTCAATTATCCACACTATGTCATACCACTGATACATATGACCACACACATGTAGAAAAGATAAATAATTACCAACATACATATTTTGTGTTGAACCCGCAGTCATTAGTTTGTCCAGATTATCATCTCCCACACACACACACACACATATATATATAATCAGTGCTCAGCTTATATTAAGATAGCAAATCTTCATATTTTAATGGAACAAGCTTCAATCTATTCTAACTTCCAATTCTTCAACTATCCATACCATTGAAAATCTGATGACAGAAAGCCCAAATCCCATGCTGATGCCAATATTATTGCTATGTCCATGTTGACTTCAAGTCACTCTAACCCCTCAAATATTACATGTTAAGTCTGCATCTTGTCCATTCCTCTTTTATGTATTTAAATGGATAAGACCCTATATATGAGGGGTCAAAATGACATCAACATGGGTATGGCAATAATATTGTCATCAGCATGGAATTTGGACTTTCCATCATCAGATTTTCAATGGTATGGATGGCTGAAGAGTTGGAGATTGGAGGAGATCGAGGCCTGTTTATTAAAGCATGAAGATTTGCTATCTTAATATAAACTGAGAGCAGATTATATGCATGTGTGGGAGATGATAATATGGACCAACTGCTGAGTGCTAGTTTAGCTTGAAATATGTATATTAGTGATTATTTATTTTTTCTACATGTGTGTGGTCATGTGCATCAGTGATATGAGATAGTGTGGATAGTTGAAGGGTGCTTGAAAGTCTGTGTTCAAACCCCCCCCCATATTTACAATAAGAAGTTCAATGATTTGTTGTAATTAAGATAGATGAATATGTGCATGTTATTTAACTATAGCTTGTTTGCGGATCCAGATAACATTTTGACACCCAATAAACAGTAGCTGCCATTTTGTCCTATTTCATCACAAGAAAATATTGAATCATACAATCAGAAAAATATGGCCAATGCTAATTCGTCTCATTCGTATATTAAGCAATTAAAAATTTATTCCAAACTAGAATATGAAAAACGACCCATTTTTTTCTTGGGAATACATCTTATGATGCATAATGATAACATAGTGTTACTTTACTAAAAAAAAAAAACATATTCCATTACGTATTTTGATTAAATTATAAATTATAATTAAGATATATGCATGAAAATAATTTTTTTAAATCACTAAATAAATTAAAAACTCATTAAATATATATTTTGTAATACAAAAAACCTTTGTTTTAGGTTTTTTTCAAGTTTTTTTTCTTTGAGAGATTTTATTGTACATTAAAATAGAAAAGGAGAAAAAAGAGAAATATTTGAACGGTTCACGTTTAAGTTCAAAACTAATTAAAGTTGGTTTCACGTGTTGTTAAGTCATTAGCATTCGTTATTAGTTCAATATTGGCCTTCAAAGTATTTGAAAGGCAAGCAAGAAAAAATCGATAAGAAAAAAAAATGTTTTAAAATGTAAATACTGTACACAATTGTTAAGCTTTGTATCTATACAAGATGCAAATCATTACATACCGACGAAAGTCAAAAAGTACTGTATATAAAATCAATACAGATACACGAACAAATACACACATTAACACTTTTAAATATATAATTTACAATCTTCAAATTGTATCTGAGGTAAAACAATATTTTGCGGTCTAATATATTTCTTTCATTCGATATACATACTCTTATATATATGTAAGTAGAAAGATTCGAACTCAGGATTTTGCATTATTCATCCTTCGCTCCATATGAAGCAACACGATTACACACATGCGTGAAAAATACATGATCTCAATATATGTATTACATGCAGAACCAACACTCATTAGTTGGGTAAACTCCCACATATATATATATAATCAGTTCTCGGTTTATATTAAAATAGTTATTTCTCTGATTGTATATATGTGGGGAGATTATGATCTGGCCCTGCTGATGAGTGCTTGTTTTGCATAAAATATATATATTGGGATTTATGTATGTTTTTCACATGTGTGTGAGCATGTGTATCAGTTGGTTGAGTTGAAGTGGGGGATAAATAGATGGAAAAATCCCGAGTTCAAATCCCTTTACTTACATATACGAAATATTCAGTTTAAGCAAAATATATACTGCCTTAGAATTATATATATATTGTAGATTGTTATTGTTGTTAAAGCACCTTTTCTTCTGACATTAATGTCATCATCATCATCATTATCAACCATTATCAATCCACTGCAGGATGAAGGTCTCTCCAAGTTTAATCCATCTTCTCCGATCTTTAGCTTCTCTTCCCCACATCACCCCTACACATTTTCTTATTTCATCCATCCATCTTACATGTGGTCTCCTTCTGGGTCTTTTACAATCTCTTGGAATCCAGTTTAAAATTTCAATTGTCCATCTATTATCATCTCTTCTAGCAATATGTCCAGCCCAACTCCACTTCAATCTTTTAATTTTTTCAATGAGGTCAGTAACACCTGTTTGTTCTCTTACCCATACATTGCGTTTTCGATCTCTTCTTGTTACTCCCAACATACACCTCTCCATACTTCTTTGAGTGGTCTGAAGTCTCTGTATTGATCTTCTATTAAGTGTCCAAGTCTCAGATCCATAAGTAAGAACTGGTAAAACACATTTGTTAAAAACCTTTCTTTTCAAACCCATAGGCATATTTCCTTTTAAAATCAAGTTATTTCTACCAAAAGCACTCCAACCAAGTTTAATTCTATGATTAATTTCCACTATTATGTTTCCATCTGTATTAATAATCTGACCAAGGTATTTGTAACTCTTAACTTCTTCTAATTCATCATAATCAATCTTTATTTTCATATTTGGAGCAAATCAATTAAACATTACTTTAGTCTTTTTAACATTTATCTTTAGTCCTACTTTCCTACTTTCATCTGATAACTCCTGCAACATTTCCTGCAGCTCGGAAGCATTATTTGCAAAAACAACTACATCATCTGCGAAATCTAAATGACTTAAATAATCTCCATTTACTTTCACTCCTTTAGTTTCCCATTTTAATCCACAAAATACTTCTTGCAGCACTGCTGTAAAAAGTTTTGGAGATATGGAGTCACCTTGTCTTACACCTTTCTCAATGTTGACTTTCCCAGTATCATTATGTAATCTAATTGTTGCTGTTGCATTTTTATAAATATTCTTTAAAATATGACAATATCCTGGATCTATACCTTGATGATCCAATGCTTTAATCACTGAAGAAATGTTTATAGAATCAAATGCCTTTTCATAATCTACAAATCCAAAACATAATGACAATTCATATTCATTTGTCCTTTCTATAACTTCTCTCAATACTTGAATATGATCTACTGTACTAAAACCACTTTTAAATCCAGCTTGTTCTCTTGGTTGGTGAAAATCCAATGTTCTCTGTAGACGAGTTGTAATTATCTTGGTAAAAATTTTATATAAAACTGATAAAAGACTGATAGGTCTGTAATTTCTAATATCTTCTTTATCAACTTTTTTAAATATTAATATTATTACTGCATTCTTCCAATCATCCGGTACATCTTTATCATTTAAACATTTGGTATATAACTTTGCTAATATTTTTTCTGTTTCTTCACCTGCTTCTTTTAATATATCAATTATAATTCCATCATTACCTGGAGCCTTTCCTTTTTTCATACATTTAATTGCATTTCTCACTTCTTCATTTAAAATTCTGGGCAATTCGGAAGATGTAATAGATATAGGAGGTACTTGTTCTTTATTACTATATAATTCTTGATAAAAATCTTCTACCAATTTCATAATGTCATCCCTCTTTTTAGTAATAATTCCATCTTTTTTCCTTATTGCAGATATAAATTTCCTACCAATACCAAAATGTTGTTTTACATTCTTAAGACTTTTATTTTCTTCTACAGCTTTTCTTGCTAGTTCACAGTTATACTTTCTTATATCATTTTCAACTCTTTTCCGCACCATTTTACAAAATTCGAGATATTCAATTCTTTTTAATGCATCATTCTTGCATATCTTCATATTCCTTCTTTTCTTCATAAGTTCTCTAGTCTCAGTAGAAATTTTATTAGTCAATTGCTGCTTTTTTCTACCAGCTATCTTTGTTGCAGTTTTTAAAAGTGTATCAGTTATTTTCATATTATTTTCATTCAAATCTGAATCATGTTCAAAATCTACTAATACTTGAAACCGATTTGTAAGTTCTAATTTAAATTCATTAGAATGTTTCTGAAGATTAGGAATATCAACTGTAAATATAGTTTTTCTTAATAATTTTTGTCTCTCTAGTTTTACATTAACATGAATCTTACCCCTTACTAATCGATGATCACTTCCTGTGTTAAATTTATTAAGAACATTACAATCTTGAAATATGTATTTCCTGTTAGTCAAAATATAATCCAATTCTGCTGTACCTTCATTTGGATGCTTCCATGTCCATTTCCTTCTAACATTTTTCTCAAAAAAAGAATTCATAATATAAAGTTTTTCCTTCTCTGCAAACTCCACAAGTCTATGTCCTCTCTCATTTCTATTACCATAACCAAAATTACCTACAACACTTTCATCTTTCATTTGTTTACCAATTCTAGAATTAAAATCTCCCATAACAATTTTAAAATGTTGTTTACTCTGATCAAAAGCCTTTTGTACATCCATATAAAAATCTTCTACTACTTCATCACTGTGAGAACTTGTTGGGGCATAAACCTGAATTATCTGCATTTGATATCTGCTATTAAGTTGTATAACTAATCTTGCCACTCTGTCTGATACACCATCAATCTCCACAATATTGTTCTTCCACTTTTTATTTATAATGAATCCTACTCCACTTGTATTTCCAATATTTGTGCCTTTATAATAGAGCATATGTCCACTTTTTAAATCAATTGTCTCTTCACCTTTTCTTCTAACTTCACAAAGTCCAATAATATCCCATTTAATATAAGAGAGTTCTTCTTCTAATTCTTGCAATCTTCCTTCACTTGAAAGTGATCTGCAGTTGTAAGTACCTAAATAAAAAGTCGTCATCAAATGGCAGCCTGGGTCCACCTCCAGGATATTCTTAGCACCCTCCGCCTTCGGCCACCAACCGCTGCCTTGGTTGGTGACTTTACAGCCTCCTGGGATTAAGGGCCATGCTTTATTTTTGTCTGTCATAATTGTATCATTGGGAAAAATCTTTATCATTTACACAAACATTCATTCTGCCTTATCAGGCACTGAGAAGAAAGACCATGATGTTTCTTGATCTTAAACTCAGAGGTAAAAAGCCAATAAACTCACCACGCTGGCTAATGCGTGTTGGTGAGCAGCCCATCCATGTTCGTATACTATATGAATAAACATATAGTAATAACAGCTGCAACGACAAGAACGTATGGAGTGGACATTAGGAATTTGCCCTGCTCGGTTCCTTTAAGGCCTCCAAGAGGAATCAAAGGGTCTCCTTTCAGTTAATAGCAAACTCCTTTCTGCAGCCTGACATTAATATAAATATATATATATATATACGAACATTTTACTATTTTTCTAATTGTTAATTATTTCATAATTATCTTTCATGTTTATAAAATCTTTCTTTAATAATTTATGTTCAGAATATACATAAAAACTGGTTACTAGCTTCTCTTTGGTTATAAAAAAATTGCAATAAAAATACAAAATAACAAAACAAACACCAAATTTCAGTGTACAGTATATATATTTTAATAACAGAATCAAGAAGCATATCTATTGCAACAATAGAATATAACTTTAATATAACTGAAAAAAAGACACAAATCCATGGTTTGCAACAATTACAAAAGAGATAGGAATCTGTTGAAATTAATGATGTACAGAATACGTTGAATCACAACGGGAATATGTCATCATCATCATCAACCATTATCAATCCACTGCAGGATGAAGGTCTCTCCAAGTTTAATCCATCTTCTCCGATCTTTAGCTTCTCTTTTCCACAACACCCCTGCACATTTTCTTATTTCATCCATCCATCTCACATGTGGTCTCTTTCTGGGTCTTTTACACTCTCTTGGAATCCAGTTTAAAATTTCAATTGTCCATCTATTATCATCTCTTCTAGCAATATGTCCAGCCCAACTCCATTTTCAATCTTTTAATTTTTTCAATAAGGTCAGTAACACCTGTTTGTTGTCTTACCCATACATTGCGTTTTCGATCTCTTCTTGTTACTCCCAACATACATCTCTCCATGTACTCACACATATATATATATATATAATTCTATATAATCATTTCAGTATTTGAATACAAGCATAATTTATATACTTGGAGTTTAGATATAATTATAGGGAACTTAAACACATATTTTCAAGCTGACTTCAGCTATCCACTTTATCTCATACAACTAATTCCATCTAAACTCCAAGTATATAAAGTATGATTGTATTCAAACCATTACAGATTCAGCCTGTATCCTGCCTATCCCTCTTCCATGTATTCAAATGGACAAGGTCCTATACATGAGGGGTCAGAATGACTTAAAAGTCAACATGGGCATGAAATAATAATGGCATCAACAAGAGATTTGGGCATTCAATCATCAAATTTCAATGATAGGGATGGCTGAAGAGTTGGAGAGTGGAGTAGATTGAAGCCTATCCATTAAAGTTTCAAGATTTGCTATCTTAATATAAACCAAGCATTGATTATATATGTGTGTGGAAGATTAATATAAAAATACTGCCAAATTTATGTCAAGCTATTCAATAACTATATGATACAACAACCACATGATACAATTGTCTCTGCTACAACCATGTATTTATTATTATTATTTTTCACCCAATTGAGGTTAGGTATTATTTTGTTGAAATGTCGGATTAATTACTTTAACATTTTATTAAACACGTTGCTCTTGAAAACATGTTTTATATAATATTTTTTTTCCTGTAAGAATATTCATTGCAATATATATAAATTTATAAATAAATATTAGAAAATACAGTAAAAAATATCTATCTATAAATGTCATTTAAAAGCGCTTTCAACTATCCTTGTAGTTTTTGTCAACTAATATATGAAAGGTCAATCTTCCCATAATTCCATGATGTCAACTTTCCCATAATTCCATGATGTCAACTTTCCCATAATTCCATGATGTCAACTGTCCCATAATTCCATGATCTTAACGTTTGCTGCCTGCCTATTGACTAAATTTTGCTTGTATTTATATATTAACATAGCTTCCTTAATTTTTCTTTTATTATTTTTTCTTTCAGTTTTCAACATTTTTACATTACTATAATTAAGATCAAAACCATATATACATAATTTATTACTAATTATAGTAACGTAAAAATATTGGAAACTGAAAGAAATAATAATAAAAGAAAAATTCAGGAAGTTATGTTAATATATAAATACAAGCAAGATTTAATCAATAGGCAGGCAGCAAATGTTAAGATCATGGAATTATGGGAAGGTTGACATCATGGAATTATGGGAAAGTTGACCTTTCAAAGTATTAGTTGACAAAAACTACAAGAATAGTTGAACGCTCCTAAGTGACATTTATAGATATATTTTTTTTATAAACTTTTAAGTACTGTATTTTCTAATATTTATTTATAAATTTACATATATTATTTTGAAGAAATACAGACATCAATTTGTAATATATATATATATATATATAATATATAAGGGATTTGAACACAGAATTTCAAATTCCCCAAAGCTATCCAATCCATCTTATACCACTAATACATATGACCACATACATGTTAAAAGGTTAAATGATCTCCAATATTTGTATTTCATGCTGAACACTCATCAGTTGGTCCAGATCACTATCTCCCATACATATTACAATCACAGCTCAGTTTATATGAAGATAGCAAATCTTCAAATCATAATAAATAAGCTCAATCCTTTCCATCCCCTAAGTCTTCTGCCATCCATTTTATTGAAAATTTGAGGGTGAAATGCTCAAAACCTTTGACAATGCCAATATTATTGTTATGCCCATGTTTGAGCATTTTATTCTCAGATTTTCAATGAAATGGATGACTGAGGAGTTGGAAAGTGGAGGGGATTGAAGCATATCTATTAGGATTTGAAGATTTATTATTATAATATAAACTGAATTGTGATTGTTTTTATGTGTGGGAGATAATGATCAGGACCAACTGACGAGTGTTGATTCAGCCTGAAATATGTATGTTGGAGGTTATTTACATTTTTCACATTTTTGATCATGTGTATCAGTTGTATGAGCTGTATCAGTGGCAGTAGGGAGTTTGAATGTCTGAGTTCATGACTCTTATAATTACATTAAGTTTAGTAAAGACAACATACATATATTTAAACACTATATATATATATATAAATGAAATAATAAATTTAACGATTTACAAACTATTACACACAATCCTTAAAATCCGCAGAAGTACTTTTGGTGAATTTCTTCAACCTGCCTCAACTGCCATTAAATTCAAAGTCAAAAGTGGAAGCAAACGTCATCACTTCAAATTCCATGAATCTCGTATTTTAATGTTAGCAGCTTGTCGATTTATTAAATGCATTTTATTCCCGTTTATAAAAATTGCCTCTTTAATTTTTCTTTCAATGGTTTCTATCTTCATGAAGAATTTTTACATTTTCAAAATCAAATTTAAATTTATATTTACATGTTTTTTCGTGATCAAAGAAAACCGAAGGAGATATTAAATCACCATTATAAAAAGTAAAAGTAATGGTGATTTAATATCTCCTTCAGTTTTCTTTGATCACGAAAAAACATGTAAATATAAATTTAAATTTGATTTTGAAAATGTGAAAATTCTTCATGAAGAGAGAAACCATAGTAAAAGAAAAATTAAAGAGGCAATTTTTATAAACAGGAATAAAATGCATTTAATAAATCGACAAGCTGCTAACATTAAAATACGAGATTTGTGGAATTTGAAGTGATGATGTATGCTTCCGCTTTTGAATTTAATGGCAGTTGAGGTAGGTTGAAGAAATTCACTGAAAGTACTTCTACGGATTTTAAGGATTGTGTGTAATAGTTTGTAAACCGTTAAATTTATTATTTCATTTATAATTACAATTTTGTTTTTTAATTAACGGACATTTTATTTATTTTACATATATATGTTCAAGGAGTTATTTTACAAATGGAAAAATTAAACTTTGAATTGATTGATAAATATAATGTTGATTCAGAAAGAATGAAATTTATTAATAACATTTTATTAAAGGCAAAGAATAAAGGAATAAATGATAATGTATACTATTCATTATATCCTTCAAGTGCTATTTGTTCACGTGTATTTGCTAATGTAAAATTACATAAAGAAGGTTATTCACTTAGAATAATTTTGGATTTTAGAGGGTCTTTTGTGTATAAGACTAGTAAATATGTAGCTAAAATTTTACAAGATTTACTTGGATTTGGAAAATATTCTGTAACGTCATCATTTGATTTTGTTGAAAAAATTAAAGATTTAAGTTTGGACTGTGATGATGTTTTAGTGTCATTGGATGTTTCTGAGATGTATGGATCTATTGATAGAGTTAATTCAATTAAGATAATTCATCAAGCTTTATTGGAGAAGAAAGTGGATAATCAATTAATATGTTTTCTGATGAAGGCTTTAAATTTTATTGAACAAAATATTGTTGCATCCTTTAATGGTGAATTTTATAAGATGAGTAAAGGATGGCCAATGGGATTACCAATGGTGGCACAGTTATGCAGTTTTGTTTTGTCATATTATGAAGAAAAGATTTTAAACAAATTTATATTTATGGGAAATATTAAGATATATATGAGATATGTGGATGATGTTTTTATATGTGCTTCTTCAGAAATGATTGATAAAATTTTTGATGAATATAATAAATTAAAAGGTCTTATCTGGACTATGGAGAAAGAATATAATAACAGTATTAAATATTTAGATTTGATAATTTCAAGGAACAATAATATGATTGACTATAAATTGTTTATTAAACCTATTGAAATCAGAGGGTATATTCCATATTTATCTAAAGTGCCACATAATTTTAAAATGGCTGGTTTTAGGTCTTTTTTTTTTTTTTACATAGAAATAATATTTTGTGTAAATATGCATGTGATAAAAAGAAAAATATTGAAAATTATGTAAGTGAATTATTAAGTGTAGGTTATAATATAAAAGAAAATTAAAAGAAATACTGGTGATGAAGAAATTGAGAGTAAGAAGTGGATTTCTTTGCCTTTTTATAATAATAATCAAGTAAAATTTATGAAAAAAGTTTATAATAGTATATATAATGTTTCATTTTATGGATCAGGTAATTTAAATAGAATGGTTAATAATTCAAAAGATAAGTTAGAAAAAAATAACGTGAGTAATATAATTTATAGAATTTTTTGTGGGTGTAACTTATCATATGTAGGGGAATCTAGATGTAATATGGAGAAAAGAATTAAAGAACATAAATTGTTGTATAAAAGAGTTTTGAAAAATGTACAGATATGTAATGATAATAATAATGAAGTCAAGTTATATACTGAATCTGTTTTTTATGATCATGATAGGAATTGTAATTTTAAGTTTAATTTTGATATAAATAAAATAAAAATTTTAGGCCAAGAGAGAGATAATGAAAAAAGAAAAATTAAAGAGGCAGTTTTTATTAGTAGGTATAAAAATATGATAATAAACAGACAGTCAACAAATGTTAGGATTAATGAATTGTGGGATATTTAAATCGACATGTGTTTCCGGTTGGTAATAGATGATTTCATTTTGAAAGTTAAGTTGAAAATGGTTATGAATATAATCGAAAATATTTCTTTATGAGTTTTTATTTATATTATATTATAAATTGTTTACCGTTGTTTGGAATATATTTAAGTTTCGTTAATGTATATATAGAAAAGAAATACTAAATCAGAGTTTAAATAATAAAAAAATTAGTAAAATTTATTGCACCAAGTATTTTTTCAACGAAATGTTTAACATTTTAACTTTGATTTAGTATTTCTTTTATATTAATAGGCATAATGACAGACTGGCTGCAGAAAGGAGTTTGCTATTAATTGAAAGGAGACCATTTGATTCCTCTTGGAGGCCTTAAAGGAACTGAGTAGGGCAAATTTCTAATGTCCACTCCATACATTCTTATCGTTGCAGCTGTTATTACTAGGTGATTATTCATATAGTATATGAACATGGATAGGCTGCTCACCAACACGCATTAGCCAATTTGGTGAGTTTATTTGCTTTTTACCTCCAAGTTTAAGAATATTTTTTCCAATATATACAATCATGACAGACAAAAATAAATCATCACCCTTATTCCCAGGAGGCTGTAAAGTCACCAACCAAGGCAGCGGTTGATGGCCAAAGGTAGAGGGTGCTAAGAATCCCCTGATTGCAGACTCAGGCTGCCATTTGATGACGACTTTTTATTTAGGTACTTACAACTGCAAATCACATTCAAGAGAAGGAAGATTGCAAGAGTTAGAAACAGAACTGTCTTATATTAAATGGGACATTATTGGACTTTGTGAAGTTAGAAGAAAAGATGAAGAAACAATTGATTTAAAAAATGGACATATACTGTACTATAAAGGCACACATATTGGAAATACAAGTAGAGTAGGATTCATTATAAATAAAAAATGGAAGAATAACATTGTGGAGATTGATGGTGTATCTGATAGAGTGGCAAGATTAGTTTTACAATGTAATAGTAGATAACAAATGCAGATAATTCAGGTTTATGCCCCAACAAGTTCTCATAGTGATGAAGTTATAGAAGATTTTTATATGGATGTACAAAATGCTTTTGATCAGAGTAAACAACATTTTAAAATTGTTATGGGAGACTTTAATGCTAGAATTGGTAAGCAAATGAAAGATGAAAATACTGTAGTTAATTTTGGTTATGGTAATAGAAATGAGAGAGGACATAGACTTGTGGAGGTTGCAGAAAAAGAAAAACTTTATATTATGAATTCTTTTGAGAAAAAGGTTAAAAGGAAATGGACATGGAAGCATCCAAATGAAGGTATAGCAGAATTGGATTATATTTTGACTAACAGAAAATACATATTTCAAGATTGTAATGTTCTTAATAAATTTAACACAGGAAGTGATCATCGATTAGTAAGATGTAAGATACGTGTTAATGCAAAACTAGAGAAACAAAAATTATTAAGAAAAACAATATTTACAGTTGATATTCCTAATCTTCAGAAACATTCTAATGAATTTAAATTAGAACTTACAAATTGGTTTCAAGTATTAGTAGATTTTGAACATGATTAAGATTTGAATGAAATTAATATGAAAATAACTGATACACTTTTAAAAACTGCAACAAAGATAGCTGGTAGAAAAAAGCAGCAATTGACCAATAAAATTTCTACTGAGACTAGAGAATTTATGAAGAAAAGAAGGAATATGAGGATATACAACAATGATGCATTAAATAAGATTGAATATCTCAAATTTTGTAAAATGGTGCAGAAAAGAGTTGAAAATGATATAAGAAAGTATAATTGTGAACTAGCAAGGAAAGCTGTAGAAGAGAATAAAAGTCTAAAGAGTGTAGAGGAAATTTATATCTGCAATAAGAAAAAAAGATGGAATTATTACTAAAAAGAGAGATGACATCATGAAATGTGTAGAAGACTTCTATCAAGAATTATATAGTAGTAAAGAACAACTGTCTCCTATACTTATTATATCTTCCGAATTGCTCAGAATTTTGAATGAGGAAGTGAGACATGCAATTAAATTTATGAAGAAAGAGAAGGTTCCAGGTAATGATGGAATTATAATTGACATATTAAAAGAAACAGGTGAAGAATTAGAATTTTTTTTAGCAAAGTTATATACCAAATGTATAAATGATAAAGATGTACCAGATGATTGGAAGAATGCAGTATTAATGTTAATATTTAAAAAAAGTGATAAAAAAGATATTAGAAATTACAGACCTATCAGTCTTTTATCAGCTTCATACAAAATTTTTATTAAGATAATTACATCTCATCTACAGAAAACACGGGATTTCCACCAACCAAGAGAACAAGCTGGATTTAAAAGTGGTTTTAGTACAGTAGATCATATCCAGGTATTAAGAGAAGTTATAGAAAGGAAAAATGAATATGAGTTGCCATTATGCTTAGAATTTGTAGATTATGAAAAGGCATTTGATTCTATAAACATTTCTTCAGTGATTAAAGCATTGGATCATCAAGGTATAGATCCAGGAAAACTGCAACAGCAACAATTAGATTACATAATGATAGTAGGAAAATCAACATTGAAAAGGGTGTAAGACAGGGTGACTCTATATCTCCAAAACTTTTTACAGCAGTGCTGCAAGAAGTATTTTGTGGATTAAAATGGGAAGCTAAAGGAGTGAAAGTAAATGGAGATTATTTAAGTCATTTAGATTTTGCAGATGATGTAGTTGTTTTTGCAAATAATGCTTTAGAGCTACAGGAAATGTTGCAGGAGTTATCAGATGGAACTAGGAAAGTAGGACTAAAGATAACTGTTAAAAAGACTAAAGTAATGATTAATAGATTTTCTCAAAATATGAAAATAAAGATTGATTATGATGAGTTAGAAAAAGTTAACAGTTACAAATACCTTGGTCAGATTATTAATACAGATGGAAACATAATGGATGAAATTAATCATAGAGAATTAAACTTGGTTGGAGTGCTTTTGGTAGAAATAACTTGATACTAAAAGAAAATATGCCTATGTATTTGAAAAGAAAGGTTTTTAATAAATATGTTTTGCCAGTTCTTACTTATGAATCTGAGACTTGGACACTTAATAGAAGAGCAATACAGAGACTTCAGATCACTCAATAAAGTACAAAAAGATGCATGTTAGGAGTAACAAAAAGAGATCGAAAACTCAATATACGGGTAAAAGAACAAACAGATGTTACTGACCTCATTGAAAAAAATAGAAGATTGAAGTGGAGTTGGGCTGGACATATTGCTAGAAGAGATAATAATAGATGGACAATTGAAATTTTAAACTGGAGTCCAAGAGGGTTGTAAAAGAACCAGAAAGAGACCACATGTTAGACGGATGGATGAAATAAGAAAGTGTGCAGGGGTGATGTGGAAAAGAGAAGATAAATATAGGAAAAGATGGATTGAACTTGGAGAGACCTTCATCCTGCAGTGGATTAATAATGGTTGATGATGATGATGACAGACAACCATACCTGTTAATTGCACAATCACATTGGAGGAAGAAAGTCATCATTCATGAAACTATAATTGTCAATACTGAGATGAAATTGACCTAGCATGTAACATCTATGCTGCGAAACATCGAATTTACTATTAATAAATAGATGGAATAACTCCACACTCCAAATCAGAAGTTCTAAGAAGGGAAATTATTAATGACTTAATGGATGCTCTAGAACAGGGATGGCCAACTTTTGAGTTCGTAAGATCTATTTTTTATTTTTAAAATGTGTTGCGATCGACATATTCTCATAGGCGTTGTCTAAGTGGAGGGAGGTGTGAAATACATACTATTTTTATATATTTACCTAGTAAAAAATAATTATTTAACGGGCCAAAAAACTCATGTCCGGAGAATTAAAGCAACATGAGTAATTATTAACAATATTTATTAATTCAAATTAGCTATATTAAATCAAGATTAAAAATATTATTTTGAAATAATGATACGACTTAGTGGACTTCGCCTATCTAGAATTGAAAAAAAATTTAGAACAAAAACAAAAATAAAAAACATTTGAAATTCTTGACTTAATTTGTTTCACTCGTTACCTGACAATTCTTGCCAGAATGACCTTGCGATCGACCAAAAATTGCTTTACGATTGACCGGTGGATCACGATCGACTTCTTGGACACCCCTGCTCTAGAACAATCACATTTTATATTCTATATCCAGAATAGATTAATGAAGGTTATTATAATTATTCACTAAGACATTCTCCTTACGAACTTTAAAACTATATTTAGGTTGATGTCATGAATGTTACTTAATTATATATTTTATATAAATGTCAACGTTCATATCTTTCCATTAATATGGGTATAAGGGGCGGGGGAGGAAGTGTTAATACGTAACAAAAGGGATAAATATTATTACCATTATTGTAGATTAATATAAAATATATGTTGTGACAAGAATTTGCTTCCTTACAAATCCAACCATCATCAAGGCAAAGATAAGATTTTACCTAATATATATTTATATCCAACAGTGGAGCATTTACACCAATATATATATATGTTTGTTAATACTAATATTGTATTTAAATGTTTTCGGCATACTTGATTAATTGTTTCTATTATGAACGGTCTTTTCTGTCTTTATTATAATTATATTTTATAACAGGGGGATCCCATATCATTACTATATATGGATATGAATTTAATCTATCAAGTTAATGAAAATAACATATTATAATTTCAATATAATAATTTAGCAAATAAGCATGATTTTAGATAATCCTATTTATAATAACTTTCATTTATGCTAATATGGATATCAAATGGATATTCTTTGTAGGAGATAAGGGTTTGGAGTAATAATTGAAATAAACTGTAATCCAAGAGAAACCATACGTGTTAAATTAAATATTTTATATTTTGTTATAAATTTTATTATTAACATGTTACTTATTGTAAATGTATTTGTTAAATATATATGTGTTTAAATTAAAAACTTTCAGTGTATTTTTCTATATTCAAATTTCAATTGGTCATATCTTCTCACATACTACTCATATTTTTCCGCAGTTACATATTTTCACGCATTCATACCTATCCTCATACACCTACACATGTTTATGCATACATGCATTTTAAGTGATAATTAATATAACTTGAACTAGACGACTATGAAAAATCTCTGAGTTTGAAACCTAGAAATAACAGAAATGAAAGATGATAAAGACAAGGTGAGTGTATGTATATCGTTTAATGTATATTTGAGTATTAACCCCTCATTTCACAAGAATGAAGTTAAAATGTATGTGTGTATAAGCGCAAGGATCTTAGATAGAATCTCTTACCCACTGTGATGACATAGCTAACTTATTTACATAAGGCTTTATTACAAGCATTTCTCAATTGGTAACGAGCTATGATTATGGGAACTTATACCTCCTGAAAGTGCTCAGATATTTAATTAAGATGATTAATTACTACACTATATAGCTCCATTACATGTGTGTAAAACACAATTATAGAATTATCATATAAGGTAAAATCCCATTTCGTTACAATTATATATATATGGAGTGTGATTTATTATAAACAAAAAGTGAAAGAACAACAATGTGGAGAATGATGATATATTAGATAAAGTAATAACATTAGTTATTGATTTTAATCAAAGATACCAAATGCAGGTAATTCAGGTTTATGCCTCAAGTTCTTATTGTGATGAAGAAGCAAATATCTTTGATTAGACCAAACATTTTAAAATTGCCATGGGATATTTTAATTCCAGAATTGGTAAACAATTAAAAGATAAAAATGCTGTAAGCAAAATGAGAGAAACACAGACTTGTATGGTTGACAGAACCATTTTAGATTATAAGTTTCTTCTTTGAGAAATGCTAAATGAAAACAGACATGGAAGCAACCAAATGAAGTTACACCAAAAGTGGATTATATTTTGACTAGCAGAAAATATGTATTTTAAGATTGCATTGTTCTTAATAGATTCAATATAGTAAGTGACCACTGATTGATTAGATATAAGAACCATTAATAGAGTCAATATAGTAAGGGACCATCGATTGATGAGATATAAGATCCATTAATAGATTCAATATAGTAAGTGACCATCGATTGATCAGATATAAAATCCATTAATAGATTCAATATAGTTAAGTGACTATTGATTGATCAGATATGATTCATTAATAGATTCAATATAATAAGTGACCATTGATTATAGATTCAATATAGTAAATGACCATAAATTGGTCAGATATAAGATCCATTAATAGATTCATTATAGTAAGTGACCATTGATTGATCAGATATAAGATCCATTAATATAGTAAGTGTCCATCAATTGATCAGGTATAAGATCCATTAATAGATTCAATATAGTAAGTGACTCTCAATTGATCAGATATAAGATCCATTAATAGATTCAATATAGTAAATGACCCTCAATTGATCAGATATAAGATCCATTAATATAGTAAGTGTCCATCAATTGATCAGATATAATATCCATTAATAGATTCAATATAGTAAATGACCATCAATTGATCAGATATAAGATTCATTAATAGATTCAAAATAGTAAGTGACCATTGATTAATCAGATATAAGATCCATTAATAAATTCAATATAATAAGTGACCATCGACTGATCAGATATAAGATCCATTTATAGATTCAATATAGTAAGTGACCATTGATTGATCAGATATAAGATCCATGTTAGTAGAAAACTAGAAGGACAAAACATATATAAAAAACAATGTTCCATACTGAAATTCTAACCTTCAAAATTGTTCTACTGAATTTAAATTAGAACTTGCAAATTATTTTAAAGTATTAACATATTTTGAAGATGGTTCAAATTTGAGTGAAATCAACATAAAAATAACTGATATACTAAAACTGCAACAAAAATAATTAATACAAAAAAGTAGAAATTGACCAGTAAATTTTCTATTGAGACACATTGTATGAAGAAAAGAAATAATATAAAAATATATAAAAATAATCCATTAAGAAAAATTGAATATCTAGAATTTTTAAAAATGGTATAAAAAAAAGTTAAATAATGATATAAGAAAATATAATTATAAATTAACAAGGAAAAATGTAGAAGATAATAAAAGTATCATAAGTGTAAAATAACAACTTCGCATTGGTAATAAACTTAATTCTGCAATAAGAAAAAAGATGGTACTATTGCTAAAGAAAGAGATGACATCTTGAAATGTGTAGAAGAGTTCCATAAAGAAATATATAGTAATAAATATCATGAAGACAAAGTACCCTTTACCATTGCTATATATATATATCTTCTGAATGACCCAGCATTTTAAATAAAGAAGTGAACATACAATCCACATCTATGAAGAGAAAGCTTCAGCAGATGATGAAATTGTGAGTAATATCTTAAAAGTATCTGATGAAGAAATCAAAAAATTATTGACAAACTTATGTAGCATATATCTAAGGAATTCAAATGTACCAGAGGATTGAAAGAATATTGATATTTAAGAAATTACAATCATTTCAATATTTCATACAAAATTTTGACTAAGATAATTACAACCCATTTACAGCAAACGTCAAATTTTAAACAATTAAAAAACAAACAGGATTTAAAAGTGGTTTTACCACAGTGGATTACATCTAAATATTGAGAGAAGTTATAGAAAGAATCTATGAATATAAGTTAACATTATGTTTGGACATGTAGATTATGAAAAGATATTTGATTCTATAAGCAATTCTACAGTGATCAATGCATTAAACCATCAAGATATAGAACCAGGACATTGTCATATTCTAAAAAAAATTATCAAAATGCAACAACATGATTAGATTACATAATGATATTAGAAAGATTAGGGTTGGAAATGGTTATATAATAAGGTGATTCCTTATTTTCAAAATCTTTTACAGCAATTTTGCATAGGGTATTTTGTGGATTAACATGGGATGCTATGGAAGTACAAGTAAATAGAGATTATTTAAGTCATCTGGATTTTGCAGAAGATGTGGTTGTTTTTACAAATAGTGCTTCACAGTTTCAAGGAATATTGCAAGAGTTATCAAATGAAAGCAAGAATGTAGGACTAAATACATGCTGAAAATGTTTAATGGATTTTTTCAGAATTAAAAGCAGATTAATAACGATAAATTAGAAGAAGGTAGTAGTTACAGATGGCTTCATCAGATTATTAATACAGATAGCAGAAACATAATGGATAAAATTAATTATAGAATTAAACTTTGATGGAATGCTTTCAGTAAAAAGAACTTAATATTGAAAACATATGCCTACGTGATTAAAAAAGAAGATTTTAAATAAACCAGTTTTAGCAGGTATTATTGATGGATCTGATACTTGGAATCTTAATTAAAGAGACTTCAAACTACTTAATGAAGTATGGAAAGATATACATTATGAATAACAAGAAGAGATTGAAAGTGAAACACATGGTGAGAGAACAAACAGGTATTATTGGCATTGTTGAAAGAATCAATAGGCTGACATAGAATTGGTATGGACATATTGCTAAAAGAGAGGACAGTAAATAGACAGTTGAAGTTTGAAATCAGATTTGAAGAGATTGTGAAAGATCAAGAAAGATACCGCATGTAAGATTGATGGATGAAATAAGAAAATTTGTTGGTGTGATGTAAATAGGAAAGGCTAGTCATGAAAAAAACTAAATTAAACCTGGAAAGGCTTTCATCCTGCAGTGGGTAGATAATGGTTAGAAATGATGATGATATATATAATTGGGGGGGGGGGTATTACTGGATATACTTCATTTATAGCATAGAATAGAGTGATTTGCTTCTCCCAATTACATAAACATTACCTATCCTAATTTCATATATATATGTGTGTGTGTGTGTGTGTGTGAGTGTGGGGTTATTAATGGGTATACAATGCTATTCATTTATAACATAGAATAGAGTGATTTGCTTTTCTTAATTAAATAAACATTACCTTTACTAATTTCATATATATATATGTGTGTGTGTGACAATTTGATCTCATTTAGCGTTGGACTCATTTGAAATCACGAAAACTCAGTAAATTTTGAAGTTAACTAACAACTTTATACTAAATAGTTAAGAAATGGATAAATAAATAAAATAATTGGGAACTAAAACCTTAAGTTCTGCTACCGATAATAATTACACATAGTTTTATAGTTATAAAACAGTACACAAGTAGTGAAACCCCCCAGTGAGCTATCTGTAAACTAACTGACAGTAAGTATAGATGTATAATGAGTCCACCTACATTTTAGCTTTGGTCGTATATAAGCATATCATCTATTAACATACTTACAGAGCGTGATTTATAAATACTAACGTAATTTCAAGACAACTATAAGGTATTACGAATTCACTATAACGAATCAGGTGGGAAAAGTTGAGTCTCGTATTCATCCATATCTTAATATTGTGTTCGAGCAAATACATTGAATTGAAATATGAGTAATTTATTTGTAAAGATAAAAATTCTATAAATTTATAAATACACATATTGCTTTACATAAAAATGGATACAGTTAATATGTAAAGTTGTGTTCATGAGGATAGGGAATTCCACGGGGCGTATTATGAATTTTTTTAACTTGCGGATATGATAGATTTAAAATTTTTATATTTTTGGAAGAACTAAAAAATATAAATCCATATTTAAGAAAATTAAGTAAAGTAAAAGCTTTAAGTAAGTTTAAAAATTTCAGTTCGCATTTTATATTTTTTTTAAAGAATCAAAAAGATATTATGAAAGTTCATTTTACGTTGAATTAAATAATAAAAAAAGAATATTTAAGAAAACATCAAATTAATATTAATTATACACAATTAAGGTTTTATTATTATTTTATAATTAAAGCTTTATAAATAAGAAATTATTGGGCAATCTATTTATTATTGGATTCTGATGAGCCATTAAAAAAAGAAGGAAAAAACTTTCTAGACGCAATAGCAGGAGCTAGAAAATCAGGAATACATGTTTTCATTAGAAATCAGGAAAGCTATATGGAATGAACTTATTCATTCATTTTGACATTTATTAATCTTTATTTACATTTCAAGTAGCAGCAGTTCTCAACCCGTGGGTCGCGACTCCTTTGACGGTCGAATGCATCTTTCACAGGGGCCACTTAAGACCATTGAAAAACACATTTTCGATTCATAACAGTAGCAAAATTAATGGTTGGGGGTCACCACAGCTTAAGGAACTGTATTAAAGGATCGTGGCATTAGGAAGGTTGAGAGTCATTGCATTAGAGCAATAACAATGAAGTGCATAATGAGAGAAGAGAAACGGGAATCATTCTGATGAATTACCACAGCTTAGTAATAACTACCCATAGAAGGATATTCATATGGATTTTTTCAGAAGATGAAAATAAAGAGTGATAATGATAAGTTAGAAGAAGTTAACAGCTACAAATACCTTGGTCAGATTATTATTACAGATGAAAACAATGGATAAAATTAATCATAGAATTAAACTTGGTTGGAGTGCTATTGGTAGAAATAATTTAGTATTGAAAGGAAATATTCCTATGTGTTTGAAAAGAAAGGTTTTTGAATAAATATGTTTTACTAGTTCTTACTCATAGTTCTGAGATTTGGACACTTAACAGAAGAGCAATACATGGACTTCAATCCACTTATGTTAGAAATAACAAGAAGAGATTGAAAACAAACTACATGGGTGAGAGAACAAACAGATGTCATTGACATCAGTAGTGTTGGGCTGGACATAGTTCTAGAAAAGATGATAATAGAAGATTGACAGTTGAAATCTTAACCTGGATTTCAAGAGATTGTAAAAGACCCAGAAAGAGACCACATGTGAGATGAATGGATGGAATAAGAAAGTATGCTGGGATGATATGGAGAAGAGAAGTTAGAGATCAGAAAAGATGGATTGAACTTGGAGATACCTTTATATTGAAGTGAATTGATAATGTTGAAAATGATGATGATAAAGCAATTATTCAACCAGGTAGTACTTTTTAATCCTAATTTTATCTTAATCATGATAGCAAACTTCTTTATGAAAGAGGTTTTCAACAGTATGGGTTGATTATGCAGATGTGCAGAATGTATGCACCCTTTCAAAATATGATTCTTCAATAATGAAATAGTATCATGCCATACCATGCCTGTTATTAATAACATTGTGATGTAAAGGCTAGACTTTTTGCATATTTTAATGCCATGATAGAAATTTGTTCTTCTTTCTCAAAATTTGTCTTAGTTTATTGAGAAGCAACATATTACCGAGAATTCTGAAAAGCTCAAAGTTGGAGATTAATCTCAAGTGTAACTGATAAAATAATCAAAAAACAGCATAAAGAAATGTTAAAAGATTACTATGATGAAGTTACTAATTATTAAAACCACAATAAGACTTTTGATGTCTACCATTGTAAATGTATTTACATGTAAGCTATTTTTTTTTCTAAATAATTTAGTAAAATAATATTTTATATTTTAATTCATTTTATTATCAATATTAATTATTAGGTGTTTATATATATATTTGTTGGATTTATGGTATTTTGTACTTAATTTTTGTTTTTATTTATTTTTTATATGTCAACCCGAGCCAGCTATACTAACCACTAGGCCACCAATGCTTGTCTTGTTTTTTAATTTTTGTGATTCAAACACTGTGGTTATCTTCATTTAGGGTGGTGTGGGTAAATGCCATTCTTTTTGAATTGCTGTGTAGCACACACACACACACACACACACACCTTTAAACCAATTCATAAAGCAAACAAGTCCAAACAGATTCTAAAAATAATTCACAAACAATATTCATAAAAAATAACATTTTTAAAATGGGGATTATATTAATGCTGATTTTTTAAATGATTAGATATGTTGGCATTTATATAACAAAAAAAGTGTGCATTATTTCCATATTCATTAAAAACTAGGATTTTTTTTAGGAGCCTGGATTGTGAATGATCTTAGTAATATGTTAGGATTTGATTGTTTCATGAATTGATTTATGTTCTCAGTGTTCCATATTTGATAAGATGTAAAATTATTTATGTGCTTTATCAAGTCATTAGAATGTACATCCTGTGGCAGTTGACTTTCATTAGGTACTATTCAAAGTATGCTTTCTAATTAAATAACTGTAAATGGATAACTCCACACATTAAATATTTCCATCCAAAACAACCATTAAAAATATTATACTTTATATATGTATACATATGATAATAATGTTAATGTATAAAAGAATTGTGTGTGCATAAGCAAAATATGGCAGGTTAAATTAGGTAATGAAGACTAGATATTACAGTCAAAATAAGAGTCATAGATCACATATTCTCTTAAGCTTGTAAGTTATAAACAATGAGGATTGCCAATTCCTCAACAAGCTTTGTGATAAATGCTTAGCCTGAGCCAGCATTTAAAAATCTCTGTCAGGAACCCCCCCCCCCCAAACCCCTTTAGATCTAAAAATGCAAACCCAAAGACAAACACGGGGGGGGGGGTTCCTGACAGAGATATTTTAAATGCTGGCTCTGGCTAAGCATTTATCACAAAGCTTGTTGAGGAATTTAGATATTACAGCATCTTATAAATGAGTTTTTTTCTTTTTAGTTGGGAAAAAATGTAATATTTTGCTGATATATATCTGTTCAGGATATTTTAATTATATCTGTGTGTGCATATAATCATGGTTTATTTTTTTAATTAATCAAAAAGTTCTATAATTGTTTTTGTCATTTAAATTAAATTTAATATCCTTGCTATTATTTATAATTCTTGAATCATTCCCATTGGCTACTTAAAAATTTGATAAGTTTAAAAGTATGTTCCTATGCATGCTTATGGTATAGGCTGAATATATTCGAATGCTAACATGGTAGGAGGAGACATTATAACATAAGGGTATTAACTTATTGCTGATAGATTCAAGAAGCTTATCTGTTATATCCAGATTGATTAGAAATGCAGCTGCTAAATTAATCTTCTTGTTTTCCTGAAGGTTTGTGATGATGGTGTTCTAGTTGTATTTTTATATTGGACTATTTCCATCATGAAGAAGAGGGAGAACAATATCTCTCAAAACATTGTGCACATACTAACCTGTTTGATGTGCTATCACGAACAGTTGAATGTATTTGGAATATTTAAATAAAGTTACATTTTTATAAAGACATTCAATACACATATTATATGATGGAAATAGTCCAATATAAAAATACAACTAAATGAATCTGTTTCTCATATAAATGATTGTAAATTGATAATAATTAGGCATTGCAAACCACACTTTCTTGGAATACAAAATGACCACCATTATTATTCCAATTATTAATTGAGAAAATTGAGTTCAATATCTTTATGTTGCAATAAATATATTCTTCTCTTATCAGTATTAAGATGGTTGTACTAACCAATGTTTGGCAATAACCTATAAAATATACATCTCCACATATTTATGCATCTATCCTTCTAATTATACTAATACTACAAAATGATAATAAATATGATAAATATATACATTCCTCATATTTCCTTCCAATACATAAATGGCAGTATTAGTGCCAGAAACTAATTGGTTATCATATCTAAATCATATGACCACAGTCTTCACGAATAATCAAACTTATAGAATATTGTCAAACTGTTGCCAAGGCTATCCTACAAGAGTAAATAGAATTCTTGTACTATCTAATTGTAGTATTACTTGTTAATACTCTGTTGGTTAATTTAAGCTTGAGAGCTGTGATGATCATGTTTTCAGGAGTAATCATATTTAATAACAAATAAAACAAATACAAAATAAATGTAATTGACATTTTGATGAAGTTAATACCTGCACTCTACTGGGTAAAATAATAATCACATGATTGTTGCAAAGATTATAATTGCATGACACTGTTGCTATGCAACTTGGCTTGATGTGTTTCTGTTTTCATTTGGGTAAAGAAAGTCTTCTATATGAATGGTAATTTTATTATTTTATATTTGTTAATCTTTTTTTTTTTTTATAATTTTGATAACATCCCTTAATATTCTTTGGTGATGGTTATTGCATGTGGATCTGATTCTAGTTTTTGAGAAATCTGTGTTATGACCCCATGTCTAAAACATGGAGAACAAATAGAGTTTCTTTACTGTTTCAATGTGGTTACCTGTTCTAGAACTATATACAATAATTGCTCCTTCTTATATATATGGTTAGACATATGACACAGGGAATCTCAAAGACTCATTGAGTTTCCACAAGGATTAAATCTTTTAAGATTTCTTAAAATTCTATCAATTTTTTGTTCAATATAAAATGTTATGTTGTAGAGCAGTGGTTCTCAACCGGTCGGTTGTGTCCCCTTTGAGGGTTGAACAAACCTTCACCGGAGTCGCCTAACTATTGGAAAACATATTTTTGATTCATAACAATAGCAAATTACAGTTTGGGGATCACCACAACATAAAGAACTGTATTAAAGGGTCATGGCAATAGGAAGGTTAAGAGTTACTGTTGTAGAGTATCAGTAGTTATTTCTTTTATATAAGAAATACATACTGTAGTAGAAACATTCCCTTCTCTTTTTTCATATTTTGATTTGATCGATTGCTACCAAAAGTACTGCTCATACACCTACGCGCTCACACACACATATATAAATTAGTATATAAATTAGTATACATAAGAAGCAGATAAAACAATCTTTGAAATAACCTACTATAGTTTACATATGTCTAACAAAAGCCATATGATTTGAGTTTATAATTCCTATTTATTGCTTTACATGTAGCTATGAATTTCTAGATACCAATATGTTTACCTATATGTAGCTGACAATTATCTAAAAGAAAAAGTCTAATTATGCTTGGAAGGTTTCAATTAGCTATAAATAATTAGCAACGAAGTGCAGAGATCATATGAAGCTTAACCCAAATGCATATTAACCAGATAATAGAATATGATCAAGCAATAATATTTAATCTAGTTGGTCATTGATTAACATTTTGTTAATAATTTATTTTAAATATTTATATTTTAGCGTTCAAAATTTTTATAAGCCTTAAGATGCAACTTAAGGGCCATAAATATATAAACATTGGGTCATTATTGAATGAATAATTCTTTGAAATTGAGCTGATCTGGACATATTGGTAATATAATTGATAATACATGAACAGATGAAATATTAAACCGGATCAAAAGAGATTGTAAAAGATCTAAAAAGCGATCATATATGAGATGGATGGATGAAATAAGAAAGTTTGTGGGAGTAATGTGGGGGAAAAAAGATTGTGAATTGGAGAAACTAGATTAAACTTGAAGAGACCTTCATCTTGCAATGGGTCGATAATGATTAAAAATAGTGACGACAAATATTGGGTTTTTGAGCTTATAAACTCTTAAAAAATCATTTATATTAAATTTAACAAGAAATTTGCTTTTCCTTCTAGTGGAAAAGCAGGAAAAAATGAAATCATTTTCACCTGTTGTGTAAACAGTTCTAACTATATTTAATTTTAATTTTAACTCTCTTTCATATTATTTTTTATGTGTATGTTAAAAAAATATACAATTTACTATATTAATTTTATGTAATAATCAATAAATTTTCCTAGCGCAGTGTTAGATTGTAATTATATAGAAGGTAATTGCCTCTCCGCATGACATAAAGATTTGAAAAAATGAACACGTGAAACTTAAGATAAACTGTATTGTCTTTCTTTCTTAAGAAAACAATTGTATGCTATATTGAGAGGTCATGTGACATTGAAGTTTTCTAGGGATAGACTTAGGATTTAAAACACTTCAGTCAATCTGAATCAAGTTTTCTTTAAAACGTATGCTATTTAGCTAAGAGTTGATCCTGCATCCTAAAGCTCTAAATCCAATAGTCTAGCCCTAAATGGAACTGGTCAAAAAATTTAGCATAGCAATGCTTAAACATCATATGATCTCTTTGTCTTTCTATATTAACGATACATTACATAGTTAGAATGTAGAATCTATTTTATGTCTGTTAGGCTTAAATAGTTCTATATATAGAAATTACGTAATTAATCTATCTGTGACTTATGCAAAGACGCGTGACAAAATAAAAACAAAGATTATTATCAATATAAATCAATTATTCAAGAAGATAAAAAAATTCGTAATTGATAAAAAAGAGCAAATCAAGAGATCAGATATAGTAGTTGACAGAAAACTTGACAAACAGTATAAAAGCAAGGACCATCAGAAGCCGATATTATAAATAAAGAAATATGGTGGAGGAAAATATAGGAGAATTTTGACTGAAGATGCCTTCAGCAAGTGAGAAAATCGTAAAGAAAAAGAAGAAATTTATTTATCCTAAAATAAATCAATAATCGTTAAAGAAAATAATAGTAAATAATTATTTAGTGAATTATAATAGATGATCTAAATTTAGGTGGAAACATATGAGGCTAAAGATAAAGCGGAGAAAAAAATGTTAAATAAATACTCTCATACTAATATACCATGTGATCATGTCTTCTATTCATACACAAGCTTCCGCCAGATGGCACTGCTGAGTGAAAAAAATTGCTACTGTCTTATACTAATATAATAAAATCTAGCAGTTGTAAAAATTTGAAATATCTAATCTTAGTTTCTATTATCTAATTAAAGTTTAGATCCTCTCAAATTTTCACAACTGTTATAGACTAACAGGGACATTGATTTATGCAATACTTAACACACTGTTACCATAGTAATATCATTTAGATAAAAGAGGGGAGGGGTCATGATGTTCAAGCACACTAGTAGTATTTTAATTCAATTAATTAGAGCCTGACTTCCAGAACTGACACTGGTAATGTCAATTTTGAGCCATATCTCTGACACAGCATAAAACCCACATTTTAGCAAATTAAATTATCATCACATGATCACCATCTCAGACTAGCACATAATTGTTTATAAACAAGGCAAAACAAGCCTTCTGGCATCAATTGATTACTCTGGTTGGCACAGGGTGGCACTACTGTATGGAGAGTTTTGCCTTGTCTACAAATTAAATTATCATATCATTCAATTTTAAACTCATCGTTAAATCTTTGAAAGTGGGAGTTTTCTTGCATGGAGTTAAAAAAAAAGCATTAAATATATATTTTTAAATATTTAAATAAAAATCAAGTATTTTATCATCCAGTAGAATAAACAAATAATCAAATAATTTATCAGTCAGGAGTTTATAGGAATATCGAGTGTGGGAAATGACAGAGCTAATACATGGACCTCAAACTCCAGAGTCAGCCACTCAGTCGTTGAACTGACTCCGAGATCTTCAGTTTCAGAGTCTGCTTTTCTACCACTGCAGTAACCACAAACGTTGAGTTTAGAGTTTTCTAGCTTACCATTGCATTCAACTATGAACCTTAAAATTTAGAGTTGCTTGCTACTTTACCACGGCATTAAACCATGACGCAAGATTTAGAATCTGCCATTTTATCACTGCACCAAGCCAAACATCAATAACTGAATAATTTATTGTTCAGGAATTTTCCAAGAAGACTAAGCATCAAAACAACAGAACTGAAGCTAGTATCCATAAACCTTGAACTTCGAGTCTGCTTCTTTTGTTCACCACCAAACTATGTAGATCATAATTCAGCTACAACACCCATTGTAAGCTAGTATGTGGCATATATATAGTAAAAGTATGTTGCTGCATCAGTACTTTGTATGTTGGAGTCATGTGATGGTCATGTGATATTTCAGTGATAAATGTTCAGCACGCTTTAGTTTGGGTGATCATTATTTTGAGAACGTGAATCGATTTAAATGACATGCATAGATTTTTAGATGAAAAGACAATCTCTAATGTTTTGCCACTTCATGTAAGAAGTTAAAAGAAGTACACAAATTATACAGTCACCAACTTTGGACATCATGTGTAATAAATATTCTGTAAGTAACATTAAAATGCTTCCAAAAAAGGATGACATTTTATTTGACAATTTAGCAAATAATTTGCTGAGCAGTACTTTTGACCAGGAGAAGCCATGACCACAACACTCAAACTTATTGGTTAAACTGTTATTGTTTGAAAAAAAAACATAATATTAATATTCACTGGTTAAAATGTAAATTTGTAATTTACATATTCCACTTCTGGGACAAGAAGATGTGAGACTTTTTGTTTATTGCATAAATATTCTTAGTGACAAACCATGCCTCTTACATAGGGCTGGCATCCATGAAAAATTGCCAAATTGTCTTGAAGAATGCATGAATTTTAGGAATATTTTCTGTCAGTAATTTACATAAATATAACAGCCATCTGAGTGATATAAGTAATTTGGTACCAAACCATTAAAACATCACACGATCACAATTTTCTATGCTTACACAAGCTGTTAAAACAGTACCAAACTTTCCACAGACTGTAGCCACCCAGTGTAAGCCTTAATAATCAGTGGATGCAAGAATATTTGCATATAAAATCCCTATCTAGTGCCTAATCATCCAATATTCTCATATTAGTTTTTAGCTTGTGGCTTTTATCAGAGAGGAGTCATAGATCTTAGCATACTGCACCTAGATCTTAGATGTAATACAACCTTTGAGCCACAAGGTGCAAACTAGTCTGGGGATATTGAGTGAGTAGGGACTAGATATGAGTTTTATGCACAAACCTTGCATCCAATGATTACTAAGGCTTGCACTAGATGGCATTGTTAGAGTTTGCTACTGTTTTAATATCTTGTGTAAGCATAGAAATTGGTGATTATGTGATGTTTAAGGGATTTTATGCCAATCCTGCCCATAAGATGATGATGACTGTGGTTTTGAAAAACAAAAACACCAAAATGTATAGATACTGAACTGGGTTCAAATCTCTGACAATACAAGTGAATGCTCTTGGATTGAAACATTATTGTAGTTTCATCTTGGATTCATAGCTCTATAGTTAACTAAATAGATAAAAGATGGTTTCTGGAAGGTTGCAATAAATTCTAAAATCTATTTGCAGTGCTCTTAGCTTCAGAGTTCCTCACCAATGAAAGCCACAAGCTAAAAATTAGTCTGGGAATTTTGGATGAGTATCCACTAGGTAGTAATTTTATGCACAAACCTTTTTGCATCTTTTGACTAGTAAAGCTTGTAATGGGGGGGGGTACTACTGTAGTTTACTATTAATTTGGTATCAGTGTGAAATTATTCAATGCTATGACTAAATTAGTCTATTCCAACATGGTTGTCAACTATTCCAAGCAGATAGATTCTTAAATTTAATTCAAGGAGCATTAATGTATTTTGATGTTAAATCTGATAGTACTTTGATTAGAATTTACACATGTTGGAATAAGATAATTTGTAGTAAATGTTATAGCACTAAATATTCATATTTTACCACTGTATGAAGAGTTTTGCCAGTTTTATTCATATTTAGTGACTTCAAATCACCATTGTTATTAGTGTTAACATAAATAGGGAGTAATATTTCTGGGAAATTGACAGTACTCTAAGTCATCTGACAAAGAAAGTTATGGAAGCTGTAGTATAAAGGTATTATGCACAATGATTGAAACTGATATATCTTCACATTTGATCATATCTAATTCAAGGTACATTAGTCTATTCGTAACATAAGTTAAAGATCATAAGTACATTAGTTATTATTTTTCTCAATTTATTGTTTGAAAGTGGAATATAGATTTCCTATAAATATAACATTAAGACACTAAAAAAAATTCATTTAAATATGTCTTCAATGATTTTAAAAAATTAAAAATATTTTAAAAATATTTTGAAGAGTTATTCAGCTTGGTGGATATGGTATTGTTGAATCTATCATAATAAAACTCATCTTTATAAGATTGGATATGTAAATAAATGCATACATCTATCAGTAATACTATTGGTAGAATTGAATCAAAATATATTGTGAATTGAGTGATGAAAATATAAACCAACCCCAATAAATTTTAAAAGACCTAGTCATAATAATCAACCATTATCAATCCATTGCAGGATACAGGTCTCTTCAAGTTCAATCCATCTTCTTCAATCTCTAGCCTCTCTTCTCCACATCACCCATGAACACTTTCTTATTTCATCCATTCAATTCATATGTGGTTTCTTTCTCAATCTTTTACAATTTCTTGGAATCCAGTTTAAGATTTCAATTGTCCATCTGTTATCATCTTTTCTAACAATATATCCAGCCCAACTCCACTTCAGTCTTTTTAATTTTTTCAATGATGTAATATCTGTTTGTTTTCTTACCCATGTTTTGCATTTTTAGTCTCTTCTTTTACTCCTAACATGCATCTATACATACTTCTTTGAGTGGTCGGAAGTCTATATATTGCTCTTCTTTTAAGTAATAAAAAGACCTAGTAAAAGACCATGTATGAGATGAATGGTTGAGATAGGAGAAATTACTGCAACAATAATAGAAGAAAACTATAAATCAGACTCATAGGATAAACAATTGAAGAAACCTTTATTTTGAAATAAATCAATAATTATAAATTAGGTAAAAAAATTGAAAATAGAAATATATTTAAGTATAAGTCTCAAGCATAGATCGTCAAGTTTCGGAACTTAAATTGTACAGGGGTTTATGCTTTATCATGGAATTCTTTAGGTACCTAAACATTTGTTTTTTCACATTTTTAGTGTTTGAATCTAGTTTTCATATCAGCTAGGTAAAAAAATTAAAATTTATTTTTATTTTTAATGTGTTTTAATGTATTAGATGATAGTGCATTTTGAATGACTAAAATTTTAAACAGATAAGAATGATTAGCCCATAAACATTCAGATACTCAAATATATAAATAAGTGTATTTTGTACATCTAAATATAAATCCTCTATTAGAATTGTCTGCATTTGGTATTTTTCATCAAGCTGAATAACTGATATTATATCACTCTGTCACATAGACCAATCTGCATAATGTAATTGTTATATCTCATGTGGCCTTCACATAATGGACTAGTTCAGATTCCACCTTTTCTTGACTGGATTGAGCATTCACCATACTGGACCAATGGATATATAAATAGGTAAAATGCATCCAATCATAAGAGTGGGCCAACAGGTAATGATGCTCACTAATTCCAAATGCTTGCATTATAGAAGCGATACTCAATCCATTTGGAAGTAAGGATCAGACAAGAAATATAACATCTAAATGGCAATATACATTTTATCCATTATATGGTTAAAGTAGTGAAGAAAGTTTATATTAAACCTGGAAGCTGCTACTACCTAGATCAGACATGAGGCAAACTGTTACGAAACAACTGGAAGTGTCGCTGTACCTATTCATTAAGCAAGCTGTCACAACAAAGTCAGAAGTGGTTGGTAAACTTGTAAGAGCTCCTGAAATTTCTTTCTTCTATAGTTGCATGGCAACTAATCCTAAACCAACCATATCAGGCAAATTTATATCATTATATATAGTGTAAATAAGACTTAAAACAGAAGAAAACGGAAGAAAACGGAATATACCTTTTTCTTTTTTGTTTTTTATGTTGTACTAATCCTTCGAAATCAAATAAAATGTTATAAAAACATATTTATAAACAACAAAACATAACACTTATATTAATTATATAAAAAGCCTTTTTCGGCAAATTTATTTTTTGCCCTTTTCAAACATGTCTTCCAAAAAATACTACGACTACATATATATAGCGACATCTATGTTAATACATGATAAGTAAAAAATATAATAAAGGATAATAAAAGACAAAAGAACAAAAGAAATATATAATTAGAATAAACAATTCATATAGAACAGCTGAGACTGAATTGGACAGCCTATATTATCACATAACTTATACAACTCTACTATAATTCAAATCTCTATTTCGTAAATTGCATTCCAAACAATCATCCACATCAGCCGATCTATCCATTCTTTTTTCATCAACCATTTATTATTCATTCCAATAGACGCTTTATATATATTCATACAATTAGTTTTATTATACATAATATAATTTGTTTCATATAATCTGCGTCTATTAACATCTTTTATATAATTTAAAGCCCTTATACTATCAGTACAATTAATTTTATGTCCAGTTTGCAAATAATGAACATATAATGCTGACTTATCATCTTTCCTATCGATAGCACCATTATGTTCCTTAGCTCTTTCGCTCAATTGCTTTGCTGTCTGCCCATAATAAATCATATTACAAAATTTACAAGTAATTTTATATACCATTCCCCTTTTATATTGTATCTCATCTATTAACCTATAATTAGTCATTAATTTATCTAAATTTCTACTATTGGCCCATCCCACATTAATATTTTCACCCAAATATTTTCCTTCTCTTTTTTTACATAAAATTTTGTATACATTAGGTAAATATGAAATCTTTATCCATTTCTTCCTATCTTTATTATCAATTCTCTTGTTTCTCTTTTTATAATTTCCTATAAAAATACTATTAATATGTCTTATCCCATATCCGCATCTTACATAATCTTGTTTAAATTTTTCTTTTTGCAATTTAGCAAAATTTCTATCAGTGTTAAATTTATCATTTTTATATTTAAAATTCTTTATTACATTCATCTTTTGTATCCATGGCTGCCTTGAATCAATTGGTATAATTTTTCTCAATTTATCATCTTTAACAAAATGCCTAATCACAATATTTCCATCTTGACTCAAAAACATCTCAATATCTAGATATCTAATCTCATTATCAATTTCCTTCATAGTAAAACGGATATTATCCGCATTATTATTAAACTTCCTAAATAATTTATGTACGATCCTTCTATTCCCAATTACTAAACTATCATCGACATATCTAACGTAATATATTACTTCTTTTTTAATTATACTTCTTGTTATAATATTATTTTCCATATCATTAATAAAAACCGATGCCATTAACCCACTAATTGCACATCCCATTACCCATCCCTTATTTATTTCCCAAAATTGATTATTATATTTAAAAAACAAACTGTTATTTATCAAAATTAAACTTTCCTTTATTATATTAATAATGTTATCATCAGTAATGTGAATCGATAATGCCTTTATTACTACATCGATACTTTTCAATCTAGGAATCAATGTATCCTAGTATTCCTAGATTGAAAAGTATCGATGTAGTAATAAAGGCATTATCGATTCACATTACTGATGATAACATTATTAATATAATAAAGGAAAGTTTAATTTTGATAAATAACAGTTTGTTTTTTAAATATAATAATCAATTTTGGGAAATAAATAAGGGATGGGTAATGGGATGTGCAATTAGTGGGTTAATGGCATCGGTTTTTATTAATGATATGGAAAATAATATTATAACAAGAAGTATAATTAAAAAAGAAGTAATATATTACGTTAGATATGTCGATGATAGTTTAGTAATTGGGAATAGAAGGATCGTACATAAATTATTTAGGAAGTTTAATAATAATGCGGATAATATCCGTTTTACTATGAAGGAAATTGATAATGAGATTAGATATCTAGATATTGAGATGTTTTTGAGTCAAGATGGAAATATTGTGATTAGGCATTTTGTTAAAGATGATAAATTGAGAAAAATTATACCAATTGATTCAAGGCAGCCATGGATACAAAAGATGAATGTAATAAAGAATTTTAAATATAAAAATGATAAATTTAACACTGATAGAAATTTTGCTAAATTGCAAAAAGAAAAATTTAAACAAGATTATGTAAGATGCGGATATGGGATAAGACATATTAATAGTATTTTTATAGGAAATTATAAAAAGAGAAACAAGAGAATTGATAATAAAGATAGGAAGAAATGGATAAAGATTTCATATTTACCTAATGTATACAAAATTTTCTGTAAAAAAAGGAAAAAATATTTGGGTGAAAATATTAATGTGGGATGGGCCAATAGTAGAAATTTAGATAAATTAATAACTAATTATAGGTTAATAGATGAGATACAATATAAAAGGGGAATGGTATATAAAATTACTTGTAAATTTTGTAATATGATTTATTATGGGCAGACAGCAAAGCAATTGAGCGAAAGAGCTAAGGAACATAATGGTGCTATCGATAGGAAAGATGATAAGTCAGCATTATATGTTCATTATTTGCAAACTGGACATAAAATTAATTGTACTGATAGTATAAGGGCTTTAAATTATATAAAAGATGTTAATAGACGCAGATTATATGAAACAAATTATATTATGTATAATAAAACTAATTGTATGAATATATATAAGGCGTCTATTGGAATGAATAATAAATGGTTGATGAAAAAAGAATGGATAGATAGCTGATGTGGATGATTGTTTGGAATGCAATTTACGAAATAGAGATTTGAATTATAGTAGAGTTGTATAAGTTATGTGATAATATAGGCTGTCCAATTCAGTCTCAGCTGTTCTATATGAATTGTTTATTCTAATTATATATTTCTTTTGTTCTTTTGTCTTTTATTATCCTTTATTATATTTTTTACTTATCATGTATTAACATAGATGTCGCTATATATATGTAGTCGTAGTATTTTTTGGAAGACATGTTTGAAAAGGGCAAAAAATAAATTTGCCGAAAAAGGCTTTTTATATAATTAATATAAGTGTTATGTTTTGTTGTTTATAAATATGTTTTTATAACATTTTATTTGATTTCGAGTGTAAATAAGGAATTGTATATTTGTTTCATTAATAAATATTATAATTATATTTAATGAGTTTGTATTTACATATAAATTATGTAGTAAACATAACAGCTGGCTACTTTTTATTTATAATATAAAACCCTACACTTGTACTTCCAATATTTATGTCTTTTAGGGTCAGCATATATGCACTTTTGAAATCATCATTTCATCATTTCTAATTTGCAAAGTCTAATAATGTTCCATGTAATAATAGACAATTCTTTTTCCAATTCATGCAATCTTCAGTGGTAGATATCTACATAAAAGGTCATGATTAGATGGCAGTCCGAGTCTATAATCAGGAGATTCTTAACATGTTCTACTTCTAGTCACTAATTGCTGAACTTCGCCAATGATGTCATAGTATTCTGGGAGTAAGGTATGCAATCATGATTATAATTACACACATCCATTAATATTCCCTCAAACAAAAAAGAAAAACTAAAGAAATATCTCAATTAAAAACGATCAGGCAAATGAATGAAAACCAAAGCGTTTCTTCATTTTAAAGTTAGAGGTAAGAAACCTGTAAACTCTCCAGCTTGGCTGACCCACGATACTAAGACACAAAGATATATGGCACTGACATTAGGAATTTATCCTCAGTTCTTTTAAGGCATCAAAAAAGAATCAAAAGGATTCTTTTTAGTTAATAGAAAACTCCTTACTAGTATTGAAACAGTAAGGTCTGCTTTGCAGATCTTCGTTTCACCTTTTCTTACCTATTTCCTACCCTCATACCTTAGTTTGAACCCCAATCTATCATAGTGTGTCTGCAATATGCTTATATACCGAAAATCCCGCCTAATTTTAAATCACGAGTACAATGCTCGTATTATATATATAAGTCATTCCCAAATAAATAAAAGGTTATAGATTATGTATATGTTCACATAATTTTGATTTATTAAAAAGTAGGTTATATAAGTCATAATTGCGCACACACCATGATATGCATTTTAAAAACATATCAAAATTATAAATTGTTAAAGTTATTTTGTTTGAATCTATTTACAAATATATTACTGTCATAATATATTTTGATTTAAAATAAAATTCATTTAGTAAATATTTGTTTAGTAAATAGATTCAAATATTGCAAGTTAAAAGTAAAATAATTTTCGTTTAATTTAATAAAAGTCATTCCAAATATTTCTTTAAAATAAATGAGGGACAATAGTTTAATTAGCTAATATTATATAAGTTTTATCTAAAAACAGCAGATGTCCACTTAAGGTTTTCTTTAATTAATAAAAGTAATTTTTAATTAAATCTAGTTTGTAATCCGAATGTCACAGGGAAATTAACAAAAGAAATTAATTAATGTTGAATTCCTTTAGACATTGGGATAGATTTAATTACAGCTGATAAGTCCGATATATTTTTGTAATGCTCCAGGGCAGTTCTATTGTTAACGTCTACTATAAAAAGAATGGTTTTCTTTTGTTCTCCAGTTTTTCTTCTAATGTTTCTAAGAGAAATCATTCTGAGTTCTATTCTAGTAATTTGTAAATCTTGACATGACAGAGTAGAGGGCGAGAAGGCTATTTCTCTCCGGAATGGTCATCTGCTGCCATAGACCATCGGAAGTTATTACACAAATCCCAGAACTGCTGCTGCTGCCAAAAATATGAACATTTCCAGATTTTGCTGTTAAATTATATAAAAACCTACCGACCATCAATCTACCTAAATGCTTCTCCAGAGGTAACCCTAAATTAACCCAAGAGCTCTTGTGATTTCTAACTAACATGCTATAGCTATTTAACATTGTTTTCTTATATTTCACATAACTTCATTATGTATTTCTTTAACGTGTTTAAATATACTCAACATTTTGCTCTCTATCCTTGGGTTAATATTTTCTATTTATAAAGCTTTCTTTTATTTTATTATGATAATGTGTCAGAATCGTCTTTGACCGAGTGAACTATTCCCTTTATTGAAAGTAAGATGCCGCTATTAAGGCATATTTTAAATTTATAATTTTCCAATTTTATTATCTTGCAAATCACTCGTTCGAGGGCGATTCTTTTCTTTAATATAATATAATCACATAGTTTAAAATCTACATGTTATTGATTTTAATCTACCATGAGAGTATGTGTGAGGTCAGTGATTTAAATGTGTCCCCAAATGCATGATTGTGTATATAAATCTATACTTACTTTTCAAACCCGCAAGCATGCATTTTCCTATTTTAATTACCGTGTTCTACTTTAATTATAAAGTTCATCATTGACGTCGAGAATGTGCGGACCCTTTTAAATGAATTTCGGGGAATTTGATTGGGCATTTCTCTTAATCCGAGTAAAACCCATTTAGTATGTTTTTATATACACTAGTCTCGTATTGCTGGTAAATGAATTGGTTGTTGAGACCACTTTGTTTTATTTTTCCAAGGATTCTTTACACGGCAAAGTCCGTTCTTTTCGCTTATTGCAAGTTTCCAGGCAGAGGGTGTCCCAAATGACACCCCTGGGAATTAAACGCAATCGTCACACAGTCGCTAAGTTTCGGCTGTTCATAAAATACTTTCCTACGGGTTAGCAGCGAGATGCCCTCCGTAATTATTCCAGATCTTCAATATTGTTTTATTTTATATTTATTTTACAAAGCATCCGTGACTTAAACGTGTCACACCCTCCAACTTTAATAAATTCATTATCAGCAATACTGACCTCCCAATGTAACTCTATTATTATTATTCTCAAATAAATGCCTTGATCACATTCCCACTTTGTTGCTTAGTAAGCTTTTGTCCGTGCTATTCTCGAAATCAATAAATATTTTATCACACTTAATTTCAAATATTTTCTTAAACTTGTATAATTGCTCAAAGCACCTCTCACATGTTCCTATCTCATCAAGCACATTATTGTAATGCTATTAGCCCGAGGAATAGAATACATCACTTTGTTTTAAAGTCTTTTTGTCAGTTGTGGGAATATAATGCCTACAATTATTTAATACGCGTCCCTGTCTCATATAAGCAGACAGTGGCATTATATATATAATTTATATGAATAAATTTTGTGAAATTATTTAAAACTAAATTTGATCTCTTATTTTATTTGATTCCTATCACTGTCTCGGTCTATATATATATTTTCTGCATTTCTTTTGTAAATCCATAGACATTAATTAGCCACCCAAACTTCTTTTAGTATAGAGTCTTTTGTTTCTCCCTGACCACCAGGCACTGGTCAAAGGTCATACTAGTAGTGGCATCAGATGCGTTGTCACATAGATGGCACTGTGAAATTTGGGCTTTAGATTTGAACTTAGTATATCTAGAAGGCAACCCCTCCTAGAATGTTCAGTTTCGTGTCTGGGGTTTGAATTCTGCAGTGTGTTAGCGAGATAGACGATTCTGACTGTTACAGTATATACACATATATTTCACAATAACCACATGAATTGGGACTTAAAGATTTATATAATGAGAGATTAAACATTTTTAAAATTTATATTATTATTGTTATCATAATATTAAAATAATATATATCACCAATCTCAAATTTGCAATAGTTGAATATTTATGAACATGTTATAGTTTAATTTTCGTTATTTTTGAAAGTTTAAAATTCAGATTAACAATTTGTAAATTGTTCAACAATACTATTGATCTTCAGAAAATACATAGCTAGATAAAAAGAGCAAGCTGTATGTTCGGATATATTCACATTGACTCTAATGTGATAAGGACACATAGTTTATGGTTGGTTCATTGTTGCTATATGTAGCAAATGACAAAGAAGAGACTTTCTAAAAAGTATTTTGTAATAAATTTTGAGCATGGTTTTTCTGGCAAAGGAAAATCCCTTTACATTATAAAGATTATGTTAGGGTTATTGTAAATAAATACAATAATAGCTATTTTTGCTATAACTATATGATTGACAGTATATATGATCAAATAGGGAAGTACTATCAAAAAAGGTTCTGAAGTCTTTCAGAAAAAAAAAAGTTTATTGCAAAAAAAAATAATGATAACACCGTAAGATGGATGGCAAATTAAAGAGATTTCGGAACCATCATATAATATAAGGAAATATATTCTTATTAGAAGGCTGATTTGTATGTCATACACATCAATTTTCTTTTCGCCTTTTTTTTTCGGGATAAACACGCTGAAAATAAATTGCTAATAAATGAATGAATATTCGAAATATTATAAAAATATTAAAGTCTTTTTTTTTTTTAAAAAAAAAGGAAATTAATATTCAGTTCAACGACCATTTTTCTTTTTGTTTTATTAAAATCTGCTCCAAATACAGCACACATTTTCAATATCACATGATATTTGAATTATTTTATAAACGACGGAAATAAATAAATAAATGCATAAACACTGACAGAAATATATAATCCAAGCCTTTCTTTAAATATTATTTGTTAATTAAATCAAATAATCATTTTTTAAACCAATCTTTTTTTTTTTGACAACAGTAATAAATCTTACATTTTTATTTTTTGTGAACTAAAGCTTTATTTTGTAAATGTATTGAATTATATACTCCTCCCCTAGTTTTTATAAATAAATACATATAATAAATTAACGGATTGATTTTTGAAAATACATATTATTTTAAAAAAACGCATTTAATTTTTTGCATTATAAAAACCAAAATAAAATAACTTGAAATATATATAAAAATTTGGACATTTGTAGCAATAAATAGACAAAAATTATTATGTTAAAGCCAGCTTTGTCTATAAAATAACCATCCATAAAGTCATTTGTTTAACTCAAAATGGGCAGACTTTCACAATCAAGACGTGTTTCATAATACCAAGCAGCGGTCAATACAGCGTCTTCTCTCGCAGCTGACGCCGGCCTTAAAAATGTTGATTTTTTTTGCTTAATTTTTTCATTTCTAAAGAATAGCTTTCAATTGAACACTACATAAATCAAACACTAATAAGACGAAATTAGAAGATATTTTTTAATAATAGAATTAACAATATTTAAAAAATATGTATTAATAATTCGTAAAGTAATAATAGGTTTTTAAAAACAAATATCATCTAATCTTAATAATTTAATCTTTATTAATATTAACAAAAAACATAAACGAAAAAAAATAATTTAAAACAATAACGATGAAATATATATATATATATTAACAAAACACTTTTTTATATGTAAATTTCTAATAAATTCAATTATACTTCTTTCTTAAACGGTATATAATATAATTAATTATTACTTTTTTATAATATTATTAATTATTTGCTGAAGTTTACTAATAAATAACGCGCGTTGATTATTCAGATATTCAATAATCTAGACATTAAACATTGCCATATATGCTCGCACGCACACATTGTATTCTCTATGCATTATTTAATTCTATTTATAATATTATTTGTAAAGTAAAAATAAAAAAGTTAAAAATAATTTTAGGTTTTCTTTATTGTATATATTATACTTTCAATATTTACAACAGTTCTCTATCTATATATCTATATTTAATTCCAAGCCCACCCCTGAATACCAAAAATCATAGACACTAACAAACTCTATATAATATATATATATGATTATTGATATATTTTTACATTTAAAATGCACCTATCAAAACAGAAAAAACAACAAAGAGAATAGAATAATATACTTATAAAAGGAACACTACAGTAATAAATTTCAAAATGAAGAATTGGATACTAAGAGATGACCACGATAACATTTATTTAGATAAGTGCATACATAAAATTTAAAAATTTATTTTTTTTTACCTTTAACTTTATAAAAAAAAACTGAACTCCTTGGTTGGTGCTACAGCTGAGATTAGAGTGACTGCCACAGTTAAAATCATGTGATGACTCTGCATTTATTTGATATTAAAAATTTGAATTAAAATATATATTGATTGATTTTAGTTGCAGATAAATTACATAGACATTAGTACTATTCAGTGAAAAGTAAACCAAATTGCCCTTTGTTAAAATCTTGAAAATCAAAACAAGTTTACACATAATTTGTTTACTTAATAATTTTTATTTTTGTAAAATTAATTAAGTATTTATTTCTTAGTAAGCATATGATGATTATATTTAGATTTTATTAAAAGATGATTGCTTTTTAATAGAAAATAAATAAAATAATGTACTAATGTCAAGTAAAGCATACCAGTAAAAAAAAACCTACTATTAAGATCATAGTTGTTATTTTTTATGTATTTTTTGAAATTATAGGATAAATTTTCAAATTTCAAAACTTATTTTCATTATTTGAATGTAGTTTTTACTGGTATTTGTGGAGAATAATTTTTCATTTGTTGAAAAGCAGTTTTTTAAATTTAAAGACTAAATATAAAATATTTTGTTCTGATTATTTATTTTTGCTTATTATTCACAAATGTAATAAAAATGTGAATATTTAAAAAAGAATAAAGTTTTATTAAAAATAAATACAAAAATGTTTTCTAAATTGACTACACAAGGCTGTTTATTATTTCATAAAAAGACATTAGAGAGTACCACATGGATTAAATTAATTTATCTGAGTGTACAAGAAGAGGAAATGGAAGCAGAGATGATCATACTGACACTCTTTCAGGTGAGTGCATGTTTATAATTTATACATTTAAATTTATGAATAACAGTTTTTAAATTTAATAGTTGCAGATGAAATCAGGACTTTCTTACTCTTTTGTCATTAGTTTATGATATAGTGGCTAATGTGTGAGATACACTGCTTATATTTCATTTTACATTATAAATAGTATCTATCTATCTATCTATCTATCTATCTATCTATCTATCTATCTATCTATCTATCTATCTATCTATCTATCTATCTATCTATCTATCTATCTATCTATCTATCTATCTATCTATCTATCTATCTATCTATCTATCTATCTATCTATCTATCTATCTATCTATCTATCTATCTATCTATCTATCTATCTATCTATCTATCTATCTATCTATCTATCTATCTATCTATCTATCTATCTATCTATCTATCTACCGCCCACCTGCCCACCTGCCCACCCACCCACCCACCTACCCACCCACCCATCTATCTATCTATCTATCTATCTATCTATCTATCTATCTATCTATCTATCTATCTATCTATCTATCTATCTATCTATCTATCTATCTATCTATCTATCTATCTATCTATCTATCTATCGATCCATTTATCTTTTCATCCTTTCTTCCATCTATCCATCTATATATCTATCTATATGTCTACCTACCTACCTATTTACCTACCTATAAATCTACTAATCTACTTATCTATAACTATCTAAATACCTACCAATCCATCCATTCATCCATTTATCCATATAATCATTCTTTCATTAAGGTACCTATCTATATATTTAACTATCTATCTTTATATACACATATATATAAAGCAAATGTAGATAATGTTAATTAGCCATTAGCTATCAAATTTTGAATACATTTATGAGCTTCATTTGCTCATATCTTGCATGCTTTTTTTAAGATGGGTCTTTAATCAAAAGCAAAGCAACTTACTTTTCAATACATCTTTATTTTTCTTAAATTGCATTATTAACATTTAAAAAAAATAAATCTGAATAAATAAATAAATATCAACTTTACAAATAAAAATAAAAATTATTTACCAGAAATAAAAGATTACATTCAGCGTTAAGACTAAATAATATATTTAACAAAAAAAATTTTTCTACACAAAGTCACCTATTTATATAGAAAGTAGGTTGAAGTAAAGAGGGTTCTCCTCTTTTTTTCCAAACTTGTGGTTAAGACCTGTAGAGGTCCCTACTATCACATTTTTACACGCATATTCTTGAGGTTACAGCCTTAATAAATATTACCGACACAAAGTCTGTAAGTTTAACTTTCTATACTGTAACAAATTTAATTGTCCTCCTTAGTGAGAGTTTTGTAAGTTTTAATACACTGTTTTATATCAGAATGTAATAAACTGAACTTGATTTTACAAATAAAGTAAATTCTAAAAAATAATATTAGAAATTTGCAAATGGTGGAAAAATAAGTTCATAATAAAAACAATAAATTGATTTCTAAAACCAAATATATATTTTTTATAAACATATTTTTAAAATCTGAACAAATAAATGTCAATAACTGATAAATTTTTCAAATTATGCTTTTAAATAGTACAACTTTTTATTATTTTTTAGAATATTGCAATGTATTCTAATAATGATGTTTTAGCATCAGTTTGGAAAGACATGACTACTAGAGTATTATTTTTTGTTAATGTTATGCTAGAACTTATTACTTACTATTTTTAAAAATAAAATATATACATATAAAATGAAAGTGTATAATCATATATACTTTTAATAAATATAATACATGAATTTTAATACATTTCACAAAAAAATCAATGTTTTAATCATGTGAAGAATTTTCTCAATGCAATTTCACAAAGCACACAAAAATCCAATAATAAGGAGGTCAAAACATGATTTAATTCTTTGAAGTGATTGCATTATTGAATATTTTGTCATTTTTGTATATTTTTGGAATTAAAATATTAGAATAAAACTTACATGAATTTCTCAATTAAAAAAAAAAGAAATATCTCAATAGAGATGATCGAACAAGCAGGCTTTTCCCTGTGTTTTTTCTTGATTTCTCTTTACAAGTTCCCTCACAATGATGAAGCATCTAGTTAAGATAATTTTCAGTAAAGCATAAGTTTGAATTGTAAAAATACTCTTTGAAATATAGTTTAAAGGGAAAGGTAGAGCAAAAGATTGAGATCTGAAGAAGACTGCCAGGAACAGTCAAAACCATTATTAAATTAATAAAAATTATTTTCTTGAAGGTGTAAGAAGACTGTGATTATTTAATAAGATATATTGCTTTAATTATAAAACTATAAAACAAAAAATTATAAGAAAGTTAATGACAGTAGGTGCTTCCTTTATAACGTTAGTAAAATTTCAGTTCAATAATTTTTGCTAAAAGGCAAATATATTTAAATAAAATCTAAATATAAGCACTGAATACTTATTATAAAATAAATATTGAATAATTTTTCAGAAAATAAAAATCAATTAGACATGTCTAAACATATTTCTGTGCCTTTGTGATGTCAATGAAAGCCTATAATATCCAAGTATAGAAGAGTATTTTCTCTTTAACAGATTAAGACAGTTTATTTTTTAATCTCTAATATGTGCTGACATCTAGGTGCTTTATTCAGAATTAAAATCACCATATTAAACTTTTCAATTGTTAAAAGTCATTTAAAGCTTTTTGTAAATATAAGTTTTTACCATCAGACAATTGTTTAGGATTTTTATCAATGAAGATACATTGAGATCATTTGCTGGTCCATATGTTTCAATTAATCTATTCAGGTTTTATTTTATTGCTTGGTTACATCTTAGCTAAGTTGTAGTTATGAGAGAGGATTGGATTGGTTGTAGAAGTATTTGAAAAGTTGTATTATTGTAAACTCTCACACATTTGAAATATTATTTTTTGAATACCCTTTCTTATTTAAAAGTCTAGGGAAAAATAGAAGTAGAGTTCCATTTTTGGTTTATAGATGTCAGACCAATACAAATACTGATGCTGTTTGCAGTGATCCTGTCTGTCTTTTCAATTTCTAATTGACTGCTTACTTGGTTACATTATATTAAAAAAAGTACATGAAAATTTTTCTTAAACTTTAATTAATTTCATCAATTTTTTTATTATATACATGTAAACAAAATAAAAAATGGGGATATTTGTACGCTAAGTACAAACTTATTAGTATATAATATAGTAATTTATAAGTACAGATGACTTTCAGTTTTGTTGCTAGGCAACTTTCATTAAAGTGTATATTTGATAATCAAATAGAATAATTTTGTAGGAAATTTAAATTTAAATTAAATGTGGTTCAATGTACACAATGGGAGTAAATTACCCTTCATTAGGCTATAAATTAAAAACATTCTAAATGTTGAACCAAAGAATCAAAAATAGAATGAATTCACCTATTCTCGGAGCTCTGATATAGGGATAATTACTTATATAAGACTGGAGACAGAATCTCACTTTAACACCTTGGTTGTAATAATTAAATAAGCATTCATATGTTTAAACATAGCTTAATATATATGTAAACAATGGGAATAAATCATTCTCCTGCCAGATATAAAAAAACACTCTAAATGTTGAACAAAAGATCAAGAATAGAATGAATCCATCTGTTGTTGGACATCTAATGTTTATAAGCATATTTTTGATTCCGTCTGGCTGATAAATTAATTTCATTCTGAATTAACAGCAATATTTGATAAAAGTATACCTTATAAATATCAAAGCTTTAAGAATAGGTGAATTCAGTCTATTCTTGTTCAACATGTAGGTGCTTTTAATTTACTGCCTGAGAGAAGGTGACTTACTCCCATTGTTTAAAAAATTAAAACGTAGCTAACAATTCTTGCCATAGAAACACTTTTCAGAGCTTTTTAATTTTTTTTTTATATAACTTTTATTTGATTGCTAAAATGTACTATGATGGAATTTTCTAAACAAGGCTCATGTGATACAACATGGAAATAGATCAAACTGATATTTCTTTCAGGCATTTGCTGTTGTACTGAAAAGTAAAAAAATAAATTTCTTCAGCTTTTAGAATTAAAAGCATGAGGCATTTAATCAATTTTTGGAGGTTTCTTACCAAAAAAGAATTATAATTTAATACTTTAAACTTAATATTCTTTGTTATTTTTCTGCTATGTGAATAAAAAATATTTCTAGTTTCTATTTATGTAACATAATGAGCTCTAAATAAGCTTTTCCAATAAACACCACAAGAGAAAGCATTTACAATCTCTATCTAGAAATATTTCTATCCCCAAACCAGTTTCGAGCTAATGGATCTGATCAGTTAGGCACTAGGATATTAAGTTAAGTCACATGATGTATGACTTGATTTATTTTTCTTTAATATTTATGTAACATATAAGTAAAACTATTCCAAAATGTAATTACACTATGCTTTTATATGTGAAAGGTGAAGGAAATGTTTTTAATGCATTTATGTGAACAAAAGCATTTCTTTATTTTTATGGATTGTAAAAAAAAACAATGCAGAATCAGAGAATGAGTCAATTTTTATGGCTTTACCCATGTAATAAATTATATGAAAAATTTATGAATAAAAAAATTGATTATGTGGTAAGTATCCATTTTATTGGTTTCTGGTTTAGTCATAATAAAATTGACCAACACCAATGCCATCTTTGCACAAAAATGCATTAGTTTAGCTTATATGCATCATTACAAGGAAAAATCAAAATGTGACTTACCATTAAGTGTTACTTCATGCAGAATTATGGAAATTGGAGTAAACTAAATCAAGAAAGCATTTTTCATAGTTTTGAAAAACTGCATAAGCTGTTTCTAATTGTCCTTACTGAATGGGTATCCTATTAAAAATAATCAAAAAATATGTTTCAAATAATTTAATAATCAAATACATTTCAAAGAATTAAATAGCACATTTTAATTTCATTATTATTATTTATTTTATAAACAAACGATATATAAATGCATGAATACAGTCAACACTTAAACAATACTAATATCAATAATAATCAACAATTTCTATTGGTTGTCAATCCAACCTTTAAACAATAAAGGTGGCAATCCACCTTTATCTATGGAATAACATGTTTACGTAGACACTAAAGGTTGCAACTTAATTACAGAGAATGAAATTATTAATTCAAAGAAGTTTAAATAAATCTCATTAAACAGATAAATGAAATATGTTCTGAAGGCTGACTAACAAATTATCAATTGTAACTTTCAAATTGCACTCGAACTATGTATCTTTATATTGTAATGATATACATATATGCCATTACATCACGGTCAATAAAAAAGTAAAAAGAACGATAAATAAAATCATTCTCAAGTAGAATTGCCAAAATATTAATAAAAACTTTATTTAAACCAAGATATAATTGCACAGATGGAAAACTATTAAATAATTACTTAAAAGTAAGTTAAAGTTAAAATCTAAAGATAAAAGTTTGTTTTAGAGGAATGTAAAAGAAAATGTAAAAGAAAATAAAAGCTGTTAATTATTTTCTATTTTACAAATTATTTTTACTTTTGTTTTCTATTTAGAAATTATTTTAAATCTTGGAATGGAAATGATTTTTTTTAAAAATTAAATGAAATGATATAATAGCAAACAGGCCTTTGAGGGCATTCAACCGATCAGTCAGATAAGAGATCAATCTAAAAAAATTCCTAGTAATAAAATCTGTTCCTACTCAAAAAGTAAACTGCCCAATAAATGATGTGAATGAACATATGGTCCACAGAGAAAATCATCATTGCCAATAAGATCAGTGCAAAGATAGGCAAGATCGATCCTGGAATTTGATAAAAAATTCAAAATGATATAAAAAGGAAAAAAAAACTTTGGCTAAGTGGAGTTTTGTTCTTTTATATCGCTCTTGTTGATTACATAATTTAAGCATATTTACATGTATTGTGGACCTCAAAAATGTAAGGGTCATGCAATAAATTAGTTTCCCATATGTGCACCAGCTGAGGCAACCTCCAGAGTTATGGTTCCCCAACTGGTTTTTCTGAAAATATTGATACTAAATGGACATCAATTGGAGGTGTGTGATGCATCATGGACCACCAAGATGGGTTTCAAATAAACCTACAGCCATGGAAAGTATGAACTTTATAATCGGAAAAAAAATAAGAACTTTTCAAATACTCTATCTAAATGCTACTTAACTCATAAAGTCTCTTATCTGTCAAAGCAGAAATTTAAATTATTTGTTCTATTTTTCTTCTAATATGTTTGATATTATTATTATTTCCATTCTCGTAATTTCTTTTAAACTAATAATTTAAAAATAAGAATAAATGACTGCATAGATTTGTAAGATTATGTGAGCTAAGTGGGTTAATTTTGGGCTGTTTGTTTTGTATTCCAATGAGTGCTGGTGAAGGGATGTATGGATGTTCTATATCAATTTAATCTGGGGAGAAGCATTGGATTCCCATTCGCTTGTGCTGCATTAGCATACACGGCATAGTACTCAACTGAATGTATGCCCAAAAGTGTACCCATCACATTGCCAATAGTCGTAGATGTATTTCCTACACCATTGATCTCATTATGATCTTGTTGGTGACAGTAAGATGGCAAAGGCTGCAATCCCCCATTATGGAGCACGTCTAATATATATTTCAAATGATTACCTCACCAGACAGATGCACATTCCTTTACTGGATGAGGGCCATTCTTTCTTTAATGAAATCATGCTACAGATGCACATTCCTGTCAGCATGCTTTTTTATGCTAACAACTTCATTTTGCATTGATTACATTGGCATATCAGTAAGCTGGCATTGGTTTGGACATGAACTTGTAGCCTGGAGTTAAAAGATTTGAGTATATAAATGCATAATCTATGTAGCGTATTTACATTTAACAAAGTATTGAAATTTTATTAAATCTCTTAAATTAATCCATCTGTACAAATAACATAAATTAAATTTATTCAGTAACTAATTTAGTTTCCACAGTTTTTCTTTTAATGTGTGTGGTAATAATAAAAATATTTTGTTTGATTAATTTTGACAGTAACTTATTTTTATATATTTTTATTAATAATATATTTTTAAAAATCAAGAGTTAGCTGAGCTTATCATACCATGATGTCTATTTAAAAAATTTTCTAACTCTTTTTAACCCTGAAAAGAGTTAGAAAATTTTTAAACAGACATCATGGTATGATAAGCTCAGCTCTTCCAAGAATTAGTGATTGGGGCTTTCAGTTTGACAAAAAAGTAACCTCTCCCATATGTATCTGCCACCTTTATAAATTTTCTAGGTTCAAATAGCCTAGTGGCGCCCTGATATGGCTGTTAAAAAAGAGTCCCTGTTGACTGTTATAGTATATATAAAGTCAGTCCTTAAACTGTTTTGTCAGTCAGTCAAGTAAAAGAATTATAATCATAAAAGAAGTTTTATTACCCTAACGTTTAAACATTTTAATATGGGTGAGAAGTTATACCATACACACCCTTAAGAACATTAAGCAGACCAAGATTTAACTTTAAGAGTATATGATCTATTTATATTAGCAATGTAATGCACTTTCTTAACTAGAAATTATTTACGAATGGTTTGAAGTGTTTCGAGTTTAAATTTGGTCTGCATTACTGAATGAAGCCTTATAGAAAAAAAAAAAATCTTTTGACAAATGCAAGTTTTTTTTATGGAGAAATAATATTAAATATACTGAAAAACTAATTGTTTAAAATTGATTGTTTTTAACATTCTAGTTTTTTATCAAGAGCTTTCAGGAAACCTACTTGCATAAGCAAATTCACATGGTCACCATTTCTTATGATTGCTTATAACTTATTAAAACAGGCAAAATTCACTAAGATCTAGGTGCAGTGCACTGACAAAGGCCACAAGCCAGAAACTAGTCTGGGAATATTGGATGAGTAGGCACTAGATTGGGATTTTATGCACAAGTCTTCTGGCATCCAATGATTACTCTAGCTTGCAGTGTGTGGCAATATGTATAGTGAGTTTTTCCTGTTTTAATATGCAAATTCATTTGATGAATACAAAATAAAACTTCTCACAAAAAATATTTCTGTTTGTACAATTTTCACTCCAGCACTATCATGCAAGGTAGAAACAGGTTTTTTCACTTTCAACACCTCCTGGAAGGGTGTAATCATAAATGTATGACCAAAGACATGTGAAAAAGATAATATGATCCCCAAGATGCACATTTTGTGCTGGAGCAGGACTCATCAGTTGGTCCAGATCACAATCTCTTACACATATCTTTATCATTGTTCAGAGTATATAGATAAGGAATTACTATAGTTTAATTGATAAGTGTCAAACTTATTGTCCTCACAACTTTGACACAAACCACTCAATGGAAGTATATTAGTAATTTGTGTTGGTTGTTCATTAGATTAAAGATTATCCACTTAATAAATATTTCTGTAGTGTAATTTTAACTACACCACTCTCATGCAAGGTGTTAAAAGCAGATAGAAACCAATCCCTACCTTGAATGAGGGTGATGTATTGAAATTACACTACAGAAATATTATTCAGCAAGTGTATAATCTTTATTCTAATGAATGACTAATAAAAAATATTAATGTTTCTCAAAAAGTCTTTAACCAGATGATTTTTTCTAATTGGCATAATTTAGCTAAACATCTAACTTCATTTGTGGATGTGAAAGAAAGATAAGTAAATCAACTAATTATAGTTCATTGCTATTGTTGGTTGAAAAGCTTCTTATAAAGGACCAAGTAGGAATTTAAACAAGGAAGGATTAATCATAGAAGTTTATTCATCACATATCTTGATTGGGTGCTTAGTTCGTTAGTACTCCCTAAGATTTGAGGACACTGTTATCATGCAATGACCCATTTAGTCTTTTAATTTCACTTTATTTTAGTTTAATTGGGGCAAATACAAACGAATCTATCAAATATTATAACAATTAATACCATGTGATTTGGCACAGTTGGTACAGCTCCCAATTTTAGATCGGGAGGTCTTAGAATCAATTCTGGCTCTTGCAGTTCGGGGGTTACACTTCTTATGTACTCCTGAGCAATAAAGCCATTAGTATTTTTTACTAACAATTAATCAATGGTATGTTCTTAATATTATTTAAAATAACCATAGCAACCGCATCAAGATATTATAGCATGGTGTGTTCTTAATTTTATTTAAAATAACCATAGCAACCACATCAAAGATATGATAGGATTGTTTTAAAATCAAGAAAAGTATTCAGTAATTCATATTATTGCAACAATTTTATAAGACTTCTCATGTTATCATATATTTTCCTGAGTAATTGTTTTCTCCCTAATCTAAAGTCATCTATTATCAGTTTGAGTAAAAATGGACAGTAAATGCTATAAGTGTACCAAATCCATGTACCCATGTAATTAACACTTCTGATAGTTATCTTTTATTTTTTACTATTATAGAAGCGGATAGCTTGAAATTCAAAATAACTCTAAGGTTTTTAACTCAAGTCAACTCATTTTCATAGTTATAATAAAGTTAATCATATCACAGACCCTTCCCTTCTAATATATTATTCAGAATTATTTTGCCTGCAGATTCATAATGAATCATATCTAAAATCCCTAAATGTTTGTCCGTAATACTATGACATGATATTCAAGTTAAACATGTCTTTGTTAGAGGGTGTATTTTTCAAGACATATAATAATTATTTCTTCTGCAATTAATAAACTGTAATTTTTTTAGGAAGCATTTTATCCAACAGAAGTATTTTTTTCTTATATTTAAGAGGCTTAATTTGATTCATCATCATCAGCCATCATCAATCTACTGCAGCAGGATAATGGTCTCTCCATGTTCAATCCATCTCCAATCTTTAGCTTCTCTTCTTCACATCATCCTGGCACACTTTCTTATTCCATTCATCCATCTCACATGTGGTCTCTTTCTGGGTCTTTTACAATCTCTTGGAATCTAATTTAAGATTTTAAATGTCCATCTATTGGCATCTTTTCTCGAAATATGTCCAGCCCAATTCCACTTAAGCAAGTAATTTCGCAGAGCAAAAAGAATGTTATAGCAACTGATTTTAAAAAAATAATTACAAAAAGGGATGGCCTTTCTATGGGCAGGTGCATTTGCCAGCAAGTGATTCTACAAAGAAAAAAAAATTGTTAAAGCAACCAATTAAAATGACTATTACAAAGCCATGGCCTTTAGATAGGCCAGGTACATTTCAGGTTTTTAATAAACTTGCAAATACAATTTTACTTTTCGTTAATTAATGCCCATTCATTCATTCTTTCATTAATTAATTAATTAATTAATTCATTCATTCTCCTTTTATCAGACTGAATGGATGGGCATTGATAAATGAAAAGAAAAATTACATTTGCAAGTTTAGTAAAAATGATTTGTTAAGAGTCTGCTTGCAAAATCATTTCTGGGTAATGAATTAGAATAAGAATGTTCTGTGATGTGATTAGAAACCCACACATTACGTACTCATATTCATGCAGTAGTAAAAGCTATTTATGTGTGGTTGAAAAGTTATATTATAAGGGAGTTGACATATTGCTAAAAGTAATGATAATAGATGGGTAGTTGAAATTTTAAATTGAATGAAGGAATTGTAAAATATATACAAATATACCACGTGATATGGATGGATAAAATAAGAATATTTGTTGCTGTGAAGCAGCAATAAGAAGCTATGGATCTGAAAGTCTGATTTAAACATGGAGAGATTCTCATCCTTCAGGAGATCAATAACTGTTGAAAATGATAACAAACCCCAAATTAATTTAGGGCATATTTTAATTTTTCCAGTTTCATTGATAACATCCAAATTCCTGAAAACAGTCTTGTGATGTGGGTATTATAATACTATATTATTTAATGTTTATTAATTATTCAGTCTTTCAGTAGATGGCTCTAGCATAGGATAAAGGGAATTACTCTTGGAAGCATGTGAGGAAACATATTTGAATGTCATGTGATATTGTTGTTGTCATTAATCTTTCTAACAAAGAGGTTAGTAGAATATGACTTGGTATCAAGTCTACTTAATTCTCCATAAAAAGTAGCTTGAGTTCAAAACATGAAAGATTTTATTTTATTTTAGACTACTATCTTAAATAGGTTTTAATATTTTAAATATAAGTATATTTTAAATATTTGGAGTCAAGATGTAATATAGAGGATTTGAATGTAGATTGGCAGTGGTATGGATGAGTGAAGAATTGTAGGGTGGAGTAGATTGAAGCCTATCTATTAAAGTGTGAAGATTTGCTATCATAATATAAACTGAGTACTGATTATATATATATATAAGTGAGGCAGATGATTATCTGGACCAACTGATGAGTCCTGGTTCAGCACGAAATACATATATTGGAGGTCATTTATCTTTTTCACGTGTGGTCATGTATATCACTTATATGAGATAGAGTGGATGGCTGAAGGGAGCTTGAAAGTCAGTATTCATATCCCCTATATTCTTCTAAATAGATAAATAAATTCAAAATGGTTACAATATGCATGTGCATTCCAAGATTGAATCCTAAATGAATGCAAATAATATAGACTACACCATCAGATATCTATTAATTACTCAAACTTATAAATGGATTTTTATCTAGGTACTTGAAATGTCATTCAATACTTTGTTTAAAATATATCATCTTAATCAAGTGTTGGGGGTTTAGTCGTTAGCACAGCTGCCTTATAAGCAGTTATCCTGGAGTTCGCTTCCCGGCTGATGCTTTGACACATTAATATCTATCTATCTATCTATCTATCTATCTATCTATCTATCTATCTATCTATCTATCTATCTATCTATCTATCTATCTATCTATCTATCTATCTATCTATCTATCTATCTATCTATCTATCTATCTATCTATCTATCTATCTATCTATCTATCTATCTATCTATCTATCTATCTATCTATCTATCTATCTATCTATCTATCTATCTATCTATCTATCTATCTATCTATCTATCTATCTATCTATCTATCTATCTATCTATCTATCTATCTATCTATCTATCTATCTATCTATCTATCTATCTATCTATCTATCTATCTATCTATCTATCTATCTATCTATCTATCTATCTATCTATCTATCTATCTATCTATCTATCTATCTATCTATCTATCTATCTATCTATCTATCTATCTATCTATCTATCTATCTATCTATCTATCTATCTATCTATCTATCTATCTATCTATCTATCTATCTATCTATCTATCTATCTATCTATCTATCTATCTATCTATCTATTAATTACTCAAACTTATAGTATATATTTCTATAGTATAATAGATTTTTATCTTTCTTCTAAATAGTGTAAATAAATTTAAAATAGTTACAAAATATGCATTTGCATTCCAAGTTTGAATCCTAAATCAATGAAAATAATATAGACTACACCACCAGATAGTATATATTTCTATAGTATAATAGATTTTTATCTAGGTACTTTGAAATGTCATTCAATACTTAGTTTAAAATATATCGTCTTTCTGGCAAAGTCAAAAATCTTTTTCAATTTATAACTGAATTACTAAAACACACTTATAAAAGTCAATCTTATATGTACATGACTAGATTAAAAAAATTAAATTATTTGAAATTTCTCATATCCTGGATAGTATAGAGTCAGTTTTAATATTAGGTAAATATAGATTAATGCTTAGAGATGCCAAAATGTGGTAACATTAAAATAAGCAGTAACTATAAACAATGAGCATTGCCAATTTCTCAACAAACTTTGTGATAAATGCTTAGCCACAGAAAGCATTTAAAATATCTCTGTCAGACTCTCCTCCCCCCCAAATCTCTGACCATGATTTCCTGCTTTGGCACTCCTCAGAGAAATGTTAGGATAGCTTTCGATACTAGATCTAAAAATACCAACCCAAAAGCCAGCATTTATCTAAAAGTTATCTATTGAGTGGAAAATCTAAAATTTTCAGACACCTACATGTCTTCAAACCCAGATATCCTACTCAAATAGCTATATGGGGCGGAGAGATCTTCAGCCAAACCATATTTAGATCTTAAGAGAATGGGGTCATGTGATCTATGACTATTTTTGTTTGACTATTTATAGTCTCTGCCTTAAGTCTTATGCAATGTTATATTGCTATGATTATTAATATATGGTTTGGCTGAAGATCTCTAAGCTCTATATAGCTATTTGAGTTGGATAGCTGGGTTTGAAGACATGTAGGTGTCTGAAAATTTCAGATTTTCCACTCAATAGATAACTTTTAGTTAAATGCTGGCTTTTGGGTTGGTATTTTTAGATCTAGTGTCTGAAATTATCCTAGCACCTCTCTGAGGAATGCCAAAGCATGAAACCATAGTCAGAAGTTTTTTGGGGGGTTCCTGACAGAGATATTTTAAATGCTTTCTCTGGCTAAGCATTTATTATAAAGCTTGTTGAGCAATTGGCAATGGTCATTATTTATATCTTACAAGCTTAAGAAAATGGGGTCATATGATCTATGACTATTTTTTATTTATTTTAAGCGATAACTATTTTTGTAGTAATATTATTTCTTCCATTCTCTCATACTTAATTTTTATGTATATGTAAATACATATGTAAACACATAAGTTTGAGGTTTATTCATACATTGTTTAGATTCAGATAAAACAATTGACAATAAAGTACTGTGCACAAGCAATAACACATAATCTTGTCTGGGACTAAATAAAATACTAGACATAAAGTATTTAAGTCAAACAATAATGTGTCATCTTATCTGAAGCCAGTAAAACAGTTAATCATAAAGTCCAAACTCAAAAAATAACATATGATCTCATCTTTTGCTGGCTAGTGCAGATAGGCATAAAGTGTTACAGCCAAACAGTAACACATGATCTTGCATAAAGCCAGTTAATACAATTAAGTATCTTTATAATCAAGTAATATCATATAATATCTTATTTGATGTCATGTAAAACAACTAGTTATAAAGTGTTGCAGCCAAGTCAAATAATAACATGTAATCTCATCCTGAATCAGGTAAAACAATTAGGCACTAAGATAATACATTCAAAAATAACTCCTGATCATTACTAGAGCCAGGTAAAACAACTACTTATAAAGTATTTAATTTAAACAATAACACAAAATTTTGATTAGAGCCAGGTAATATAGCTAAGTATAAAGTGTTACAATCAAATAAAAATATGTAATCTTACCTGGGGTGGGGAAAACCATGTCCTAATGTGCTATGATAAAAATGAATGCAATACTATCTAAAAGCAGATGTAATAGTTAGGCATAATGTGTTATACTCAAGCATAATAATTATGAGTTTATCCTGAGCCAGACCAAACAACTATGTAATTAAATGATTTATTTAAATAATAATATATGATTTTTTCTGAAAGGTGGTATAGCATGATGGCGATAAAGTGCTACCATCAAACAATTGCAGATCTTTTTGCCTAGAGTTAGATAAAGAAATTACAATAGGATATTACAGTCATTCATAGTTTTGTCTGAATCCAATTGTCATAGCTAAACCATAAAGTGCTACATTCAAACAATGAGATATATTGTCAAAATAAGAGTCATAGATCACATGACCCTATCTCTCAAGCTTGTAAGTTATAAACAATGAGGATTGCCAATTCCTCAACAAGCTTTGTGATAAATGCTTAGCCAGAGGAGCACTTAAAATATGTGTGAGGACCCCCCCCCCAACCTCTGATTATGGTTTTGTGCTTTGGCCCTCCTCAGAGAGGTGCCAGGGTAGGTTCAGATACTATCTGGAAAAGATGTTGCAGTTAACAGAAGGAATAATTAGCTGGGTAAGATATTACAAAATTCAGTATATTCTAGAATCTCATTATTTAAAGTCAAACATTAACTCTAACAATTAGCTCTCTATTAATATTATATATAAATTACTAAATAAAATGTATTAATTATTATTTTTACTTAGTCAAAAGATTGATGAAATAGGTAAACTTTATAATTAAATTTGCCAATACTAGTTTAAAAGTAAAACGTTTTTGGTCAAACATCGTAATTTGCTATAAATATTGCATGAAGTTTTACATGTATATTTGAATTTATTTAAATTTATTTTTAATAGTAAACAGTTAGAAAACGCAAAAAGCTTTTCTTAATTTAATTTTATATATTTTATTATTTGACTTATTTGTCTGAGTTTGCTTACAAATTAAATTATCTCTTGTTAAAAATATTTTAAAACTTATAGTAATGAAATTTTAATATATTGTACGTGTGCAAATAAACGCTATATATATATAGGCATGAAAATACATTAAAATGGCCTGCCGATTGTTATTTAATGACTTGGATTAAATATGATGTCTATCTATTTCCAGATAAGTTTGGGGGTAAATAGCGCTATTTAATCGTTCGTTAAGGAAACAGTGCTTAGAAGTCAATTACTCATTAGGACGTCGTCAAAAAGATAAACAGGATGTTTTCTAGATAAAATGTAATAATTTAATGTTGATAAATACTGTTCATATGATAAAGATATATATCAGAGATGGTAACCTGGGCCAACTGATGAGTGCTGCTCCAGCATGAAATGCATCTTCGCAGTCGTTTGTTTTTTACTGTAATGCATCTTGGAAGCGATTTGTCTTTTACTATATCTGTATTCATATAGTTCTAAAAAAATGCGTGATGGTGTAGAGGTTATTTAATACACTTATAAAAGATATTACATGTAGGAAAGAGAAATGTGAATAACCCCATGTGTTTAATTAAAAATCACATATATTAATCCTTACTTAGGTTTAAAGTTTAGATCGGAGCCAGAGACAATCTCTAGTTTAATAAATGTTTAGTGATAATCATTACTATAGTTATCTAGAGTGGAGGGTGTCAAAATCGTGGGTGAAGCAAGTTTGGTACTTATAAATAAAAATGTAACAATTTTTTTTTCCTCATGTGTTATAGCATCAGCCGGGAAGCGAACCAGCTAACCCGAGACAACTGCTTGTAAAAGCAGCTGTCACTGATCTCTCGACCACCAATGCTTGACTGGACAATTTACTACTGAAAATAGAATGTAAATTTATTTGTCAGATTTTTAAATCAACTTATTACATAAAAAGGTGTGAATTGTAAATCTCAGCACAGAGAACATATCCCATTTTTATAAACATACAAACCACATTAGCGTAAATAGATAAAAAGACAATTGTAAGATAGAGAAAACTATTTTTTCCACACAGGTTATGCATAGCATATATATTAAAACAGATATATTGTTTCATATAACCTGAAGTTTCCACCACCCCCACCCCATTTTAGAGTGGTTTAATTTAAAATAAAAGAAATAAAAGTTGACACAGTTTTGGTGAGTGAAATTTAGGAAAATAAATAAATAATTGACAGTAATTTAAAAAAAAAAAGATTTAAAATCTACAGTTAAAAATTAAACTATACATTTATTTAATGAATCTTTCATATTAAAGAAAAAAATTGCAGTTTTAAATTAAAATGTTACTGATATAATATATATATATTTAAGCTGAATGTTTTCTAAATTAAGACACAGAAACATTGTAATTAGTTCATCAAGAATGATAGCATCCAGTCTTGCATTGGTGGTCGAGAGGTCAGCGCGACTGCCTTGCACTTGCAGGCAGTTGTCCGGGTTGTGGGTTCATGTCCCGGCCGATGTTATGACACTTTAAAAAAAAAGAATGATAGCATCACTTTCTTGCCTTAGGCAAATGAAGTTAACACATCTTTGGCAAACATGTTGGTTAGCATGAGTGAGATCAAAGAAGATATTGAAAAACACCGTGGGAAGTAGGGACTATAAAAGAGAGGAATTGGACAATTTAAGGCAGTTGGTTGATTGTGGTAGTTACTTCGCAGTAAATTTGCAGTTTAATCTTTAGTCATTCTACAAAGAAAAGTTTAGATAACCAGAGCAACTAAGTTTGGAGTCACCATGGCCATTAATTAAAGAAGTGTTGTAGTTAGTAAAAGAAATCCAAAGTACCATATGAAGAAACAAGTTATCAATACGGTAAATGCTAAAATGTCTGGCTAGTAAGAAATAGCTCGCTCTCCTTCCCACACCATGGAAGAAGTTACAAAGATGATGAAATATACCTAAGTGACCACAAAATATATATAAATTATTCAGCCCTAAAGAATCCTCCTTTTAATGTGAAAATTTTACCAATGGTGAAATGTCAAACATAAAGGCCATCATGGAGATTTGAAGAGATAATAAAACTCTAGATAGTTATTGAAATGTGTTTAATTAAGATTTACATAATTGTGTTGTGATGTAATGATATTACTTATATTCATTTGCTTAATAATGATGAACCTCCATTATTGCATGGAATAGTTTTTTGATGTGTGAAATTTTTAAAGGTATTCAGGTAAATGCAGTGAGAAAAGCATTTTGGAAAGAGTAAAGTGAAATATAGTTACAGTTATTTAAAATAATTAATTCAACAAAATGTTCATATCAAATTTAGGAACAGATGTTGTAATGGGTAAAATCCAATGTTTATATGACAACAGTTATGAACCAAGATAATTTCTGATTGGTAGAATAATATAATTTCTACTATTGTTATCGGAATGAAGAAGGTAAACTGGACTATGTCTGGCATAACGTGATTTGGGTGAGTAAGGTTGTAGTGAACTGGAACTCTAGTGCCATTTGGGAAACCAAACAGATAAATTTCTGTTATCAGTCTCTTTAATGCTACATCCTCTGATGAGCAGGAAATATTGTTGTAGGAGGAGACATCAGCGTTGGGTAATGCCAATTATTCTTTCCTTCCTGCAATATGCTCATCAGAAAACAATCAATCACCAGAGGACATGGAGACCCCAGTCCATTTACAATATATATATATATATATTAAAAATCTAGTCAATAGTTAGACAATCCCAAATATCAATAACAATCAACAACTTCAAGCTGTTGTCATGGCAACTTCCTTCTAACAATAAAGGTAGAACACACTATTATTAATGGTCTAATATACTTATATAAACATTAATGATTGCAACTTGATCACAAATATTAAAATGATTGACACAAAGAAGATTAAACAAACATCTTTAAACAGGTAAATATAACCTATTCTGAATGCAGACTAATAAATAAATTATAACATTAATAACTGCAATTATAAATTGCACCCAAAGTATTACTTAAATAATAAGTTGTTGATTGTTATTGATATTTGGGATTGAGACTGGCTTTTAATGATTACTTATAACACCGTATATACTCCATATTTTAATCCATTAAAATTATATTTTACAAATTCAACTTTTTTTATTTAATATACAGGATTTGAAAATTATTTTTTGTTCCATAATCCTAAGCACTATTTTCATGTTGATATCTATTAAAAGGGAAATTTTTCCAAAGTAAAGAAATTAGGATTGTGTATTGAATAAAGAAATTTTGATTTGCAAAATATGATTTTAAAGAATTTAAACATGGAGTATATAAATATATATTATATTTTATTTACAAGTTTCAAAATTTCTATACTCACAACTTTGATACCAATCATTTCAGATAAATACATTAATGATTTTGACTAACCATTATTAAAACTAGAGATTATCCCTAGCCTGAATATAACTTTAAACTTCAGACAAATATTAATACATCTGTTTTTAATTGCACATAAACCCATTAAATATTTCAACTATATCATATTCCATGTGTGACAGCTTTTATGATGAGTATTGGTTATTATAAAATGCTCATTTTGAAAATCATTATTTTTTTCAGAGGTCTTTATTCATATGTTTCAAAAATATCTATCCTATCTAACTGTTTTTCTATCTAGTCAATCTCTATCTCTCCCTCCATCTCTCTACCTATCTATTTTTCTATCTATCTACCTACCTACTGTATACCTACCTACCTGCCTATCTACCTACCTATCTATCTATGTGTGATTAGGTAGTTATACATGCATAAATAGAATTCATTATCATTTCTAATTTACATGTCATTGTAATACATAAATGAATGAACAATATGAAATATACAATAAAGTACCATTAACCAATTAGTCAAAAATAGCTAACATATTTTAACTTTTGTATTATATGTTCTTTGACATAGTTAAGCACAAATGCATGTATAAACAACTTTATATGTTAAGCATCAGATTTTATCAACTATCAGTCTTGTAATTAAACCAAACTTTACAATCCAGACATTCTAATTGTGAACACAGAGTGTGAAGTTTTTTCAAAGTCCTTAGCAAAAATATCTGTAGATATATTTTGCAAATTAGATATAGCTATTTGAGATTAAATATTTTTTTACCATCCTTTTTCTATAGTTTTTAACCTTTTCCAATATTCTAATATCAAATTTTTTATGTCCGAATTCTTTATAATATATATATATTGAAATTTTTATCATTTAAATGTTGTTTAAATCTAGTGTTTAATCTATTTTTGTTGTACCAATTTATGAAATATTTTTCCCCTCCCTCTTACAATTCAAACGGTCTATAATATAAATTCCATTCATTTTTTCCATTTCTTGAAATTCTGATTTATTAATTACAATTCCCTAAATTAAGTTTCTTTTTATATATAGGTTTAATGATTAATCTACTTTGCCCCTTATATTTATTATTTATGTTCTTCATAATTTTTTTAATCTCAAAAAATGTACTTCTTGAAACATTATAACTACTATATTATATTCTGTATATCTTTCTTAGTATTCCTTTTCCTTATTATTTGTGTAATATTATTTTTATCACATAATTTATCAATAACTTTATTAGGATCATCATTTTTTATACCTTCCTCCTTTATATTATTAATTTCTTTTTTAAATAATATTTTTTTAGAACATAAATTTATTGCCAACAAAGATCACATGATCATCATTTTTTAAGCTTGCTTATAACTGTTATTAAAACAGGCAAAACTCTCCATACAGTATTGCCACTCCTAAGATCTAGGTATGGTGCTCTCAGATCCAAGGCTCCTCACTGACAAAGGCCACAAACCAGAAACTAGTCTGGGGATATTGGATGAGTAGGCATCAGATGGGGATTTTATGCACAAGCCTTCTGGCATCCATTGATTACTCCACCTTGCATTGAGTGGCAATACTGTATGGAGAGTTTTGCCTGTTTTAATAAATTTATTGCTCTATTTATCCTATTATCAATAATATTTATTTTATGTTCATAAAATATATAGAAATAAAGTTTTTGAAGAGAAGTTAGGAGTGTGTGAAGTTTTTTGTAATATTTCTGTAACATAATTTTCACCATACCATTCTCACACAAGATAGGGATCAGTTTTTATCTGCTTTTAACACCTTGTGGATGGGTGTAATCATAAAGATATAACCAAAGACACATGAAAAAGATGTATAATCCCCAAGATGCATATTTCACACTGATCCAGGACTCATCATTGGCCTGATCACATTCTCTTACATATATCTTTATCATTGTTACTATATATGTAGATAGGGAATTTTTATAGTTTATTTGATGTGTCAAACTTTCTGCTCTAACAACTTTGACACAAACCATTTGATGGAAGTATATTAATATTTTTATTAGTTTTCATTAGATTAGAGATTATCCAATTAATGAATACTATTTCTGTAATGTAATTTTCACTATACCACACAAGATAGGGGTAATACATTTTTTTCACATATCTTTGGTCATATGTTTTAAATTACACCCTTCACAAGGTGTTAAAAGCAAGTAGAAACTGGTGCCTATCTTATGTGAGAGTGATGTAGTGAAAATAACAATACAGAAATATTATTCATTAATTGGACAATTTTAGTCTAATGAATGACCAATAAAAATTATTAATATTTGTCAAGTGGTTTGTTTCAAAGTTGTGAGGGAAAAAAGTTTAACATTTATCAATTAAACTAATATTTCCCTATCTATATATTATGAATAGTGATAAAGATATGTGCAAGAGAATGTGATCCGAGCTAACTGATGAATGCTGGTTCAGCATGAAATGTGCATTATGGTTATCAAACATCTTTTTCACTTGTGTTGGGTCATATGTTGATGATTATAACCACCACAAGGTGTTGAAAGTAGATAGAGAGACCAGATCCTACCTTGTGTGAGAATGGTGTAGTGAAATTACTCTACTAAAATATTATACACTCTCTATGTCTATCAAGCCTCTCAAATTTAGTCCAGTGTTTTTTTTTATGGATCAAAGCATTGGCCGGGAAGCGAACTCGCAAAGGCAGCTGTGCTGACCATTCGACCACCAACGCTTGACAATATTTTGTTTTTATATTTTATTTTAACATATTTTTCTGGAATATCTACTATGCTGTATTTTAAAAACGATGTTCCATGTTCGACGTGCGAATGTCAAAGGATTAAAGCCTTTCTCTAAAAGTATAAGAAATTAATTAAATTTTACCTATATGTATATGCGCAGAAGTGTTTGTGTGTTAAGGGAAGATTTTATGATAACAAATGTAAAAGGTATATCTTTTGGCTTCAAGATATTCTCTGGTATCATGATTGGATAAAGAGTGTTCTAAAAATAACGTAGAAGGATTGCAAACTACTAGAGTATTAAAAAAAAACTATCAAAGACGATTGAAATTGGAAGGAGGGAGTGGTAGCAACTGACTAATCTGATATAAAATATTAATAAGCTTTAACAAGTTTTTCAAATGAAACATTTGATAATACATATAACTGCTTACGACTTTTTCTAATCATGGAAATTCAGTGCACACAACTTAAAATTACTTTAGTATCACTGATTATACTTAAATCCTTTTGAAATAGACGTTGAATAGCTCTATTTTCCAGCTATGCATGTAAAGAAATCAGAAACTTTTCTTTCCAACTAAATAGAAATAATGACATGAAATAGATTTTAAAATGTACTTTTATCTGATTTTTTCATATAATCGCAATTTATTAAGAAAGGTAAGATATGAAAAAAAATATATACTGAAACTCAGTTATTCTTGTCTTTTTTTTTTTTTTAAAAAAAGGTTCACGTTTTTGTTGTTGTACACTTGTATATAAAATTTCTGGTAGATTTCAAAATATAAATAGACCGCGTCTCTTTAAAAGAAGATTTTAAGTATTGCCAATAGTCCTAGTTAAAATAGTTTCAGCTCGATATAGACGTGGGTTTCACCATTAAAAAAAATCTTGAATAATTTGTTTTTGCGAAAATGGTGGCCGAGTGGTTAGCACAGCTGCCTTACAAGCAGTTGTCCCGGGGTGGCTTCCCGGCCGACGCTTTGACACATTAAAAAAAAAAATTATGATTATATTATTTGAATTTTTTTACTGAAATACGTGTGTGTGTATACTGTGGATAATCTATAGCTACTGGATATTAACAAGTAAACCTACCTACCTGCCTGCCTGCCTGCCGACCGACCTACCTACCTACCTACTGACCGACCTAACTATCTATCTATCTATCTATATCAAGCAGTACATACTAAATGAAACTGTAATTGATGAATAAAACAGGCAAAACTCTTCATACAGTAGTATCACTCAGTGCAAGCCAGAGTAATCAATAAATGCCAGAAGGCTTGTGCATAAAATCCATATCTAGTGCCTACTCATTCAATATCCCCATACTAGTTTCTAGCTTGTGGCTTTAGTCAGTGAGGAAGCTAGGATCAGTGCTCTCAGATCCAAAGCTCCTCACTGACGAAAGTCACAGGCTAGAAAACTACTCTGGGATATTGGACAAGTAGGCAGTAGATAAGGATTTTATGCACAAGCCTTCTGGCATCCATTGATTACTCTGGATTGCACTGAGTTGCACTACCGTATGGAGAGTTTTACCTGTTTTAATAAGTTATGAGCAAGCATAAGAAATGGGGATCAGGTGATGTTTAGTCATTTAAATGCTGAATAAATTAATTACTCAAGGAATATTTAAATTTCTAATCAATTAAACTGCCTACAGAATATACTAATTTTGACATTGCAAAATAACTAGCCAATCAGACGATCTGGTATAATTGTTTTATGGTTTGCAATATAAGATCACACAAAATTTAAATTGTGAAATAATTTTGAATCTAATGTTATCAAATCTTTAAAACAAATTAGCTTAAGCCAGAGTTGAAATCAAATACACATCATAACAAGTTGAACATTTTATTGGAATATTTAAGGCCTCAGTTTGAGACTGGTATTTTGAAAGAAGTTTTGTTTTCTAGATTGGAAAACAAATTCCAGCTGAAGATTGGTGTTGTAAGCTGTGAAGTAACGTGTGGATTAATTGGCTGGTTATTATCACATGATGTCAAATATGGTGATTGTATCCTACCGTCAATTTGATTGGCTAGATCGTTAAACATTTTTTGTGCAATTGATTATGCAGTAAATTAATGATATATGCTGTATCAAATTGCACGACTTCAAAAACATGTTACCCCCCCCCCCCAACAAAAAAGTGTAAATAAATATCTTAATGAAAACATTGAAAATCACAAATTTATTAAATTTTATGAGTCTCAATATAGCAGGGTGGGTGGCAACCATTTTTCCCCCCAGATTAAATGTAACTCTCAATTCTTAAATGCAGATTTATTTTCTTCACATTTTAAATACATTTCATATTATAATTTTAAGCATGTGTACAAAATTTTTTCTTTGTTTTTTTTTTTGCCTTTAAAAAGTTTAATCAAAATAGCTTAAAATAACAGCTTAGTAAAATGTTTTCAAAGCAATAAGTAATCATCCCCCGCCCCCTCCACACACACCCTAAAGGTATAAAGTTCTTTCATTAAGTGTATTGATTTAATAAGGACAGGTAAGAAGTCGTATTGCAAAACCACTAAAACATCTCACGATTCATCATTTCCTAGACTTACACAAGTTGTTAATACAGTAGACAATTCTCCACATAGTAGTGACACCTAGTGCAAGCCTTACGAATCAGTGGTTGCAAGAAGGTTTCTGCATAAAATTCCTGTCTAGTGCTTACTCATCCAATATCTACAGATGAGTTTCTAGCTTGTAATTTTCATCAATGAGTGGCATAATAAATGATGATAATATGATATTTTAATGGTTTTATATCAATTCTACACATAGGATAATGATGATTGTGGGTTTTAAAAAACCAAAGACACTTAAATGTATGGAAATTGAACTGGCTTCAGATCCATATGATGATATAAGTGAATGATCTTGGAATGAAAATATTGTCGTGTTTTCATCTTGGAATCATAACTTTATTGTTAAGTAAATAGATAGAAGATGGCTGCTGGAGGGTTGCATTAGATTATAAGATCTAGGTGCAGTGCTCTGAGATTCAAATCTCCTCATTGATGAAAGACACAAGTTGAAAACTAGTCTGGGAATATTGGATGAGAAGGCACTAAATAGGAAATTTTATGCACAAACCTTCTTGCATTCATTGATTACTGAGGCTTGCACTGGGTGGTACTACTGTACAAAGAGTTTGCTACTATATTAAGAAGTCATATTCTGAAATGGGATGTATATTTATTTGATGAGTCATGAATCAGAGAAATTGTAAAAATTAGAGAAGCAGATCCATGCCATTGTAATGTGTACTATTGAAATTGCTAAAATTATAACTAAACTAAAGAATAATGTTATAGTTACAATGGAAATAGCTATTGGTAATTGCCATGAGTCATAAGAACCTTCCACTTGTCAATCTTGCATAGTATCAGAAAGCTTTAACTCTAGTTGGTAACCAAAACACCAAATCCAAGACTACTTACTGCAATTAGGGGATAGCTATACAGATTTTAAAAATGTTAAAAACACTTCATTGATCTGTTTATATAAAAAAAATAAAGATACATTAGAGTTAGCTTTATTACATATATATTTAAGGCTATAACCTTAATAATATGCGTCTTGAGTGTTAAATTTGCCACTAGAGGGATCCCTGCAAAACTTCACATAAGATTACGACTTTATACAGATAAGAGCTTTATTATTTTTTAAATAAATATGAACGATTGATTACACACACATACATACAGTCATGTAAATATATATGTAAATGTGCTTTCTCAAATTGTCATTAATAACTGCAATATTATTATTTTTTAAATTTACCGTTGCAATTTTAATTTATACCAGACTGTATTTGCATATTCAAGACCTAAGAATTATCTATTATACATACTGTATTCAAAGCTTATACACAAAATTTGAGCTATTATACATGATATGTTATGTACATGAGGGGACTTGGAACAAAATATAGTATACATTGCAGCTCCACTGTGTATATATAATATTTAAATATATGTATATCGTCTATACTAAACTTAATATAAAGGACTTGAACTCAGACTTTCAAATTCCCCACAACTATCATATCCATCTAATACAACTGATACATATGTCCACATACATGTGGAAAAGATAAATAATCTCCAATATATCTATTTTGTGCTGAACCAGCACTCATCAGTTAGTACAGATCACCATCTCCAATACATATCTATGTATCAATTGTATAGGAGTGGATAGTTGTGGGGAGTTTGAAAGTCTGAGTTCAAGTCCCTTAAAATTACATTAGGTTTAGTATAAACAATAAACATATATTTAAATATTACCCATTCAGTCTGTATTCTGACCATTCCTCTTCTAGATAACTAAATGAACATATTAAGGTACTATGTGTGATGTGTCAGATTGATTAAGGTCAACATAGATATGACAATGATATTGGCATCATCAAAGACTTTGAGCATTTTATCCTCAAATTTTCAATGATATGGATGGCTGAAGAGTTGGTGAGTGGAGAAGATCAAAGCTTGTTCATAAAAGCTTGAAGATTTTCTATATTAATATAAACTGAGCAGTGATGGTATATATGTGTTGGAGATGGCAATCTGTTCAATTAATGAGTGCTGGTTCAGCACAGAATGCATATGTTTGGAGATCATTTATATTTTTCACATGCATGTGGTTACATGTGTCAGTTGTATTGGATGGCTGTGGGAAGTTTGAAAGTCCGAGTTCAAGTCCCTTACATACATACATATATATATATATATATATATATATATATATATATATATAATATATATATATATAGATGAGTTTCAAGCTGCCTTCAGCTATTTGTCCTATCTTATACAACTGATGCATATGACCACACACAGTGTAAAAGACAAATCTCCAACATATGTGTTTCATGCTAAACCAGCTCTCATCAGTTGGCCCAGATTATCATTTTCCACCCACATATATAATCAGTGCTCAGTTTATACTAAGATAACAAATCTTCAAACTTTATTGGACAGGCCTCAATCTATTCAACCCTCCAACTCTTCAGCCATCCATGCCATTTGATAATGGAATGAGCAAATCCCCTGCTGATTCCAATATTTATTGTCATGCGCATGTTGTCCCTAAGTCACTCTGATCCCTCATGTATAGGATCTTATTCATTAAAATACAAATTCTGTGTTCAAATCCTCTTATAAAATTACATAACTCCAGGTATGTGAATATACTTGCATAATCAAAAATTATATAAATATTGTGACAGAATGGGTTCAAACCCAGTCACAAATAATATTATTAATCGGTGTTTAAACATATATGTAGATGCAGATATATAATATTTAATTTTTATTACATGGTGGTTACAAATACACATACGCGAGGGAGGGACTCTGTCATTTTGAAATGATGTATATGTGCATGTGAGAAATGTGTGTATGAATGGATTAAGTAGTTGAAAAGAGAGAAACAAGATTTTTGTTTCACGTTTAAAAAACTAGAAGTTTCCCGCAGAAATGAGATTTCACTTTATTTTATGTACAATAAAAGCTATGATAAAAGTTTTCACACATCAACCAGATCTGGTTAGTCAGCATTGGAAACAGGAAGTGAAATCAAAAGAAACTTCTAGAACAAATGGAGGGGGCTATAAAAAAGAGTCACCCATAATGCATTGGTCTTGGCCTGGCAGAGTTACAACCATGAATAGTAAAATCAGAAATCCAAATATTAAACATTTTTAATATTTTTCTTACATAATAGTGGATCCAAAAGAAATGTTAGTGTAAGAACGTACCATGTCAGATTCAAACCCCTAATTCCAACCAACTGCAGCTGCCTCGGAATAAAACATAATTCCCAATGTGGAACCAAGCTGAACCTCGTCAACCAATAGACATAAACGGACATGAAGATCAGGCACCTTCACATTGAATTACCTGTTATTACCTGTGATGAACGGAACTCTTTAAAATAAATAAATCTGCTTCTACTAATTTCCCGGGGAAATTCAGGTAAAGAACTTTAAGTACTGATTTTTCTTTTCTTTTATGAGAAAGAAATTATTACCATTTAGAATAAGTGAAGGTGACAATCTAAGTTAACTTAATGAAATTTTCTTAAAGTCTTATTTAATTGCAGACATAAATGACGTAATTATTGTCAGAGGTCATGTGAACTAAACTTTTCTTAGTATCGACTACATGATTTATGTGTAATAAATCTATTGGAAAGAATGGCGTATGTGTGCGTATCAAAATGACAGAGTAGTAAATACATTTATATAATATTAAATATAGACAAAAAAGTAGAGTGTTGACTTATTTTATTTTTTTTATCTAAAAGATCAGAGAATAATAATGGTCTTTAGAAGTCTTTAACAAAAACTGATTTGATAATGAAACTCAAAACAAACCTTATTGTGATATTTTCTTTGCAGATCCATTTTTTTTTGTATGTTTAAAAACTCTTAAACCCATTCACAGCTACTCCTGGCTGTGATGCCACCCAACGATGAGACTGAGCTAGCTGATGGTCAAAAACCCCTCCCACATTATGTAAGATAGTGTTCTTGTTGGTAATATATTCACTTTGCGTAATTTTTATATTCGTATAAGATTGGTGCTTGGAGTCCTTCGGATGACCATAAATATGCACTGGGAATATATTACAGTTATGAGAATGAATCCAGAAGTTTTGAACAACAATCTTTAAGTCAAAACCTATGTGGGCACATATGTTTGCTATATCATAGGTATATTCGGTAGTGTACTCCCAACTAAAGGGCTTCGAAGAGAAGTAGAGGGGAATGGGGAAAGTTATGAGATTTCAGAAATACGTTAATAAAGTGAAAAGTTTTATATTTTTATTGAGAAAAGGGTTGTTTAGATATATAATTCAAATGAATTATTAAATAAATTGAAGTGCATTATTTTTTTAAATATATATCTATTAAGAAATAACCATTTTGTCATTTCATGGTTGTGCAGTAGGTCAAAGATACGCAATCTGCTATCTTTTGTTTGTCTAATTTGATGAGGTTTTAAGAGTTAAAGAGGCTAATAGGAAGGCAGTGCTGTGTGTTGGGATGGGGGAGTGGGTCCAAGACATTAATCAAAAGTAAAATAAAAGAAAAGAATTTTATGAAAATAAGGGTGCAAATAAAATGGAAAAAGAAGAATAGGAAAATATTTTGGAGCGAATTTTGGAAAAGCTTGAAAGTTTAGAATTTAGATTCGGAGAAATAGAAAAGAGAATGGATAGATTGGAACAGAAAGTGGGAATTAAAAATGAAAATGATTTGGGGGAACAGGAAGGTAAAAAACAGATACGGAGAGCAGGGGTGAATAGAAGCAAGGCGCTTAAGTAAACCCCTCTGGAAAACTGGCAGCGGTAATAGGTCACACGATGGTGCAAGGGAATGTGAACCAATTCCTAAAAATTAGTCCATTCATAGGTAGGATGTGGGAAGCACCTGTTGAACATCTACATAGCTTGAGAAAATACTTCAGTATAAATCTCATGGCGGAAGAAAATAAAGTAATTATCGCATGCAGCAACCTCACAGACAATGCTCAGTCATGGTGGATGTGCTTGGTCAGCAGCCATCTATTTTTGAAGAGCATCAAAAAGAAGTGAGAAAGGCCTTTTGGTCCAAGGATAGGCAGGAGTTAATGCATTATCAAATCATGCAAGAGAAGTTTAAAGAAGATTGCAATGATAGATATTCACAATTTTTTCATAAACAGGTGGCTAGACTGTGGACATTGGATGCATGAAACCTGACAGAGAGTCATATACTCCACACTGTAAGACATAGCATGCCCATGAGAGTGGAACAGATGATCTTGGGGGCAGGGAAAGCATCAATTGGAGAAATTGCTGAGTTGCTCAATGCCATTGATTTGATCTCGTATGACTATGGTGGGCATCGTGAAGCAGTAAAAGAGAATAAAAGAGGGTGGAGAATGGGAATGGAGACATTTCCAAAATGGAGAGAAACATCTGAAGAGAAGAGACTACCTGAGAAGCTGGCCTTTGGAACAGAAAAAGAAGCAGAGGGATACATGAGGTGAAACAGATAGTGTTGTACTAAAATGAGCTGTTCAAAATACACAAAGGTATTTGAAGGCTTTTGGAGGAGAGGGTATTGTGACAGAATGGGTTCAAACCCAGTCACAAATATTATTAATCGGTATTTAAACATATATGTAGATATATAATATTTAATTTTTATTACATGGTGGTTACAAATACACAAACGTAGGGAAGGGATTCTGTCATTTTGAAATGATGTATATGTGTGTGTGTGACAAATGTGTGTATGAATGGATTAAGTAGTTGAAAAGAGAGAAACAAGATTTTTGTTTCACGTTTAAAAAACTAGAAGTTTCCTGCAGAAATGAGATTTCACTTTCTTTTATGTACAATAAAAGCTATGATAAAAGTTTACACACATCAACCAGATCTGGTTAGTCAGCATTGGAAACAGGAAGTGAAATCAGAACAAATGGAAGAGGCTATAAAAGAGTCACCCATAATGCATTGGTCTTGGCCTGGCAGAGTTACAACCGTGAACAGTAAAATCAGAAATCCAAATATTAAAAGTTTTTAATATTTTTCTTATATAATGGCGGATCCAAAAGAAATGTTGGGGTAAGAACATATCATGTTGGATTCAAACCCCTAATTCCAACCAACTGCAGCTGCCTCAGAATAAAACATAATTCCCACCATGGAACCAAGCTGAACCTCATCAACCAATGGACATAAATGGACATGAAGTTCGGAAACCTTCACATTCAATTACCTGTTATTACCTGTGATGATCGGAACTCTTTAAAATAAATAAATCTGCTTCCACTAATTTCCCGGGGAAATTCAGGTAAAGAACTTTAAGTACTGATTTTTCTTTTCTTTTATGAGAAAGAAATTTTTACCGTTTATAATAAGTGAAGGTGACAATCTAAGTTGACTTAATGAAATTTTCTTAGAGTCTTATTTAATTGCGGACATAAATAACATAATTATTGCCGGAGGGCACGTGAACTAAACTTTTCTTAGTATCTACCTTTACTACTTGATTTATGTGTGATAAATCTATTGGAAAGAATGCCGTATGTGTGTGTATTAAAATGACAGAGTAGTAATTACATTTATATAATATTAAATATAGAAAGAAAAGTAGAGTGTTGAATTATTATTATTTTTTTTTTATATCTAAAAGATCAAAGAATAATAATGATCTTTAGAAGTCTTTAATAAAAACTGATTTGATAATGAAACTCAAAACAAACCTTATTGTGATATTTTTTTTGCAGATCCATTTTTTTTGTATGTGTTTAAAAATTCTTAAACCCATTCGCAGTTTACTCCTGACTGTGATGCCACTCGACCATGAGACTGAGCTAGCCGATGGTCAAAAACCCCTTCCACATTACGTAAGATAGTGTTCTTGTTCGTAATATATTCACTTCATGTAATTCTTATATTTGTATAAGATTGGCACTTAGAGTCCTTCGGATGACCATAAATACATGTTGGGAATATATTACAGTCATGAGAATGAATCCAGAAGCTTTGAACAACAATCTTTAAGTCAAAACCATTTTAATTAAATATAAATATGTGGGCACGTAAGATGCTATATTGTAGGTATATTCGGTAGTGTACTCTATCTATTGAGAGGTATGGGTTTTGTTATAATATATATATATATAATGTAAATAATTTAACGGTAAAAGAAATATTATATTTTAAATTCTTTGGTAGCACTTTCAATTACATAGTAATTCTCGTCAACTTTAATTCAATTTCAAATTTTTTATTATTTTTATTTTAAAGCCACCATATTGAACTTTTTAAAATATAGGCCTGAGACACAATTTTCATAATAACTTCAGTTTTAATTATGTTAGAGCAAAAACAATTACATTGCTAGAAACTAGAAAAATTAAGGAAAACAATAAGCATAAAATAAATAGTGATAACTATATAAAAAATAAGGAAAAAAAGAAATTTTCACTTCCAAAATAATTATTATTTTATTGTTTGTTCATAATTTGGAAATTAACATTAACTAAAATTCAAAATACATCTTCAGTGATAATTTCTTTCTATTCTTTACAAAATTATAATATGTCTTACCTGAGATAATCCACAGCTTCACAATCTCCAAAAGAAGTCAGATATGACTTCATTTTTATCTTGTACCCCAAATGTTCTAAATGTCAAAGGCATCTATAAAGAAAAAGATTCATCCTAATAAAAGATACAAAAGAAATCATCATAGCAATTGGCTTCTTGTCTGTCTAAAACTAGAAATTGTAGACTACTTTCTATACCACTGATAAAATGAGTTTCATCTCTTCATTTTATATTTTTTGTATACAATAGTGATGTTTATATTCTTTATGCACTGCACAAGTGATGTTTATATTCTTTATATACAGAAGTGATGCTATCTTTTTATATTTATTGTACCACAGATATAATTTATTTGCATATAGTCTATAGATGTGAAAATAATGTTATGAAACATATAGCAAAAGCAAAGCATGATCAAGCATAAACATAAACAAGTTTCAGAATTGGATTATATGTTTGTGTATAAAAGTTTGTATACATTTGATTATTAGTTTTATAACCAATTGCTTGTAAACCATATAATATAAACATAATTAATGGTTTTCATTACTTTTATAAAAATAAGAGGATTAGTATAGATAGAACTTTAGATAACCACAATATGAATTATATACTAATAAGTTAATTACGATATGAATTCTATACGAGTAAATATATAATTACAAACTAAATCATACTAATTTTTCGATAAATATGAATTCTATGTGAACATAAATAAATATATTACAAACTACCTTTAGAAAATTATGATAAATATGAATTCTATACGACCATAAATATATAATTACACACACACCAAGTTTTCAATAGATATGAATTGTATATGAGCATAAATAAACAAATATATAACTACAAATTAGCACACACTAATTACAAACTAAAATTAATAAAAAATATATTTTTTCAAAAAATTAAAAAAAAAATTAAAAATTTTTATTTACGAATAATTGCATTGATAGTCTGTTGTAGGCCTTAATTATGGGAGAAAATTTCACTTCCAGGCCGTAAAATATTTTATGTCTTTTATCGTTTCGTGATAAGTACAAAAATTACTAAACAAAACAACAAAAATTAAATACTGTGGTTGATTAAAAAATTCGCCAAAAATCTAAATTTCAACCGATTTTTTTGAAATAAAGATCGTTTGAAAGCTAACATATACAGCTAAAAACGGCCATATTTTCTTCGACGTCATGATTATACTTTTTACGTCAGCAAAGAAAGAAAATAACACGTCATCAAATGACCACCCGAAGCGCGCAAAAGATGCCGACAAAGCTGAAAAAGTTAATATTACATAAATTTCCATAAGCTGTGTATGGCCATATTTGCAACTTGCCTATTAATAACATTATCTTTATATTTATCTATTAAAATTGCCTTTTTAATTTTCTTCTTTTTATGATTCTTTTCTTCCATTAATATTTTTATTTCATTACTATTAAATGTAAACCTATAATTACAAGTTTTTTGATGGTCAAAGAATACTGAAGCTGTATTAAATTAATTATTTACATTATTTTAAATCCAATTATATGCTAATTGATGCTCCTCTAATCTTTCTTTCACAGAACATCTTGATTCACCGATATATAATTTTTGACATCTGAAATCTGATAAATTATATTACTTCTTTGCAATTTAGGAGTTATACTTTTAGAATTATTAATCAATCAATTAACATTTGGAGAAACACAAAATGAAATATACTTTTCTTTAAATATATTCTTAATTAATTTAGATTGCATGTTATTTATAAATGGCATAGATATCCATTTTTTATTATCTAAGGTAACATTGCAAACCCTCTTCTTATTATTAAATGAATTTACTGTACCCAAAATTTGGTCTATATCATAACCAACCTTTAAAAGTTTATTAGTAAAAAGTTCAATATTTAAAATTTTATCACTCTTATATTTACATAATTTATCATTGCGATGCAAAAACGATTTCAGACTTGCCATTTTATGTATCATTGGAACACGTGATTTAAAATGAATATATCCTCTTTCTCCAATAGGTTTAAAAATTAATTTATAATTTAAATCAGTAGCATCTCTAAATATAAACTGAATAAATTAAACAATTTAAAATGGACTATTGAGAATGAACAAAATGGAAAAATAAAATTTTTGGATTTACAAATATTTAGAGATGCTACTGATTTAAATTATAAATTATTTTTTAAACCTATTGGAGAAAGAGGATATATTCATTTTAAATCACATTCCAAATGATACATAAAAAGGCAGGTCTGAAATCGTTTTTGCATCACAATGATAAATTATGTAAATATAAGAGTGATAAAATTTTTAAATATTGAATTCTTTGCTAATGAACTTTTAACGGTTGGTTATGATAAAAACCAAATTTTGTGTACAGTAAATTAATTTAATAATAAGAAGAAGATTTGCAATGTTACCTTAGATAATAAAAAAATGGATATCTATGTGATTTGTAAATAACAAGCAATCTAAATTAATTAGGAATATATTTAAAAAAAAGTATAATATTTCGTTTTGTATTCCCCTGAATGTTAATCTGTTAATCGATTGATTAATAATTCTAAAAGTATAATTCCTAAATTGCAAAGAAGTAATATAATTTATCAGATTTCATGTGGATGAAAAAATTATATATCGGTGAATCAAGATGTTCTGTGGAAAAAAAATTAAAGAAGCAACTGTTAATATATAATCGGATTAAAAATAATGTAAATAGTCAATTTAATACAGCTTCAGTATTCTTTGACCATCAAAAAACTTGTAATTATAGGTTTACATTTAATAGTAATGAAATAAAAATATTAATGGAAGAAAGGAATCATAAAAAGAGAAAAATTAAAGAGGCAATTTTAATAGATAAATATAAAGATAATGTTATTAATAGGCAAGTTGCAAATATGGCCATACACAGCTTGTGGAAATTTGCATAACATTAAAATAAAAAATAAATAAATTTGAAAGTCAGTTAAAGCTGATGAGGATTACTATGTAATTGAAAGCACCACTAAAGAATTTAAAATATAATATTTCTTTTACCATTAAATTATTTACATTTTATATATAATATTTTTCATAACGGGTATTATACTTTTACATATATATAAAAATACATATATGTAAAGTTAAGTTTAAATATCTTAAAAGTGAACATATAAAGTTAAATTAGTTCATGTGTTTACATCTCACTTACTAGAAAAGTGAGTGTTTCAAAATGTATCCATAGTGAGAAAAGGTGGTCTAACTTTTCATAGAGCTAAGCTGAAAGATGCAAGGATAAAAATAAAAAACTTTAATATATATATATAACATTGTTATTTACCCTTTATTAAGTTGGACGTTATTATATTTATTTTATATAATGTATATTTAATAAGTATGCAGAAGCAAGAGAATTTGACATTAGATAATTTGTAAAATTACTTGTTCTACTGAGAAATGCATATCATTTAAATATTCTTTTCTAAATAACTTTATGTTTAAACTTAAGAATAATAGTTGACATTTGTAAAATAATCATATATAACATTTATTTCTTATCAGAAAATTGTGTAAAAACATGTAAACCATTTATTGATTTTTTGCTCAACTTTCTAGTATATAATGTGGATTAAAAAAAATTGAAGTTTCTATCAGTACAAATCGTGTATCTTTGTATGAAACATGATTATATCTATTAATAATAAAACTAGTAATGAATGATTTTTTTTCCTTTTTTTTATTGATTAGGATTATTAGGTTCTATCAAATTCAGTTATTCAACAGAAACTATTAAGTCAGTAATTTTTAGTCATAGGCATAAAAAATAATTGTCTGTTTTCCCTACATGTAAGTCAGAATTAAAGATATTAACTCTGAAAGTATGAGAGTCATTTGATATTGTTGTTGGTATTAGCTTTCCTAGCCAATGGATAGAAATAATTTTATAGTTGGCATTAAACTGAGATTTCCAAAATAAACAACAATTAACGTGATTTTACATCTATATAATTATGCTGACAAGATATCTTGGGCTTAAATTCTTAGTTGTTTTTTAGTTTCAGCTAATTACCTCGAATAGATGCAGTATAAATGTCCAATAGATTGCCTGCACAGTGAAGATTTGTGCTGCCTGTCCAGACCTTTTGACTTTTTCAAGTGAAAACATAAAATAATATTTTGAATTGACTGCTTATTAGACATTTTGATTCTATTACTAATCGTTAATCCTGATGCTGGTATTATTATCTGATGTTTTTACATTCATCATATCCATGTGTTATTATATATATATGTCAAAGAAATAGCTTTACATTGTTTTAGTCCAATGCACATGCTTTGATCATTTATGGCGAACATGCACATGATTATTGCACAATGAATCTTGTTCAGTTTTAATACATTAGTAATTAATGGTAGGACTCCAATAATTAATATATGTATTGAATTCATTATTTTAGATACAGCACATGGACAAATATTTTTTTAGAGATAGTCCTTGGATTATTTATGAGTGGGAAAGCCCTAACTTGTAGCATTGTATTCTTATCTTTATTGATAAATCCCCCAAACAATCTGGGAATGAAGATATTAAAGCTTATGAAAAATGCCCAGATCAATTTACACCCGAACAACAATCTGAAATGTTTTACTCAAAAGACTCGACTACATCCTGTTTGATTTTAAAATGTGAATGTCTTTAGTAATGTGCACACATTTAGAGTATTGAACTCTTGTCTTCTTTAATACTCATATTCTGTAATTGGTAAGAATAATATATCTTCATATTAAAACACGTAATATATCAGAAGTTAAATAGTGGGGGCACACGATTAATATATTTGTAATTGAATGAGTAGTGAACTTGTTAATATCTGTAGCTATTCTAAATCTTCCACATGCTTCACTAAAGCTTATTACAAGTCCTAAGGATATATATGATTAGAAGCCATTCTAACTCGAAAAGGAAAAAATATAGAACGATTAACTATATAATATTAAAATTGAATTTCACATGTTTACTTAAACCAATCATTGGCACATAATTAATTCACTTACATCATAAGTAGATTCCTTGTTTTTTTATAAGTATTCATTTGTGAAAGATGTCAACAACTTGTCTAGTTTTAGAACCCCCTTGCTTAATCAATAATATCTTCCAATCAAATCAGGTAATATTTTATCTTTTTAGAATGTCATAAAAATAATTTTTATAATGAAAATAAGATCTGCATCTCATGCCAAAATCATCCTACAGTTCCCCATAAAATACTTTTATGAAAGTGTATTAGTATTTGTTCAACATCAAGTACCTGATGTAATGGAGCTATACCCTTTCAATAGGTGTAAAATTAAAGAGGCCTACTTCATAAATAATGATACTAATTCTATAAATAGGAAGGACACCTGTTTCACCATCTCAAAAAGATGGACAAATTAATCAAAACAAAGATAATGCCATGACTTATGACAAAATGAACAGCAAACTAATTTGCATAAATTATAATACTCCTCCTCATTATCATTGGCTGCACTCAGCTATGAATATGAAGTCTAAGAACTTTGAAAGTGCTTAGCATATATAAACTTATAAAAAAAATTAAACTTCTCTAACAAGCATGTTAGTGCAGAATTATTAATATAATAACTGATTTAATACAAACGTGGGGAACCTCTGGCTTGTAGGCTAAGTCTGGATCTTGAAAGCCTTCAATCCAAATCACTGGACACTTACACAAATGTAAATAAAATAGATCTGTATAAAATTTTTATTTAAACATGCAGTGTGATGCGAGTATATGTGCAAATATTGATTTAAAAGGTAAGTAAAACAACATATTTATTTTTGCAACTACATCTTTTTCTCTTTCTAACTTTTATAATAATTCGACTTCATTCTTTCAGAGGTGCAACATTCTAACAAATTACCAATATTGTGTGGTCTGACTAAGAATCTATTATTACTACAACACTGAGGGCATTTGGTTTGTTTTATAGTGATTGTAAGAGACATATAACTAGCAAAAATAAAAGTCAAATTTTATTTCATCTTATTATTATTTTGTATTTAATTCTTTTTTTATTAGGATGGTAACAGGAAGAAGTAAGTTAAAAAAAATTGACACAGAAATCGTGCATTTGAAAAGAAATGGACCAATGCATTTTTTTATAGAAAGAAATAGTAAATCGATGCGCACAATATGTCTATAAAGTATTTGAGTTAATAAAGAATACATTATTAAGAGATGTTATTTATCAAACATTCTGACTACAATAAATTATTAGGAAAGAAAGAAATATTAAAATAAAAAAGTTGCAAAAAAAAGCTCCATCGAATAGCTGACATGTTTCATAAAAAGTACAAAAAAGTTAGAAAATTCTGTGAGAGCAAGTTATTTCTTTAAAAAAGCAGAAAACCAGAATCACTTTTTGAAGAGGAATTTGTAGAAGACTGCATCCTAGCTACTGAAGAATTAACCTGTCTGGAACATAAAAAGAAATTTAAGAATATATGTCATGAAGATAGGTTCAAGGTGAATTGAGAGGCAAGCAACAGCTGCTTTACAAACAGTTGTCCCGGGTTAGCGGGTTCGCTTCCCAGCTGATGCTATGACACATGAGAAAAAAAATAATGATATTACTTTACATTTAATTCACAAAAAAATTATGGGCTTCATTTAAAAGGGGAAAGTTGAAATTGTCTGCCAGATGAACAGGTTGCCCAGTGTTAATGATTAGAGGTAAATTAATTACATTTTTGATCAAAAATAGTAGGCTAATTTTTAAGATGGTAATTTTGCATGGCCTCATAATAAAATTATAAATATCCAAATGGCCCTTGGCCAAAAAAAGTTCCCACCCCTGATTTAATATCACATTCAAAAACTGATGAACGCCCTTTTGATTTTATTATCTTTCTATTATTTTTCCAGAATATTAGAAAACATCATTATATGTTAGTAATTACATGCTAGACTACTGCAATCATATAATATTAATTGCTAAATGTCTTTAAAAAAAATCAAATTTTATTTAACTATTCAAATAATTTCAGTTGTTAGTAAGCTTACTATATATCACATTTCAATTAGTATTATTCTCCTCTCTTCTCCAGATATTGGTCACGTGACCAGTGAGAATACTAACATGGTAACTGACCTCGACTTATAGCCTCATAGATATTGAATTTAAAGTAATATTTAACCAATTAAGCTATTTTATCAAAAGCAAGAGTCAGTAGGGTCATCCTAATTTTTCAACTTTTTCCTGAGGGTAAGTAGAAATCAGAAACATCCTCATAGATAAGTATGAAATTTGTACTGATTGTTACTTTTGACAGAATAACCTAGTTGGTTAGAGTACAACTTTAAATTTAATATCCTTGTATATAAAATTTCTATTTTGTACATCATCTGAATATATGTTTGTCTTTAATGCTTTATTGGAGTGCCTTCTGTATTTTTTTTATTCAGAGGATGCTCCAATAAACAATCTTTTTATTATATAAAATCCATATTTTGTCTGTTGTCCATATTGCTGTCAAATTCACAACAAAGTATGGATTTTATTTATAGAGAAATCTATACCTAACTATGTATAACTTACTCATTAAATATAACAGGTATATTTAAATAATTTACATTTAAATTTAGCTTCATTAATACTTTAATTTATTGTGTACACTTTATAAAAGTAGCTTGCTGGGTACATTTCTGAAGTGTACCAAACAGGCTGGATTGTTCCAAACATTTTCTTTTTCAAATTTTTCAATTGTGAATTTCTCACATTTATTTATATAATATTAAAATCTTTTGTTTAATTTACATTAAATTAAAAAAAATTGTTAAATCAACCAATTAAAAAGAAGGACAGCCTTTACACCTTTCCATAGTCTGGATATAAACTTATTAAAGAATATAAAGATCCAGCTTAGATTTCTATGCTAGCACTATTATCATTGGTTGAGGCAGCACACCTGATGACAAACAAATAATATTACTAATAAACATTGTGTTATATACTAGCTTGTGTTAATTACTACACTAGAATGTATTTAAAAAGTTTAAATAAAATATTAATTTTAAAAAAAAAAAAAATTAACAATAAATATTAGATGATTGGAATAATCAAATATATAATTACTACTAAAATACCATCACCATAAACTTTCAGACAAACATTATTACATACTATTTTTTCTAGTAATATTTACATTATGTTGATAAGGGATTCAAAGTTTACTTTTTTTACAATGAATGTGGCAAAGTCGCAGCTCTAGATATGATTAATTTACACACAGACAAAACTCTCCATATAATAGCACTACTCATTGCAAACCAGAGTAATCAATAGATGCAGGAAGATTTGTGCATAAAATTCCTATCTAGTACCTACTTATACAATATCCCCAGACTAGTTTCTAGCTTGTGGCTTTCATCAGTGAGGAGTCTTATATCTGAGAGCACTGAACCTAGATTTTAGGATCTAATGCAACCCTCCAGCAATCACCTTTTATTTTTTTTATACAAGCTAATGAGCTTAGCTTGAAAACATTATTATGTTTTCATTTTGGACTCAAAGCTTTATAGTTAGATAAATATGTAAAAGTTGGCTGCTGGAGGATTGCATTAGATTCTAAGTTCTAGGTGCAGTGCTCTCAGATTCAAGGCTCTTCACTGATGAAATCCATAAGCTAAAAATTAGTCTGGGGATATTGGATGAGTAGACACTAGATAGGTATTTTATGCACAAAACTTCCTGTATCCATTGATTACTTTGGCTTATATGAGTGGTGCTACTATACAGGGAAAAAGCCTGTGTGTAAATAGCTGTGTAAGCATAAAGAATGGTGATCATGTGATGTTTTAGGGTTTAATACAATTAATTTAACTGATAAAACATCATATGACTATTATGTTTTATCTTCCACAATCTATTAAAGTAATAGTATTTAACAGATTGTGAGCATAAGAAATGGTAATCATGTGATGGTTTAGTGTTTGAATATCAATCCTAAAACAAAGACATTGGTAACTATGGTTATTAAAAAAATCAAAGTTATCAAAATTTATAGATACTGATCTGGGTACATGTCTGTTTGATTATACAAGCAAATTAACTTGGATTAAAATCACTATTGTGTTTTTAGTTTGGGCTCAAACAAGCTTTATAGTAACTAAGAAGATAAAAGGTGGTCACTGGAGAAGTGCATTAAATCCAAAGATTTAGTGCATTGCTCTCAGATCCAAAGCTCCTCACTGAAAACCACAAGCTAGAAACTAGTCTGGGGATATTGGATGAATAGGCACTAGATAGGGATTTTGATGCACAAATCTTCTAACATTCATTAATTGCTGTGGTATGCACTAGGTGGCATTATTATATGAAGTTACTCATTTAACTGATATGGCTTTATTACCGTAATTGGAATATTATATCTTCTAATCTATTAAATACAGCATCATATCAATATGTGTGCAGTTTTTAAGTATCCACAGCTGACTTTAAAAAGTATCTCAATATTTAAGTTAATTCACATTTTCAAACGGAAAATCATTCAAGGTAAAGGTCCCATCTTCAGTCAATAACGATCTGAACCTTATTTGAATATTATTTATTAATAACTGATTATACTGCAAAGCACGAACAAATTCAGTAGATTGCTCTTTGAATCAGCAACAAATATCAAAATCATTATGAATCTAGAATCTGAATAAATAAAGTTCAATTTTATTCAACTTAAATTAAAAACACTGTCATCAAATACAATTTTCCCAAAACTATTTTAGGTCGAGACCTACTTTCAAAAACGACAATATTTCAAGATCCTTTCACTTGTAATACATATTTTAAAGAGGAATAGGGGCACTTAAAATTAATATATATATATATAAATTATGAGATTGCGTTCTATGCCAATTTTCATTTTTAAAGTCATTTTCTCCCACGAGTATTCGTTCCATATTATCTATAAAAGCTGCATACTATAAATTAACTTTTATAGTCACACACATGCACTTATGTTATATGTAGAGCTTGCAAATAAGCTCTTAACAAGCTTTGCAGAATATCCTCAACCCCAGGCCGGTTTCTCCTACTGACTTCCTCAGTGAGGTGCTAGCATATTCGAGCATTAGATTAAAAATACCAGGGCAGGCCTAGCACTTTATCTAATGGATAATTATTGAGTAAAACATCTGAAATTTTCAGACATTCATATGTCTTCCAATACAGCTATCTAACTTAAATAGCCATATGGGACTGAACCAAGTTCAGATACACCATATATTAATAACTTTAGCAATATAAATCGCCAGAGCCATTATAGCAAAAAATAAAATTACAAAGAAATCAAGGCATATGCCGCATAACCTTATTTAACAAGCTTGTGTTACAAATGTTATATATAGAGCTCACAAATAACATGCACTTATATATAGGGTCAGGCTAATCAATTTGAGCAACTGTTGTAAGACTTAAAAACTGTACCTTTTAATTAAAATTTGTGAAACATCTATTAATATTTATTTAAAATAGTCTACTGAACAAAACAATGAAGGATATGGGAGAGGGTCATTAAGTAGAAAATAGTATATTTATTTTAAATAAATATCCCCCCATCTTTTATTTTTTTAAATTTTACCTCGATATTTTTCTGCTACTAAGTTATTAAAAGTTATTTTTTTAAATATTATGCTCAATTTTGCCACCTATTATAATTTTAAACACGAGACAGTTTCTATACCACCTCATCTATAAGACCAGTCCTGTATAATTATTATATATAGGTAAATCATTTCTTAAATATTTCACGGAAAGGTTTCTTTTAGCATTCTTCTGCAAAACACTACGATAAAAGAAATTACCCTTTACATTAGCTAATTGCATGTTGGTGACGGTTTTTATAATTTTGTTTTACTTTCTAAATGAGTATATATATATCATTTGTTAACATTTTATGATTCAGAAAGATTTATTTCTAAATTTCTAAAGATATATGTATATATAAAACATTGACAAATTAAGTGTGAGATATATTGATATTAGAAGATCCTATTTGAAAACTAGTCAAGGTTTTAAAAATGTTGAACGGCTTATCTAAGATTTTTTAAAAAAATGTTCATCATCCAGGAACATAAACAAAAACTTTTGCTCACTTGAAATATATGTTACAACTGAGACAATTTTATTACATATGCCGCATATATCATAGCTTATCTTATACTTCGAATTAAAGATATTCCCCTCTTTCTTTTTATTATAACTATAAATACTTAATTGTTAATTTAAACCAATAATTTTCATTAATAGATTTAAGAATCTTATTTAACAGTCGTTAAAATAGAAAAAGAATTGCAATAAAAATAAATAAAACGATTAAGAATAGAAAAATGTTATGAAAAAACATTCCCCAAGGCGTCCATTTTGTCATATTTATCACGTGATCTCTGTAATGATTTTTTTTTTTTTTTAAATAATGTGTATTCGAGCGTACATAATTAGATATGATAAAATATTCAGAATTCTTGTAAATTATTTCCAAATAAATCAATTTTTCTTGTTGTCTGTAAATTCTAGTTTTATTTTTAATCTCAAAATTAACTAAATGCGATGAAAAATTGTATTATAATAAATAAATATTTTTTAAAAATAAAATATTGAAATACAGACGCTTATTTATTAAAATAAATGTGATTTTACTCAATAGTAGAGTTTTAGATTTGAGAGCTAAAGGATCTTGGATCGGAGCTCAATTCTAATCTTATAATCTCTGAGTAATTAACCTCTCAGATAATTATTTTTTATGTATGAAATTAAAAATATTCGAATAATTTATCATTATTGTGGTATAATTATTGTTATTTTATCATCTAAAATTGATGATAATTTTTATTAAGATTAATATAAGGGCAAGACAAATTATTACTGAATTACTCAGTATTTTTTTGAAATTTTCTCTGAAGTCATAAAATTTGACTTCTAAAAAACTACTTGTAATATAAGGTATGAAATACAAGCATCCTTCATATGCCTTTCCATTAAAGTATGAAGATTTGCTATCTTAATATAAACTGAGCACTGATTATAGAGATATGTGTGGGAGATGATAATCTAGATCAACTGATGAGTGCTGGTCTAGCACGAAATACGAATATTGGTGATTATTTGTCTTTTCTACATGTGTATGGTCATGTGTATCAGTTGTATGAAATAGTGTGGATAGTTGAAGGATGCTTGAAAGTCTGCGTTCAAATCCCCTATATTTACTTGTAGTATAAGTAAAACAAATATATTAAATTACTACAAGTTGAACTACAAACGCCAAATTTCATTCTTTCACACTTTTGACATAATCCATTTTAGATCAATAAATTAATGATTATTATTAATCATTCATTTGACTAGAGATTAACATATTTCGAGTTTAGAGATAAATTATAGACCCAGTTACAGATTAATATATCTACTTTTTTACTCTTATACATTTGGTAGCATTAATTCACTCAATTTCTCTTTTTTACGTGCATATTATTTTTTAAGATGAGTTCAAAACTTCCATTTCCGGCACATATTCTTGGAACGTATGTATAATTTATTCACAAAATTTATTATTATTTGTTCAAACCTCAAAAAAATAACATTAGTATACTAATTTTTACATGTTACTACTTGAAGTAGCTTCTTGAAAATTTTAAAACTTTCTTAAAGCCAATATGCATATATTACATTTTACAATTGTTTCTCTATCAATTTCACGATCTAGACATGGATTTTAAAATATCAACTCTATGCGTGCAAAATCTGAAATTTTCTCTAAATATAATTTATTAAATGCTGGTGACAAATGAGATTAAAATAAATAAACTGAAAGTGAGACAGCGTAACAAATTGTCTTATTTAGAGAGTTAAATGAACCTCTTGAACGTTGGTAGCCGAGAGGTCAGCGAAGCTGCCTTGCAAGCAGTACCTGCTTGCAGACAGTTGTTGCGGGTTCGCTGCCTGGCCGATGCTTTGACATATGGGGAGAAAAATAAACCTCTTGCAACAGTGATAGCTTGCTTGCCTACCTACCTCTCTGCCTAGCTTAATTTTTCTTTCAAATTACAATCAGACTTAGAATGTTAGCTTCAAATAACATTCCCACTATCAAACTTACTAGCTATCAATTATTGATCTCAATTTATATTTATTGCTGTCTTATCCATATATCCTGACTAGTTTCATTAGTGAAGTGTTTGGATCTGCATCTAATATATTTATATTTTTAATTTAAATGTGCTTCCCATCTAAAAACTAATTTTGACACTTTTTATACTGTTAAGTTGTCCTCTGAAATCCCAAAACGTCTTAATGTTTTGAAATGAAGCCAAGATTCTAGTATAATTGTATAGATATAACATCAGTTCAGTATTTATATATTTTAATACCATCAGATTTTTAATAACTGAAGATATTTCTATGCTTTCACTAAGTTTATTATAAAAGCATCAAATGAATATCACGTGACACTTACTTTATTCTTAGTTTGTAAGATATTTTTCTATAACTAGTGAGATACATTTATTTAAAAGATTGTCTTATAGATATTTTTGTGGCTGAGCTGGAATAGCATATCTAAATTATTATGTCTTAATTGTTTAAGTTTTTAATAAGAGATTTGAAATTTTTATTTTGATCATTATCATATAGAAGTAAATAATTCTTATGGACTTGTCTAAAATATGAAGTCTAATATATATATATATCATCATTCATCATTATCAACCATTATCAATCCACTGCAGGATCTTCTCCGATCTTTAGCTTCTCTTCTCCACATCACCCCTGCACACTTTCTTATTTCATCCATCCATCTCACATGTGGTCTCTTTCTGGGTCTTTTACAATCTCTTGGAATCTAGTTTAAAATTTCAATTGTCCGTCTATTATCATCTCTTCTAACAATATGACCAGCCCAACTCCACTTCAATCTTTTAATTTTTTCAATGAGGTCAGTAACACCTGTTTGTTCTCTTACCCATACATTGCGTTTACGATCTCTTCTTGTTACTCCCAACATACATCTCTCCATACTTCTTTGAGTGGTCTGAAGTCTCTGAATTGCTCTTCTATTAAGTGTCCAAGTCTCAGATCCATAAGTAAGAACTGGTAAAACACATTTGTTAAAAACCTTCCTTTTCAAACACATAGGCATATTTCCTTTTAGTATCAAGTTATTTCTACCAAAAGCACTCCAACCAAGTTTAATTCTATGATTAATTTCCTCCATTATGTTTCCATCTGTATTAATAATCTGACCAAGGTATTTGTAACTGTTAACTTCTTCTAATTCATCATAATCAATCTTTATTTTCATATTTTGAGCAAATCGATTAAACATTACTTTAGACTTTTTAACATTTATCTTTAGTCCTACTTTCCTGCTTTCACCTGATAATTCCTGCAACATTTCCTGCAGATCTGAAGCATTATTTGCAAAAACAACTACATCATCTGCGAAATCTAAATGACTTAAATAATCACCATTTACTTTCACTCCTTTAGTTTCCCATTTTAATCCACAAAATACTTCATGCAGCACTGCTGTAAAAAGTTTTGGAGATATGGAGTCACCTTGTCTTACACCTTTCTCAATGTTGACTTTCCCAGTGTCATTATGTAATCTAATTGTTGCTGTTGCATTTTTATAAATATTCTTTAAAATATGACAATATCCTGGATTAATACCTTGATGATCTAATGCTTTAATCACTGAAGAAATGTTTATAGAATCAAATGCCTTTTCATAATCTACAAATCCTAAGCATAACGGCAACTCATATTCACTTGTCCTTTCTATAACTTCTCTCAATACCTGGATATGATCTACTGTACTAAAATCACTTTTAAATCCAGTTTGTTCTCTTGGTTGGTGGAAATCCAATGTTCTCTGTAGACGAGTAGTAATTATCTTGGTAAAAATTTTATATAAAACTGATAAAAGGCTGATAGGTCTGTAATTTCTAATATCTTCTTTATCACCTTTTTTAAATATTAATATTATTACTGCATTCTTCCAATCATCCAGTACATCTTTATCATTTAGACATTTGGTATATAACTTTGCTAAAAATTTTTCTATTTCTTCACCTGCTTCTTTTAATATATCAATTATAATTCCATCATTACCTGGAGCCTTTCCTTTCTTCATACATTTAATTGCATGTCTCACTTCTTCATTTAAAATTCTGGGCAATTTGGAAGATGTAATAGATATAGGAGGTACTTGTTCTTTATTACTATATAATTCTTGATAAAAATCTTCTACCAATTTCATGATGTCATCTCTCTTTTTAGTAATAATTCCATCTTTTTTTTTTATTGCAGATATAAATTTCCTACCAATACCAAAATGGTGTTTTACATTCTTAAGACTTTTATTTTCTTCTACAGCTTTCCTTGCTAGTTCACAGTTATACTTTCTTATATCATTTTCAACTCTTTTCCACACCATTTTACAAAATTCGAGATATTCAATTCTTTTTAATGCATCATTTTTGTATATCTTTATATTCCTTCTTTTCTTCATAAATTCTCTAGTCTCAGTAGAAATTTTATTGGTCAATTGCTGTTTCTTTCTACCAGCTATCTTTGTTGCAGTTTTCAAAAGTGTATCAGTTATTTTCATATTAATTTCATTCAAATCTGAATCATGTTCAAAATCTACTAATACTTGAAACCGATTTGTAAGTTCTAATTTAAATTTATTAGAATGTTTCTGAAGATTAGGAATATCAACTGTAAATATTGTTTTTCTTAATAATTTTTGTCTCTCTAGTTTTACATTAACACGTATCTTACACCTTACTAATCGATGATCACTTCCTGTGTTAAATTTATTAAGAACATTACAATCTTGAAATATGTATTTTCTGTTAGTCAAAATATAATCCAATTCTGCTGTATCTTCATTTGGATGCTTCCATGTCCATTTCCTTTTAACATTTTTCTCAAAAAAAGAATTCATAATATAAAGTTTTTCTTTTTTTGCAAACTCCACAAGTCTATGTCCTCTCTCATTTCTATTACCATAACTGAAATTACCCACAGCACTTTCATCTTTCATTTTTTTACCAATTCTAGCATTAAAGTCTCCCATAACAATTTTAAAATGGTATTTACTCTGATCAAAAGCCTTTTGTACATCCATATAAAAATCCTCTACTACTTCATCACTATGAGAACTTGTTGGGGCATAAACCTGAATTATCTGCATTTGGTATCTGCTATTAAGTTGTATAACTAATCTTGCCACTCTGTCCGATACACCGTCAATCTCCACAATATTGTTCTTCCACTTTTTATTTATAATGAATCCTACTCCACTTGTATTTCCAATATTTGTGCCTTTATAATAGAGTATATGTCCACTTTTTAAATCAATTGTCTCTTCACCTTTTCTTCTAACTTCACAAAGTCCAATAATGTCCCATTTAATATAAGAGAGTTCTTCTTCTAATTCTTGCAATCTTCCTTCACTTGAAAGTGATCTGCAGTTGTAAGTACCTAAATAAAAAGTCGTCATCAAATGGCAGCCTGGGTCTGCAATCAGGGGATTCTTAGCACCCTCTGCCTTTGGCCACCAACCGCTGCCTTGGTTGGTGACTTTACAGCCTCCTGGGAATAAGGGCCATGCTTTATTTTTGTCTGTCATAATTGTATATATGTATTGGGAAAATATTTATCATTTACACAAACATTCATTCAGCCTTATCAGGCACTGAGAAGAAAGACCATGGTGTTTCTTGATCTTAAACTCAGAGGTAAAAAGCCAATAAACTCACCTTGCTGGCTAATGCGTGTTGGTGAGCAGCCCATCCATGTTCGTATACTATATGAATAATCACATAGTAATAACAGCTGCAACGACAAGAACATATGGAGTGGACATTAGGAATTTGCCCTGCTCGGTTCCTTTAAGGCCTCCAAGAGGAATCAAAGGGTCTCCTTTCAGTTAATAGCAAAACTCCTTTCTGCAGCCACATATATATATATATATATATATATATATAGTTTAAGATCAAGAAACACCATGGTTTTTCTTCTCAGTGCCTGATAAGGCAGAATGAATGTTTGTGTAAATGATAAAGATTTTTCCCAATTATACAATTATGACAGACAAAAATAAAGCATGGCCCTTAATCCCAGGAGGCTGTAAAGTCACCAACCAAGGCAGCGGTTGGTGGCCAAAGGCGGAGGGTGCTAAGAAGATCCTGGAGGCGGACCCAGGCTGCCATTTGATGACGACTTTTTATTTAGGTACTTACAACTGCAGATCACTTTCAAGTGAAGGAAGATTGCAAGAATTAGAAGAAGAACTCTCTTATATTAAATGGGATATTATTGGACTTTGTGAAGTTAGAAGAAAAGGTGAAGAGACAATTGATTTAAAAATTGGACATATGCTCTATTATAAAGGCACAAATATTGGAAATACAAGTGGAGTAGGATTCATTATAAATAAAAAGTGGAAGAACAATATTGTGGAGATTGATGGTGTATCAGACAGAGTGGCAAGATTAGTTATACAACTTAATAGCAGATATCAAATGCAGATAATTCAGGTTTATGCCCCAACAAGCTCTCACAGTGATGAAGTAGTAGAAGATTTTTATATGGATGTACAAAAGGCTTTTGATCAGAGTAAACAACATTTTAAAATTGTTATGGGAGATTTTAATGCTAGAATTGGTAAACAAATGAAAGATGAAAGTGTTGTAGGTAATTTTGGTTATGGTAATAGAAATGAGAGAGGACATAGACTTGTGGAGTTTGCAGAGAAGGAAAAACTTTATATTATGAATTCTTTTTTTGAGAAAAATGTTAGAAGGAAATGGACATGGAAGCATCCAAATGAAGGTACAGCAGAATTGGATTATATTTTGACTAACAGGAAATACATATTTCAAGATTGTAATGTTCTTAATAAATTTAACACAGGAAGTGATCATCGATTAGTAAGGGGTAAGATACATGTTAATGTAAAACTAGAGAGACAAAAATTATTAAGAAAAACTATATTTACAGTTGATATTCCTAATCTTCAGAAACATTCTAATGAATTTAAATTAGAACTTACAAATCGGTTTCAAGTATTAGTAGATTTTGAACATGATTCAGATTTGAGTGAAATTAATATGAAAATAACTGATACACTTTTAAAAACTGCAACAAAGATAGCTGGTAGAAAAAAGCAGCAATTGACTAATAAAATTTCTACTGAGACTAGAGAACTTATGAAGAAAAGAAGGAATATGAAGATATGCAAGAATGATGCATTAAAAAGAATTAAATATCTCGAATTTTGTAAAATGGTGCGGAAAAGAGTTGAAAATGATATAAGAAAGTATAACTGTGAACTAGCAAGAAAAGCTGTAGAAGAAAATAAAAGTCTTAAGAATGTAAAACAACATTTTGGTATTGGTAGGAAATTTATATCTGCAATAAGGAAAAAATATGGAATTATTACTAAAAAGAGGGATGACATTATGAAATTGGTAGAAGATTTTTATCAAGAATTATATAGTAATAAAGAACAAGTACCTCCTATATCTATTACATCTTCCGAATTGCCCAGAATTTTAAATGAAGAAGTGAGAAATGCAATTAAATGTATGAAAAAAGGAAAGGCTCCAGGTAATGATGGAATTATAATTGATATATTAAAAGAAGCAGGTGAAGAAACAGAAAAAATATTAGCAAAGTTATATACCAAATGTCTAAATGATAAAGATGTACCAGATGATTGGAAGAATGCAGTAATAATATTAATATTTAAAAAAGGTGATAAAGAAGATATTAGAAATTACAGACCTATCAGCCTTTTATCAGTTTTATATAAAATTTTTACCAAGATAATTACAACTCGTCTACAGAGAACCTTGGATTTTCACCAACCAAGAGAACAAGCTGGATTTAAAAGTGGTTTTAGTACAGTAGATCATATTCAAGTATTGAGAGCAGTTATAGAAAGGACAAATGAATATGAGTTGTCATTATGTTTTGGATTTGTAGATTATGAAAAGGCATTTGATTCTATAAACATTTCTTCAGTGATTAAAGCATTGGATCATCAAGGTATAGATCCAGGATATTGTCATATTTTAAAGAATATTTATAAAAATGCAACAGCAACAATTAGATTACATAATGATACTGGGAAAGTCAACATTGAGAAAGGTGTAAGACAAGGTGACTCCATATCTCCAAAACTTTTTACAGCAGTGCTGCAAGAAGTATTTTGTGGATTATAATGGGAAACTAAAGGAGTGAAAGTAAATGGAGATTATTTAAGTCATTTAGATTTTGCAGATGATGTAGTTGTTTTTGCAAATAATGCTTCTGAGCTGCAGGAAATGTTGCAGGAGTTATCAGATGAAAGTAGGAAAGTAGGACTAAAGATGAATGTTAAAAAGACTAAAGTAATGTTTAATCGATTTGCTCCAAATATAAAAATAAAGATTGATTATGATGAATTAGAAGAAGTTAAGAGTTACAAATACCTTGGTCAGATTATTAATACAGATGGAAACATAATAGAGGAAATTAATCATAGAATTAAACTTGGTTGGAGTGCTTTTGGTAGAAATAACTTGATATTAAAAGGAAATATGCCTATGTGTTTGAAAAGAAAGGTTTTTAACAAATGTGTTTTACCAGTTCTTACTTATGCATCTGAGACTTGGACACTTAATAGAAGATCAATACAGAGACTTCAGACCACTCAAAGAAGTATGGAGAGATGTATGTTGGGAGTAACAAGAAGAGATCGAAAACGCAATGTATGGGTAAGAGAACAAACAGGTGTTACTGACCTCATTGAAAAAATTAAAAGATTGAAGTGGAGTTGGGCTGGACATATTGCTAGAAGAGATGATAATAGATGGACAATTGAAATTTTAAACTGGATTCCAAGAGATTGTAAAAGACCCAGAAGGAGACCACATGTAAGATGGATGGATGAAATAAGAAAATGTGTAGGGGTGATGTGGAGAAGAGAAGCTAAAGATCGGAGAAGATGGATTAAACTTGGAGAGACCTTCATCCTGCAGTGGATTGATAATGGTTGATAATGATGATGATGATGATATATTACATAAAAAATAACAACAAACACGATAATAAATAAAGTATTAAAGTTTTTTAATGAAAATAACACAATAAGATTGTATAACCTGGATGACTTAGTTTAGTGGTAGAATGGTAAACCCTAGACGTCAATGTCCGCAGAACGTAGTTCCGGTTGCGTAACTTCCGTTGCTTGAACTTATGACGAATTATTTAGCAATAAACTTTTGATTATTTTTCCTTATAACATCGAATAAATACACAAACAAGATTTAAGAAATTTTGTACAAATATTTGAAACAAAATAAAAATGTCGAAGCAAATTTATTGAACCTATTTTGTTTGATTATGAATAATTGAGAATTGATTTGAAAGAATTTCTTATTAAAGTAGTAGATATAAATTGTTCAGTTCTGAAGGGGTTTCCATTTTGATATAATAAATAAACGTTCAAGATTATTTAAAATCATTTGAAGAATCTTATTCCCGATTGTGTGTTGTCTGAATCTCCTTAGAACTTTATAATCTACTTATAGCAATTTCTTTAATTTCAAAGTTTGATAATAAAGAATGCACAATTCCTTCCGAATAAATATGTAAACAACAACTATAATCTGGACGGGATTTAGTTGGCTTGCGGCCCGATTGGGTATTCCTTTTAAAACCCCTCCGACGTTTATAAGTAAATACATATTTTTTAATTTTAAAAATCTTAATTAAATATTACAATAGTTTAAATAAAGTATTTAAAGCATATAGATGCAATTATAGACGTTTCTGATTATTATACTCTTCTGTGATTTCATTTACGATATCTTACCGCGAATATTGAAAATACGAGATATATTTGTTAATTTAATGTAATTTAGAAGAGATTTGAATTCAGACTTTTAAACTCCCTACATCTATCCACTCCATCTCATACAACTGACACACATGACCATATACATGTGAAAAAGATAAACGATTTTTTGCTGTACAAGTACTCATCTGCTGGTCCAAATTATAATCTCCCACATATATATAATCAACGCTCAGTTTATATTAAGATAGCAAATCTTCATACTTTAATAGGCTGGTTTCAATCTTCTCCACCTACTAACTCTTCAGTCATCCATATCATTGAAATGAGCAAAAAGTTTAGACTTTTCATTCAATTTTAGACTTTTGTCATTAAAAAAGTTTAGACTTTGTAGCTAATTAGTCCAGTGTATAAATATAGAATGCGCTAAAAGCACGAACACACAAAGCTAAAGACAAATAAATCTTAATACTGTAGCTTGATATAAACTAAATATATGTATCCAAGCATGTGCCTAAGTGCTTTCGAGGACCTCGGTCCTTATATTCATAGCCATCTTGTTAATAAATAGGTTGGTTAAAAGTGATGCAAATTTATGGAAATGAGGTAGTTAAGTATTCCATTTCCTGGAGATCTTATAACAAGAGTCTTTTCTGTTTATAGAGTTGTTATCTTTAGTGATAAAGTAAGCTGATTCAAAACACTTGTTGATGCTAAAATTGTTGTCATACCTATGTTGACTTTAAGTCACTCCGACCCCTCACGTATAGGACCCTAATATGTCCATTTTAAGTACACAGAAGAGGAATAGGCTGCCTACAGACTGAAAATGTATTTTTTAAATACAAGTATATTGTCTATATTGACTTAATATAATTTTTAATTCTATAAATTTTGACAAGCAAGATTTCTCAATAGTGGGAGGGGGAAGCTAGATTGGGTATAAGCAGACATTGAACACTTTTGTACTAAACCCATTAGCAATACGTTTATGAAAGGGTTTAAAGCCCATTTGTGATACTTGAAAGTATATTTTATTCTAAAGCAAATATTATAGTTGTACGTTTTTTCAGTCAATATACGTTATTTCCGGTCTTGATGAATTAAACGAACCCGTTTCCACTATCCCTATACTTATTAGATCTGCCACTTTTTATATACAACTGGGATAGTTGATGGAAATGAAAATTTTCTAGGAACTAGTATTCTAGTAAGCATGGGAATGCAAGCATGTATTAACAGCAATAATAATCAGCCAAGACGCCCAAATGTTTATAATTAACCCACCATACAAAGTCACTTTATCCATCAGCCAATCCTAATGAATAAATAATCAAATGACTTTATATGTTTGGGAGTTAATAAGAAATTTGAGCACTGAATACATTGCAGTTGGAATTAATTCAAAGACCATATGGTCCAGAGTCTGATATTCAACCATTTTATCAAACCAAGCAGGTATCAAAAGCCAATGATAAAGAAATGATGATTGGAAAAGCATTATTTGTCAATGTTTGTAAGTGCTTGATATTAAGGAATTGACTGGTCCTTCATTCTAATTTTTAACTAAAAATAGCTAAATACCCATTTACTGATCAATATTGGAAGTTGGAATGATTATCTATGGATTGAATATTTGGAATAATAAGCGTAAGCTTACTATTGTAACAGTAATAAATAATTTATTTATTGACTTCTCATAAACTATATAATATCAATAATTTGCGCTAACATGCTTAGGTTAGAAAAGTTTAATATTGTAAAATTATATGTTTATATGTGCTGAGCACTTTCAAAGTTCCCAGACGTCATATCCATAGCTGATTGCAGACGATAGTATTCATCTGTAATTGTCTGCAATCAGCTATGAATATAAAGTCCAGGAACTTCCAAAGCACTCAGTGCAGATAAACATATAATCTTCAAAAGCACTCAGTGCAGATAAACATATAATTTTACAATATTAAACTTCTCTAACCTAAGCATATTAGCGCAGAATTATTGATATTGTAACTGCATCAAATTTTCAAGTTTTAACCAAATTATATATACAACTGGAGTATAATCACTACTAATACTGCACTGATGTTTCAGATGAATCTCAACTATCATCTTCTTTGTAAAAAGATATATTTATATTCATCTATCTGCAATTGGTATAATACTGCATCAATATTGTGATTGGTTCATTCTTATCAATGCCTAAGTAATAAATGTTATTACTAAAAATATTGTAAAGATGCCACAAGTAGCATATGGAACAAAAATGAAATGTCTGTCTAATCAAAATGTTTTTTTCAATGAGTGAAGAGAGAGTACACTATTACCATTAATAGTACCTGGATAAACTCAGATAATATATTTTATATATATGCTTGTGAAAACTATTTTAAAATACAGCTATAGTGCAATGATTATTCACTTTTCCACAAAGGTTTTAAAAAGTGGATAGAAACCAAATGCTACCTTGTATGAGAGTGAGACAAAATTGTCAACATGGACTTGAAATCTCAGGCGCTGATACCGCTATAAAAATACATACATATTATTCATTAACTGAGATTTATAGTGTACATTTAAGCTAGGGATAATCTCTAGTTTAATAAATGATTAGTAATAATCATTAATGTATTTATATACAGAGGCTGGAATCAGAGTTTTGAGAGAAGAAAGTTTGATGCTTATAAATCAAACTGTAACAGTTTTCTAGCTACAAATACTGAACAAATGATGAAAACCTATGTCAGAGATTCTGATTTGGACATACTGATGATTACCAGTTCAGTGGGAAATGTGCATCTGATTAGTTATTTGTCTTTCTCAGATGTATTTGTTCATAAATTTGTAGTAGAATGGAGTTTTAATTATTTTTATAACATGTTTTAACTCAATTGAAAAATGAAGTAGTTCCAAAATGTGTGTGTAGTATGAGAGAGTGGACTGATGTGTTGTGCTGATAAATGGTGATGATATGATAGAAATTGAGTTGAGGAAAGGACTGATAAAAACCAAATCATTTTGGTGAATATGTATAGTGTATATATATGTGGATCTGAATTAAATGACCAGTCTCTCCACATTGTTTGAAGTACCATCTCTGAATCAACATGTATTATGTAGTGACATGATATAATTATTTGCATAAAATTATAGGAGACATGATTTACAATATGAAATGTGATCTTACATCCAAACTTAACAGATATAGAACAATGTACTAATATTAAATTTTGTTTTAAGCTAAGAAAAACTGCTATTAGAACGTTTGAAATGATTTCAACTATGTACAGGTGAGAAGTTATGAGTATCAAGAACATTTTTAAATGGTTTGCAAGATTTCGTGATGTCAGAGAGACTGCTGAAGATGATCTATGGATGTACTTATTATACTTCATCTCATAATTTATGATCCAGTCAGTTTAGCACCTGGAAGTCTTTTTGGTGAATAGCTAAACTATGTTACTACATAATACATGGATTGATTCTGAGATAGCAATTCTGGCAGCTTGGAGAGAGAACCAATCACCAGTCATTTTTATATGGGGACACATTTATGTATGCATAATGCCCCCTCCCTACATTCTTCATTGCAGCTGCTATTACTATGTGATTACTTACATAGTTTGCAAAAATGGAACCATTACCTGAGATAAGTCGTAATAATATAAAAAACATTGCAATAGTGGCCTAAAATGTGGAATTTGAAACCCATAGCCAGAAAATAAATATGAGAGTTTAAAATATAGAAAGAAAAAAGGATTTTATGAAATTCATAAGTTTTTTTTTCCCCCACAAGAGAAGTAGAATGGGAGAAAACATTTTAAGAAAGACATTTTATTAAAACAAAATAATAGCGCAGGAGATGGATAATAATAAATTAGAAAAAAAAGAACAAATAAAATAGTTCAAAATCTGGTAATATAGAAAAAGGCAAATATAGACAAGGGATTATAAGGTGATAAAAGAGAAGGGAGGTGTTGGTGGACATAGTTATTATCAAAACACATAAAATAAGATATTGGATATATATATATTTGATAGTTAAAGAAATAAAATTTGTATTAAGATTGTGCTTTATTATTGGTTATCTAGTAACAAAAAAATAAGTTAAACAGGGAAATATATGAAATCAAGGGATGGGAAAAATATGCACATTATGTCAGAAGGCAAAACAGAATCGAAAGAGGGCAGGGAGTCTTTAGTAATGTAATGATACAGTCCTTTTCAGGTAGTCAAGATGGTCACATTTAACTATAATCAGACTTAGGGTCTTTGTATAGGATGCCATGGATGGAACGATGTAATTGTGATCTAATATTGAATCTATATTAAACAAGTAACTTAAAATCAAGTTATTCAAAACCAATGCAACCTAGAATTTTCATCTGGTCTACATCTTCAATGATGGTTCCATTATGCTCAAAATTCAAACTCAGGAAGATGTTGTATTAAACTTTCTTCGGGCATTACCATCAATATCTCATATTAGTAATTAATTCAGTAAATTAGTTATAAATAATTTATTTAAAATATTAAGATATAAAATTGATATGATATATATGTATGAGTATGTGCACTCACCAATATTTTGTTTCATAAAATAACTAAATAAATCAAACAAATAAGGGACCTCCTTGAATTTAAAAGAAACTTATTTATTAATAGATAACATATTTATTAATAGATAACAATATAACTGTATTTCATTTAACAAAAAGAAAAAAAAAATATTATAACACGTGTTTGCAAATATTTCAATTATTTATAACATTAAATTAAATAGTTTCTTCCCATAATAGTAATATACATCATAACATGAACACATTTCAATAATTTATAAAATGGTAATCAAAAATTTAGGATTTCAAAATTATAATATTACTAACTAACTAAGTTTTAATTTAATATTATATATAGCAATAATGATCCCTTGTAAAGCAATTCTAATTTTAAAAGTAATCCTCTGTACTTGTGGTCATAATATGAAATAAAAGCCTTTCATTCAAGAATGTTAGTAATACACACAAAGAATAATAAACAAATATTATTATATTATTTAAATTAGTGATAAATGAAACTATGTTTGTCATAAATAAGTCCAATATGAAGAAAGTAAAATCTTACTTTCATATCAAGTTTAAATTAGATCAATGTCACTTTTCTTAAATTGAAGCCCTAAATTTTATTAAAAAAAGTTTTAACATAATGATCTTCTATTTCTCTTCATTAAAATAATTTTCTTGAATGAAGGCTTTGCAGCATAAACAATTTTTGGAAGTAAAGAAAATAAAATTTAGATGGCAAAAGTGTATAGCATATGAACATAATCTGAGATGTTAAATCAAATGCTATTGTCTTTTTCTCTTCTGTGATGAGGTTAAGAATGTTCATCAATGATATAGTCCTAAGTTCTTTGTTTACTATCCATCACAGAGGCAATCAAAATATTGTGTTGCTTATAATTTCTCCTATCATGTGAAGTTAGCATCTTCTTCTCCAGGTTACTTTGCTACCAATTGAATCTTTGCTGAAAAATATGTCTATGAAATACATATATATATATATATATATTAGGCATTTTGTATAACTAAATAATTACATTAACTTTGATTAAAACACTAGTATTTCATTTCATGGCAAGTAGTATTTAGCCACGATTCATTTTTAATAATTCTTATCCTCTTAAAATATTTTTATTTGAATTTTTATAAAAGTTTTTGAATAAATTTCTCTTTGTTAGAATTTCATTTTACAATGATATTCTAAATTTATATAATTAATAAACGAAATTATATAGATAATTTCATTTTGAAAATATAAGTAATAATATTAAAGAGTAATTTATTTATCCATTTTATTGGATAAAATTGGAGTTCCTTTATAATTAATTTTTTTTTCATGAAGAGATTCTTTAAAGTTATTGATCCATCTTCTCTTGATATGTTCAAAATCAGAACACAGCAGAACAAATGAGTGTAGTGGTTAGTCCCTTAGCAAAAGATAGGATTAAATTTTAAATTATTTGATGTAGTTTTTATACTGGAATTGACTTCTGGTAGCATGTATAATATTTGCTTTTTGTGATTTAATATTCTCCAATTGTTGTAATAATTATAATTTATAATTGAATTCTAAATTCTATTTCCTTTGTTTTAGTTGCTAAGATGTGATATTGACCTGGGGTTATCTCCATGTCTATGTCTTGATTAATAATATTAGTCAAATAATTCATATATATATATATGAAAAATTATTATTTTAATATTTTAATATAATTAGCAACTATTTAAGTAGCTATTTATCTAACTTAAGATTTTAATGCTTGAGTTAAATACATATATATTATAATGGTCAGGGAGTAACAGATAGTTGAAATGATATCGTATCTGCCATACAGGGTGCCACCAGGCTATTGGAACCTGGAAAATTTATATTGTAGGCAGATATGCACTGTTAAGATCTAATTTTTACATAAAAATTTTATTCCAACCATCAGCCCATGCCACTAGCTCATGGAGATGCAGAGATTTGTAATAAAACTTGCTTAAAAAGAAACATTTTAATAAAAAAGATTTCAATAAAATAAATAAATAAGCTACTGCCAGAATTAACACACACAAAAGATTTATTGATACATATATAAATATTTAAAATTGAAAAATAAAATTTATCTTGTTTATATTTTAATATTAATTTTTAAATTTAAATTATTATTTTAAACAGTCTGCACAGATGGACATTTTAATAAATTTTACTTTAGAATGTTGAGTATAGATACACTACATGGATTCGTTTGAAAAAGAAAATATTCTATAGCCCTTATTTAACCTTAGGCCAAAGGTTCACAGTCAAAATAATGCCAATACCTTACTGTCAGGAATGCACACTGAACAGCATGGTTATAGAGAAGAAATTGTCTCTCATCCAGTACAGGAATGTTACATCTGTCTGGCAACAAGAACAATAAAAAAAGAAAACTCCATAGGAAGGAATTGTGGTCCTTCCCTCTTACTATCACATTCCATAGGCTAAAAGGGGTGATCCAAGGAGCAGAGAATACATCTGCTTCTGATGATCATTAAGAAATGGGACTTATTTTGTCCAACTGCAGCATATACATGATTCTGCATATAGCAGATCTTCATATTACATTTACTAATTACACCAATATATCCAATCCATTAACACAATTTAACTGTGAAACAACTAACCCAAGATTAACCCTCCCTTAAACTAATATAACTTAATGAATCTATATAGATGTCCACACCCAACCTAAATTTAAATACATTCAAATGATTTAATTAATATGAAATTATTAAAGAAAGAAAAATGAAAATGATTATTAATTTAGCTAGTTTACACATAAAATTAATTTAGAAATTTTATTTAAGTAAGATAAGTTCCTTTAAAGTTAACTTTAATTTATTTTGCTTATAGAAGATATATTGAAACAATTTATAATGACAAAAGTTTGTACTTTCAATGGTAGATTTCCTGGAGTCTGTTTGTCCATTTTCGTGATCACTCTTGTTGACTGTTTGTCCTTTGAAATGAAGTTTCTACTTGCCATTTAGTTGGTCAAGAACTGTTTTCTGAAGGCATCAGCTGGTTGTCTGGAAATTAAATCTACTGCAGGCTCCTACATAGATAGATTAATAATCCATTTCTAGATTAATAGTCAGCATTGCAACAACAATTATTTTTCCTTTTATATTTTTATTAGCCTCTTATCAGCAAATTTTTGGATTCAATGAGCAAGATGTCACTAATCCTAGAGTCTCTGTTTTGGTCCATGCTGTGGCTTAGTACTTCCATTAGTCAAGATAATTCTTTTTATTCTCTTATTTGACCTTTTAAATTATTTTAAGTGCCCCAAGGGCTAGTTTGCTTTAAAACAATCATTTAATTAAACAAAACAATCATTTCCATTTTGAGATTACAGGAATTAATTAATACCTGTTTCCAATTTTATTTATGTTACTTTAAAAAAAATATTAATCTTTAAATCTTTACTTTTTATTTATTTATAAAAAAGTATGTTCAAATACTTTTTTTTTTATTTTAAAAAGAAAAAATACTTTTAAAGTTTTCTATCTGTGCGAAAAACAACTCTTTTTAATTTTAGCTTTTAACTTTTAATAAATTTATTTTTATTTACGAACTTAAGTTTTTTATTTTAATTTTAAGTTAGTGTAATGGCATATTGTATATCGTTACAATATATATATAGCAAATATAATAAGGTTACTTATAATAAACTTATACTTATATTTTTTGATTTTATGTTTGATCTTGTATTTGAATAAGTTATGTTTATAAGATTGTAAGTAACCCTTACAGTAAGGAAGTTACTATGAGAATTAATATAGGGTATATGAGCACAGACTTTCACTTGACCCACCACTCTCCACTCTATCTAATAACACTGATACCCTCAAGCACATATATGCTGAAAAGATAAATAATCACCAATATACATATTTCATCATTCCATCATCAGATTTTCAATTGGATGGACGGTTGAAGAGTTGGAGTGTGTAGTAGATTGGAGCCAGTCCATTAAAGTATGAAGATTGTCTATCTTAATATATATCTGAGCACTTATAGTATATATGTGTAGGAGATGATAATCTGGACCAACTGATGATTGCTGGTTTAGCATGAAATACGTATATTGATGATTATTTATATTTTCAGCATATATGTGCTTGAGTGTAGCAGTGTTATTAGATAGAGTGGAGAGTGGTGGGTCATCTGAAAGTCTGTGCTCATATACCCTATATTACATATATAGACACATGGTATATATTAAGCCTGTGTTTCAGTTATTATGAGAATTAATGGTAGATTTGAGGAAATAAAAAAAGAACTAGCAAAGTTTAAAAAAGAAGTAAAACTTGAAATGGGAGAGATGATTAAAGAAGTGAAAGATGAGCTCAGAATAGAAATTAAAGAAGTGAAAGAGTTAGTAAAAGTAATAAATAAGAAAGTAGAAAACAGAGCACTGAACCCATAGTATTAGAATCAGATAAGAAAAAAAACCAATAGATAGGAAAACCTGCAGAAGATAAAGAAAATATGCCAAGTGCAATAAACCTATTTTTAAAATTAGGGTTTTTTATGGGCCTGAAGGGGATTTTCCAAGGGATCATATAAATAGTTTAAAGTGATATTTCTTGGTAAATGTGATGTCTGAAGATGTGGAATTGATGATGTCCATTAGCCATTTATAAGGAGTGGCACAGGTATGGTTAGAGTTCCTGTTTAAAAAACTGGATAATTTTATTTTGTATGGGCAAGACTTAACAAAATGCTGTTGGGATGAATACCACCAGGAGAAGATTAAAAATAAGGTGTCTCAAGAAAAATGTAAAGCTAATGAATGTTCTGTTTTTTAGAAAACAGATAGCTCAGTTGCAGGTGCTAATGAAAGGTCAGTTGACAGAGAAGCAAATCATAAAGATTATATACAGGAATTTTCCCAACCCAGTTGGACATCTAGTGATAGACACCAGATGTGAAACAGTCAAACAAATGTCAGAATTGCTTAGTGCATTCAGCAGCAACAAGTCTGGGGAGAGAGAGAGAGCAGAATGTGAAATATATGTATAAAATTCTGAATTGTAGGAGTGAAGTCCAACTTAACACTTTAATGGTTATGCATTGATATAAAGATGGTATGAATAGTAAGAAACTGCTAACTAAAGTAAAAGTGAAATTACCACACTCTAGATCTCTGTCCCCAGAGGAAAGGTTCAGAGATCAGGATGGATACCTGGCAGAGGATCTGAATGCAAAATGGAGAAATTGGTGTGAGAAACACAGGGAGGGTGTTTGATCTTTCTCACCATGGCTATCAAACAGTTATTCAGATAGATAGTAGTAGGTGATAAATTGGCTGGAATTAACCCTAAAGACTATGAATAGGTCACTGGAGAAATAATAAACTGGTTTACAACTTGGAATCAGATTATATAAAATAAAATAAAAACTTATAAAATAATTTATAGTACATCTATGGAGAAAATGATTGCGGCTGATGTAGACTTTAACTCACAGTGGTGATTGAGTAGGCTGATACTGAAGAGGGTAAAATCTAACCCCAACTCCTTACACACCAGTAAGTATGATAAGACCATAGTAGGGTTCCAGAAAAAAGGGAGATGGACCAAGTCACCATGAGCCTATAAGTCTCAAAATGGATGAGCAATACTCCAATGTAGTCAAACTTGGGCTTCTTATTATTAGACTTATGTATATGCTGTAGGGATACAGGTGAATGTAGAAATATTCCTCAGTCAAACTTGGGCTTCTTATTATTAGACTTATGTATATGCTGTAGGGATACAGGTGAATGTAGAAATATTCCTCATTCCTGCTACTTTAGACCTTAAAAATGTGAGCTTAAGAGCCATGCACCACCTGTGCATTGTCTATGGCACTATATCAGTAATGCTAATAAAAAAAGGGGGGAATTTATACTTAAAACTTATTAAGAATAAAATAAGTTTAAACTCCTATTTTATTCTCATTCTCTGACACTGGAGATATTATACCATTTATATATATATATATATATTGAAGCAGTCAATCTTAGCTTAAGATTGTGCTTCATGTTTCTACCTACTAACCCGTGTTTAAATCCCTATTTCCCATCCCACTCCTTTTGTCGTGTATATATATTTCATGTATATGTTTGAAATGCGCGCCTAAATTATAAAATTTAATGTTTCAATAACATGTTTTAAAATTATTATTAATTCTTTTTTATAAATTATTAGTTCTTTTTTATTAAAGTATCAGAGGTGCGACTCAAATATATATATAGGAGCAAAACTTATTAACAAAATATTGATTTTTAAATATTTTATCGTGCGTCATTTTTAGCTTTTTCTTTTTAAATTGCTTGTTTTTTTTTATATTATTAAACTATTCTAAAATCCAATATGGAAGATGCTACAGTACTTGTCTAAAAATAATTAAAGGGGTTGGAAGCACTATTGTTTTAATCTGGGGTAGGTATATTTTTTAATTAAAGTTTTACTTAAAATGGGATTAAGATTAGAGACACTTTTGTTAAAAACATGTTGTCAAATCTATTTCTAATCTGGAAATAGATTTGAATTTATTTTTGGACGTTATCTTACTGTTGCATCTTCAAAAACAACTGATAAAGAAAAAGTATAAAATGACTGAATTTTGAATCAGAGATAGATTAGCTACTATTGAGAGAACTGATTGCAAATGTATTACATGTCGCTTGAAACTTAAATAATGTAGCAGTAAATCCATCACTTCTCAGCCCTTTTGGGTCATCATCTTCCATGGCCATACCATCCTGCTGCCCAAGAGTGAAAAGCCTGACCTAAGAACTTTAGAATGCTAATAGAAGCTTGCTGCCACAGGAGAACTTGCATTTCAATTGCCGTGCATGTGCAACTACTAAATTGGACTCTTAAAATTGCAAGGTAAATTATTTCAAACCGCCACCATTGAAACTAAATCTAGCCTAATTCATCTATCAAGATTTCTTCTAATATGTGATTTAACTTTATTTTGTAACTTTATGTAAAATGTAATTTGCTCTTAAATAATTTACTTAAATCTAATTTTCTCTCATATGCTCTAACTTTCTTTAATTTTGGTGCGGTTAATTATTTATATGTATTTATTATTTGATTTATATATCTGCTTGCTTATTATTATGCCAATTCCCAGCAACCTAGCGAACTTAATTTCTAAAATCCTTTTTGTCTTTCAATTAAATCTCCATTTTAAGTTTTTATTAATGTCCCCTTTAAATATATATATATAATGCATTATAAATTAATACGTTCACCAGATTGTTTTTACGAATAAACATTTGAGGTTCATTTTTAGTATAAAATATATATTTGTTTAACTCTGGATTTGCTACCTGGGGTAAATCCAGAACTCAAACTAATTAACGCTTTGCAATCTTATAAAATATTATTTATTTAATTCTAAAAAGAGGTGACTTAATTGTTTTATATATATAACTGCTAGTTATTTTCTTTTTTATACTCTTAAAATATATGCTATGTATTCCAGTTATTGTAAAATCCACGAAGGTGGGATTGAATTATTTTAAATAGTAGGAAAGGGAAGGGGGTGAATCTTAATGTTTCTTTTACTAAATCAAATCTTCATGTATATTTTATTAAATGAAATCTTCTCTATATATATATTATAGTGGCATAACATATTATTTATATAAATTATAGTATTCAAACAAAGGCCATTTATTTTTAAAGCAGTAAAACTTTTCCAATGTCGTTAGTGACATTTATCATTCGTACTGCGTGACTGACATTTGGCCGATCTTCATGTTTTATATATATGTGCTTCTTAATCTGGGGTTTGCGACAAGATTGAACCCATAGATTTCTCATTATTTATTCCGTATAAAATGCCTCTGGTCGTGATCCCGTAAGTTTGGCACACATTATGCATATCACTTCTTCATATAAAAAGGCTGCTGGTGGTAATCCCTAAGTTTGGCACATGCTATGCCCATCCATTTCTTCATATAAAAAGGCCCCTGGCAGTGATCCCTAAGTCTGGCACACACTATGCCCATCCACTTCATCTTTTGTCCAGAAGCACGACTTTTCCTGTTATTTCTTGGTTATAATGTCAGTACCGCAAGCTTCTTCATATATTTATTTCTTTTGCTTCATGACCCAGTTTTAATGCTCTAATATTAAAATTGCGTTCTGCTTAAAATATATATATATGCCAATTACTTCTATTTTATTAATTAAATTTATTTCAGTCTTATACAGTCCCACCATCATAATTTATATATCTATTTAAGAGTATATGCCTTGGGAAAAATAAAGCGTTCGTCTTACTATTCTTAAAATAATTTTTCATTCAATATTTTGTCAGAGATTCAAATATAATCAAATGTTTTCAAATGTATTTTGTTTATTTTCACAACCTCAATGGTGTGAAAATAGTTTATATCATATGTATAATGAATTTTGGAATGCTCCTAGAAAAATATATGTTAGTCACCATGTTTCTGAATCATAAATCAAAGCGTTAATGGCAGTATTATGTAATTCTTTCTAATATTCGATTGGCATCTTAATATTGGACCCACCAAAGATGTGTGATTATTTGTAATGTATTATTTAGATAATAAAGAGCATATGAGAAATAATAGCATGAATGACACTATGTAATTATCTACTGCTTGCTCATTCACACACATACTAATGTACTTAATTTATAAATGTTTAATAATTTGTCAGTATATTAAAATATATTTTATTGTCTAACTTATTTGAGTAGTTCGAATTCCTTCTTTTCTCCACTTCCAAAAGTAAAGCCTGCTTATATATATATTATTTTAGTTTAGTCATAGTTAATAGATGTCTCATTGTTTTGCTCAGCTTTGCTAGTCGGCCGGATTTAAAATTAATTCTCTTGTGCCATCACTACTATGTTATTTATTAGGTGTTAGATCTGGGGCTTAGAGAGTGGGTTCGAATCCAGGCTGGTCCCTGATCTAAATCTCGGGCTTGACTGGGTTTGAAGTACATTTTGTGAGTTCCAGCTCATGTTAGATGGATAAACATGTTTTGACTGGTACAATATATATATATATAGTACAATTATGTCAGTATTGGGTATGAATTAAAAGCTAAAAGAAGTAAAATTTAAAAATCATCAATGGATGCAATTTAGTTTTTTTTTATTAGTTAGTATAATTTATAATTTTTAATATGTACAATGAAAGTTATTTGCAGTTGATATTATCTATTTAATTAAAGCAACGTTAAAATTGGGGAGAATGGAAACACATACAGATAATTAATAATGGCTGAAACAATTTATAAAAAAGACAACTTTGTATCTCAAAAGCAAAAAGGAATTTGATAATAAAACAAAGGATAAAAAATGCACAATGTTCTCAAAACTGGTTGTAGATATAAAAGAAATGGACAAGTTTACAAAAGGTCTTTTTTGTGTGTTTTTCATGGTGTTTCTTGTGTGCAGCATTTTCAAAACCATATTAAAATGCTTCTGCTCAGAACTACTATGCTGAACCTAGGCACCATGTGTGAATGGAAACGTGAACATTCACTGACATCTTCTCTCAAAAAAGTTACCAAAAGTTTTCAATATAGCCTTACCTAAGTATGGATTGGAATGTGAAAGTGTTACCAGAATAAAGTCATAAGTAATTACTATAAAATTGTTTGTAAAAAGACTAGGCTTAGTATAATAATTAATAATCTATATAGACCTAAGGAACTTACCAGTAAGTTATTTGCCATATCATAACTTGTGTCTGAATCAATATGTTTGCAAAGTAAATTTAAATGATAAACTTCTAACTTAGACCAAAGAAAGAAAGAGATAATTTGCTACTTTATTCTTCAAAGTGAACTGCTTGAATTAATTAATTAATGTTATTATCGGATTATGTGTATGTGTGTGCTTTCCAGTTTATAAATAATTCGTAATAATTGTTTAAATATTTAAAGTGTATTAATAAAACTTTTAGCATTAATATAAATCTTTCATTGTATATTCTTAATTTTACTTTATTAGATTTATTGTTAAATAATTGTGTGAGAAATTAAATTACCTTAGCCAATATGATGCTTGTTTAGTAGTTGAGCCCAGGGAAGATTCATAAAAGTTTAAAGTAATGAGAAATCAAAATCTCAATCTCACTTTTAGTTATTTACAGAAAATCTGCGTAACAAGAGTTAGTGAGTCTACTGACCCTGGCGCCCTCTTAAACAAATTAAAAGTAACTTCATTAGCAATTTGAATTGTAATAAATATTAGCTCAGTTAATCAGAAAATATAACTATGTTATTGAAATATCTAAACTCATACATGAACAGAATATTTTTTTTTGAAATAATTTGATTAATTAGCACTTTATAGTGCGTAAAATAAAGATTATGTGTATATATATATATATATATAATACATATAATTTTGAAATACTTTCTATGTTTTAACAGGATGCTATTTATGATAAATATTGTATATTACTTCACAATAATCATTAAAAATTTATCTACATCTTTTATCAATAGATTATAATTAATAAATGATTTTAATCAATGATTATGAAACCTACAATATGGTTTCAAATTTGAGCCAACCAACTTGAAATATTTTTAACAGATGTAGAATCCAGTCTTTTCACCATATATAATCAACCCAGTTGACCATCTAATAATGTTTGGTAGGTGATTATCTACATTCTTAGCTAAGTGGTAAAATAAGAACATAAGCACTTTCAAATCCTTACTGAACAGTGAGTGATATAAACATAGTGAAGAGTGCTTTCTATTTTGTGTATTTCTGTGAAGTTTTGTAGGAAGTGCTCATTGCCATATATGTGTATATGTTTAAATTATGTTAATATACTATGTACATTTGATATAACTAGAAAGGAAATTGCTTTCCAAGTACTACAAAAAACACGTTTGGAAAAATAAAAAAATAAAATGGTAGAGAATAATATGAAATTAAGAAAGTTGGACTAACGATAAATACCAAGAAGACTATAATTACATTTGACAGATTTTCTCAAAGGAAGAAAACAAAGAATGATAATGATAAATTAGAAAAAGTTAGAAATACACATATCTCAGTCAGATTAGTAACACAGATTAAAACATAATGGATATAAAAGTAATCATAGAATTAAGCTTGTATGGAATGCTTTTGGCAAAAGCAACTCAATATTAGAAGGAAATATGCCTATGTATTTGAAAGGATCTAAGATTTGGATACATAATATAAAAGCAGTGCAGAGATTTCAGATCAATGAACAAAATAAGGAGAGCTGTATTTTAAAAATAACCAACAGGGGATTGAAAACCAAATACCTGGGTGAAAGAACAAGCAGTGGAACTAAGCTGGACATATTGTTAGAAGAGATGATTATAGCTGAGCAGTTGACATCTTACACTGGATCTCAAGGGATTGCAAAATATAGAAAGAGACAACATGTGAAATGGCTGGATAAAAAACATAAAGTTTACTGTGGTAATATGGAGAAGAGAAGTTTAGAGATTAGAAAAACTGGATTAAGCTTGGAGCGGTCCTCTTCCTATAGTGAATTGCTACTGGTTGGAAATGATGATGAAAAGAAAAACGATTAGAAATAATTAGGTTCTAAAGGATTAGACTAAGTGGCAGCAAAATTGATATTCTAATAAAAATTTTAAAAGGTAAAAGAAAAGTAAAACAAATGAGAGGTTATTTTCAGTAAGTGAATTGGTATGGATCTTTGAAAAAAGAAACAAAAAATAATACCTTTAATTAAAGCAGTCTGGAGCACTTAAAACTAGATTTTGGATAGAAAAATGATGATGAAGCTTTTAATATTGTGTAGTATTATGTTTTACTTGGTTAATACTTTATTAAGAACTTATATACAATATATATTCACATCTGGTATACCAGTTCCCTTATACCATTGGCTAGGCATAACATCTAGCTACTGAATAACTTCTGAAATGAGGGACTTCAGGTGCACTTCTAGGTGTGCTTAAAGTTTCCAGATGTACCATTATGGCTTGCTTCATGTCAAAGTTTAGTTATACTTCCACTTGAATCATGACTGCTTACCTCATATCAGTTACATGACATGGCAGTATCATGGTAGTTTGTCTCACATTAGGTTTAGTATTAATAACTTCCAGTTTGACTGTAAATGCATCTCGCTGAATCTGCAGTCAAACAAGGGCAACTAGTGTTATGTCCATTGTTGCATGATATCTATCTCCAATTGGACTACCACTTTACATCTAGATCCCTTTCTTTAATGACAGCAATCATATTCTCTGAGTATCTTCAACTATATTTCTTTTTCTCTCACTGGTTATATTTTTATCTATCTATATATGCATTCTTCCCAGAGGCAAAACTCTCCATATAGTAGTGCCACTCAGTGCAAGTCAGGGTAATCAATGGATGCACAAAGGTTTGTGCATAAAATCCCTGTCTAGTGCCTACTCATCCAATATCTCCAGACCAGTTTCTAGCTTGTGACTTTCATCAGTAAGGGGCCTTAGATCTCAGAGTACTGCATCTAGATCTTAGGATCTAATGCAATCCTCCAGCAGCCACCTTTTAATTTTTTTAGCTAATTATAAAGCTTTGAGTCCAAAATGAAAACACAATAATGTTTTCAAGCTAAGCTTACTTGCTTATATAGTTGTATCGATCTGAATTCCGTTCAGCATCCACACTTTTTGGTGTCTTTGGTTCTTTTATAACAACAGTTACCATAATTCTATTGGGCAGTATTGGTCTATAGTAAAGGATGCTGAATAAGATCAAGATAATGTAATATGGACAAGTCCATTATTTGAAGGTAAGTTGAGTCATAACATTATTATACAAAATTTTTACAATTTTACTTTTAATATTTTAAAACTATTATTTACTTAAATATTTTATTTATTATTACATTGGATTAAAAGAAAACAGTAATTATTTGCTCTTGAAAAATAAATAAATAAATAAAAAAAACAAGTAATGATTAATATTGCAGAATACAACCATCTTATATACATGCTTATAATATAATCACGAGCACACATATATCACTATATATATATTTGGCATCATTTTCAAACACTACCTAAATATAACAGAATAAAGAATTGCATATATTGAGGAACTAACTAATATCAAATAGAACATTATCAGATTCTTTTGAAATTAAAAGAAAAAAATAAAATAATTAACTTAAATAATAGATAAGTATTTTTTTATTTTTTATAAAAGCACAAATATGCTATTGTTGAGCGCAGGGGTAAAACATTTGACTCTTAAATGGGAAACTGGGTTGATTCTGGTGCTGCTTGAGTATTATGAACTCTTGAGCAAAACATCATATGAATACTTTTTAATTTGTTTTAAAATACAATTATTAGAACTTAAGGATTATCATTTTTAGTTATTGATCCACAGCAGGATAAAGGTCTCTTTAAGTTCAATTCATCTTCTCCATTCTCTAACCTGTCTTCTCCACATCAGCCCAGCAAATTTCCTTATTTCATCCATCCATCTCTCATGTGGTCTTTTTCTAAGTCTTTTATTTAAGTATAGTGTAAGATTTATTATACATAGAAAATGACAAACAATATTACAGAGATTAATAGTATTTCGTATAAAGATAAAATAATAGTAGTATTGGCTATTCGATTTACAGGATATTGCTAAATTTATCAACAAATTTAATTCTGATGAACAGTGGATGATATTACATCGATGTGCAGAATGCTTTTCTCGGACTGAACGACATTTTAAAATTGTGTTGGAAGATTTTCATAACAGAAGTGAAACACGATTAAAAGATGAAAATACTGTGAGTAAATGTGAATATAAAAACATAAATGAAAGAGGACATCGACTTATTGAAATTTTCTGAAAAAGAAAATACTTGAATTAGACATTTTTTTGAAGACATGTCAAAATAAATTGGGCATGAAATAATTCAAATTAACGTGAGACAAAATTGGATTGTAGTTTGATTAACAGAAAATATGTGTTTCAAAACTAATTTATTCAACAGATTCACTACAGGAAGAGATCATTCATTAGTGAGATGTAAGATATAAGGTAAAATAAAGCCAAGAGCCATAAGTCATTATAAAAGAACATTATTAATAGTTTTTTTTCCAATCTTCAAAAATACTTTAATGAATTTAAGCTAGAAGATGAAAATCATTTTAATACTTATTAGATTTCGAAGTTGACTCAGAATTGAATGAGTTCAGTAAGTGTATATAGTAATCAACTTAGGACAATTACACACAGGAACATCAACAAGCTTCTAATTACACGTTCGAATCCACTACTGACTACTGCCGAGCATGTGTGCTCTGAGAAAAATGACACCAAGCATAAAGTAAAAGAAGCATCTTTCCTTGCGAATGATCTTAATGCCATCAACAGAAAACACGCTTACTTCTCGATTTTTAAGAAATGGTCTGGTTAATTAATTTACATACATAATTTATTGTTAATAAAAAACCATTAGTAGCACAAGCTATGGATATAGGATCAAGTAAGTCTCAAAAGCGCTAAGCTTGACATTTTTTCAAAATATATTGCTTCACTGATGTGCATTTAGAGTGCAGCATAAAAATTACAAAAGATTGGTGAAGTAAATTTAATTATTACACCTAGAATATAAAAAACCCAAGAAATTTACGAGTAAATGTTTAGTTAAGATAGAGCCCAATATATAAAAAAATATGAATAATATTTCTGTTGTAATTTTCACTAAACCACTGTCATGCAAAAAAAGGGAGATATATAAATTATAAATCAAAAGTACCAATTATGCATAAGATGGTAGGTTTTAGATTTTGTTTTGTAATGAAAAATTATGTCATCACTAAAGTGATAAATTGAAAAATATTGAGATATTTGCCAAGGAATTGCTTGATGTTGGTTATAAAATGGAACAAATAAGGAATACTTTTTGTCAATTTAAAAAAAAAGTTATAATGGTTTAAAGGAAATGAAGATTAATAGTAAAAAATGGATATCCCATTTATTTTAAATCCACAAGTGAATTTTTTAAGGATATATATAAGAATGTGTTTAATGTTTCATTCTATGTTCCAAACAATATTAATAAATTAGTCAATAATTCTAAGGATGTCATAATCAAGCAGAAAAGTAATGTCATATATCAAATTTGTTGTAATTGTATGCTATCTGATATAGGTGAATCTAGATGCAGTATTGAGAAGGGATTAAAGGAGAATGAATTGTTATATAAGCATGTAAAAAGTAAAAATAATGGTGATTTAATGTCTCCTTTAGTTTTCTTTGATCATAAAAAAACATGTAAATATAAATTTAAATTTGATTTTGAAAATGTGAAAATTCTTCATGAAGAGAAAAACCATAATAAAAGAAAAATTAAGGAGACAATTTTTATAAATAGGAATAAAATGCATTTAATAAATAGACAAGCTGTTAACATTAAAATACGGGATTCATGGGATTTGAATTGATGACGTTTGTTTCCATTTTGTTTTTTTTTAATTTAATGGCAGTTGAGCCAGGTTTAAGAAAGATTTAAGGATTGTTTATAAGAGTTTGTTACCATTAAATTTATTATTTTTATTATAATTACAATTTTGTTTTAATTAATGGACATTTTATTTATATTATATATATCATTTTCAAACATTAGTAATCTATTACCAGAATTATATATTTATAGCAGCTTCCTTGATTCAGGATTTTCTTCTTCATATCACTTTAGCAAATCAAATTAACTCATATCTCTTTTGTTGACTTTTTTCCAGGTATTTTAAAATCTTCTGCAATCTAGTTATCATCTCTTATTATTAATTAGAGGAGTTTGAACCCAGACTTTCAAGCTCTCTTCAGTCATTCACTCTATCTAATATAACCAATACACATGACCATATACATGTGAAAAAAGTAAATCATCTCCAATATATGTATTTTGTGTTGAACCAGCACTCATCAGTTGGTCCAGATCATCATCTCTCCATGCATATATAATCAGTGCCCAGTATATATTAAGATAGCCAATCTTTCAAACTTTAATGGACAGGCTTCAATCTTCTCCATCCTCCAACTCTTCAGGCTTCTGTATCATTGAATGTCCAAGGATAGAATGCTCAAAGCTCTTGTTAGATACCAATATTATTGTCATACCCATATTGATTTTTTAAGTCACTCTGACTTCTCATATATAGGATCTTAATATGTCCATTTAAATATACAGAAGAGGAATGGTCAAAATACAGGCTGAATATATAATATTTATATACATGTATATTGTCTATACTAAATTTAATGCATTTAGAAGGGACTTGACTTTAAAATTCCCTACAGATATTTACTCTATCCTATCCTGTTGATATACCTGAAAACATACACGTGAAAAAGCTAAATGATCTTCACACATATTTTGTGCTGAATCAGCACTCATTAGTTGGTCCAGATCATAATCTCACACACATATTTACAAATTGTGCTCACTTTATATTAAGATAACAAATCTTTAAACTTTAATAGACAGGTTTCACCAACTCTTCAGCCATCCATATCTATCTTTTATATATATACTATAGTTGTATTTAAATATCACACCTTTTATTATCTTCAGTCCAATTTCATTTTTGTGGATTAAATGAAAATTTAAGAAATGAAAATAATCAGAGATTGCTTAAATCATTTTATTTTTTAGATAAATAAATTATTCTCAGAAAGTTAAAAAATATAAAAATTATCAAATCAAAGCAAAATATAGATGTAAGAATAAATGCAACCTAGCTAAAATAATGCTCAACAGATTATCTGAAAATGCAAAAAAAAAAAGGGTTGACAATAATGAGTTAGAAAAAGTTAACTATAAATAACTGGAATGAAATTATAAACATAGAATTAAACTTGAAGGAAATAATAAATGTAAATATATCCATGTGTTTGAACAGAAATATTTTTGATAAAAGGAAGGTTGACAATGCTTACATATGAATGAAATGCTTGTTTGCTTAATAGAAAAACAATGTGGAGACTTCAGATCAAAATATGAAAGAATACAAGTTGGATATCACAATAAGGGATCAAAAATAAAATACATGTCAAGCATTGGTGGTCGAGAGGCCAGCAGCTGCCTTACAAGCAGTTGTCCTGGGTTAGTGGGTTCGCTTTCCGGCCGATGCTATGACACATGAAAAAAAAAAATACATCGCTGGAAAAATAAATCAATATTTACTGACATCATTGAATGAATTAGGAGATTAAAATAGAGCTAGGTTGGCCATAATAAAAGATAATAACTCATACTGGATTGCAGAAAGTTTTAAAATACTAGAAAAAAAAAACTACAATTAGATTAAGTAGTGAAAATTATGGTGTTATGCATAAAAGAAAAACTATGGATCAGATAAGCTTGATTAAACAGAGACAGATCTTTCTTTTTCTGTGAATTGGTCGAGTGTTTATATATAAAACATTAAATTTTAGATTTCAAAGAACAATCTCATTTAAAATTTACTGTATTATAAACTATATCATAGTGCAAAATATTCTAGATGTTCTTTCTAATTGTGCATGAATTTTGAACAAAAACATACCTACAACAGGCAAACTTGCAAGAGAATACCATACTCAAAAAGCTGTTTAATTTTTATACTTACATATTAAAATTGCAACTTGTCAATACATGTTTAACTTGTAGATCTTATGAGCTGGGAATAATTTATATTTCCATTAGAATATACAATGGAGTGGCAAATACTACTCTGTAAAGAATGGCAAATTTTGTAAATATGATAGATAATTTATTAAATAAGCAATATAATTGTGTTTTCATATGTAAATTATGGAAAGTTGGCCATTAATGTGAAAGCATTAATGTTATGTGTCCTTAATATCATTTTTTTAAAAAAAATATAACCTTCTTAGGGTTATAGTTATGCTGCATGTTGGCCATAGTTATTATTTATTTTTACACATTAGTATTAAGCATATTGTAGAATTAATTCCAGAGTTTTTTGTTTTCTATATATACATATATTTCTGGGTGCTTCTGTGTAGTAAAAATATAATAGGTAAATAGCTGATGCTTCAGTACTATAACAAGTACTTTCCTCAGAACTTCTTCTGCCTCCAATCATAAGAATGTCTGTGGTGAGATTTAAAATCGTTATTTTTTTCTTTTGTTATTTTCTTCTCATTCTTAAATTCTATTGGTTGAGAAGTTTTAAAAAATATTTTATACTCCTATAGCTTTTTTCGAATATTGTTAATTTCCTTTAATTCACACTTTTCATTTATGCTCATAGGCCTTTAAAAAATCGTTATATCTTTCCTTAGCAGTCTCTGGTCATGTTGTTCAATTTTTGCCAGAATATATATTTTATTAAAATTGATGCCATGGTTTGTTAATGTAATGTGTGAATAAATGGGTGATGAATTCAAGTTTTCTCTAACTGCCAAAATGTGTTTTTCCTTTCTTATGTTTATTCTATGATTGGTCTGTCCAATATATGAATGTAAACAAACTCCACATGGAATTTCATATACACCATGAGATTCTAAAATAATTTTTATCTTTTTTTTTTCATATGTCAAAGCATCGGCTGGAAGTGAACCTGTGACTACTGTCTGCAAGCATCTGCTTACTTACAAGGCATCTGCACTGACCTCTCAGCTACCAACGCTTGACAATAATTTTATCTTTAGAGTTATTTAGTTATTGTATTTTTATTACATGGAAGCTTCTGGAAATAATAGTATGAATTTATTTATCCATAAGAATATTAGAATTAATATGTATAATTAGAAAAAATAAATATAATAATCAAAATACCCTGGAATAAATTCTACAATATTCAATATACCAATGTATACATAAAATAGCTATTTGAAGAAAAAAAAATCAAAGAGTAATATTTTATAAATATGACAGACAAGTATTAAATAAGTAATAGGCATTTGATTCTGTAGGCATTTCTTTAGTGATTAAAGCCTTGGATCATCCGGGTATTGACACCGGATGTTATCACAATTCTGATGAATATTTGCATAAATGCATCAGCAACAATTAGATTACATAATGATACTAGGAAGGTTAACATTGAGGAGGATGTAAGACAGGGTAACTCCATATCCCCAAAACGTTTTACAGCAGTGCTGCAGGAAGTATTTTGTGGATTAAAATGGGAAACTAAAGGAGTGTAAGTAAATGGAGATTATTAAAGTCATTTAGATTTTGCAGATGATGTAGTTGTTTTTGCAAATAATACTTTAGAGCTGCAGGAAATGTTGCAGGAGTTATCAGACGAAAGTAGAAAGTAGGACTAAAGGTAAATATTAAAAAGTCTAAAGTAATGTTCAATAGATTTGTTTAAAAGATGAAAATAAAAATTGATAATGATGAATTAGAAAAAGTTAACAGCTACAAATAGCTTGGTCAGACTATTACTACAGATGGAAACATAATGAATGAAATTAATCATAGAATTAAACTTCGTTGGAGTGATTTTGATAGAAATAACCTAATATTAAAAGGAATTATGTCTATGTGTTTGAAAAGAAAGGTTTTTTTAAAAATGTGTTTTTACCAGTGTTTACTTATGGATCTGAGACTTGGATACTTAATAGATGAAAGAAATGTAAAGAGATGCATGTTAAAGCTAACAAGATGAGATTGAAAACACAGTACATGAGTAAGTGAACAAATAGGTGTTACTGATATCATTGAAAGAACTAAAAGACTGAAGTGGAGTTAGGATGGACATATTGCCAAAAGAGATGATAATAGATGGACAATTGAAATCTTAAACTGGATTCCAAGAGATTGTAAAAGATCTAGAAAGAGACCACATGTGAGATGGATGGATAAAATAAAGAAGTGTGTGGGGATGATATGAAGAGAAGAGGCTGCAGATTGAAGATGGATTGAATTTGAAAAGACCTTCAAGTGGTAGTGGATTGATGCTGATTGCAAATGATGATGATGAAATTACATAATTTATGGCACGTTTGCCATTCACATGAAAATGTTAGTGTAGTGTGATTTTAATGAGATTTTTTTGTTCAAATTTTAATTGTTAAATGCTACTCAGGATAGCATACCTCTATCTAAACTGGTTATAGCTACTACTACTACTACTACTACTACTACTACTACTACTACTACTACTACTACTACTACTACTACTATTATTATTATTATTATTATTATTATTATTATTATTATTTTATTGGTATATTGAATATTATAAAATTTATTTCAGGGTATTTTGATTCTATCTATCTATCTATCTATCTATCTATCTATCTATCTATCTATCTATCTATCTATCTATCTATCTATCTATCTATCTATCTATCTATCTATCTATCTATCTATCTATCTATCTATCTATCTATCTATCTATCTATCTATCTATCTATCTATCTATCTATCTATCTATCTATCTATCTATCTATCTATCTATCTATCTATCTATCTATCTATCTATCTATCTATCTATCTATCTATCTATCTATCTATCTATCTATCTATCTATCTATCTATCTATCTATCTATCTATCTATCTATCTATCTATCTATCTATCTATCTATCTATCTATCTATCTATCTATCTATCTATCTATCTATCTATCTATCTATCTATCTATCTATCTATCTATCTATCTATCTATCTGTGTATCTGTATATCGGTCTGGCTGTCTGTCTATCTGTCTGCCCACCTGCCTGTCTATCTATCTATCTATCTATCTATCTATCTATCTATCTATCTATCTATCTATCTATCTATCTATCTATCTATCTATCTATCTATCTATCTATCTATCTATCTATCTATCTATCTATCTATCTATCTATCTATCTATCTATCTATCTATCTATCTATCTATCTATCTATCTATCTATCTATCTATCTATCTATCTATCTATCTATCTATCTATCTATCTATCTATCTATCTATCTATCTATCTATCTATCTATCTATCTATCTATCTATCTATCTATCTATCTATCTATCTATCTATCTATCTATCTATCTATCTATCTATCTATCTATCTATCTATCTATCTATCTATCTATCTATCTATCTATCTATCTATCTATCTATCTATCTATCTATCTATCTATCTATCTATCTATCTATCTATCTATCTATCTATCTATCTATCTATCTATCTATCTATCTATCTATCTATCTATCTATCTATCTATCTATCTATCTATCTATCTATCTATCTATCTATCTATCTATCTATCTATCTATCTATCTATCTATCTATCTATCTATCTATCTATCTATCTATCTATCTATCTATCTATCTATCTATCTATCTATCTATCTATCTATCTATCTATCTATCTATCTATCTATCTATCTATCTATCTATCTATCATATAACCAATAAAATTTGGGATTTAAAAGCAGATTTCTTATTTAATAAACAATGCTAAATTTTTATATTTACATTTTGATAAACTATGTACCATTTTCGTAACAAAAAACCAAGATGATATGGTTTTAGCCATTGATGTAATCTGAAGTTTGATTCAACATACTTTATTTTTATTATATTATATTTTTTGCTATTATTTAATTAAATACGCACACCTATATATATATATAAAATAAATAATGATAGCTATACAATGTTTTTTAGTTTAAAATTCGAGAATATAAAAAAGATTATAAGTTAACAGGTAAATGGATATTTTACCTTCAAGATCATTTTTCTATAAACAGAAAGTCTGTTAAAAACAAAAAAGCTATCAAATAGCCTTGAAATATTTTCCAATTTTCAAAATTTGTTTTAATAAAAAATTAAATATTGAAAATAACTATCAAGTGAATTTTTATTGTATTAGCACTTGATAATTGGCAATACAGACAGGTAAAAAAACTGACTCTTTAGTTGAAGAGATAATTCATCATATTTACACCCCATCTATTGTAAGCTGAAATAATCAGTGGGTACCAAAACATATATTTATATTGTATAGTATAAAAAGTTAAACACCATATATATATAAGCCTATTAATATATATTGTATCTGAATTTGGTTCAGTCCCATATGGCTATTTAAGTTAGATAGCTGGATATGAAGACAACATATAGATGTCTGAAATTTTCAGATTTTCTACTTAATAGTTAAGTATTCAATAAATCCTGAGCTTGAGTTTGTATCTAATGTTTGAATGTTCTAGCATCTCACTGACGAGAGCTATTAGCTCGAAACTGGTTTGGGGCTATAGATAATTCTAGATAGAGATTTTGAATACTTTCTCTTGTGGCACTAAATGAGCTTGTTTAGAGCTATTAGTATGCTTGTTATATTATATTTGTAAATGCAAGCTACACAAGTCACATGATGTCTGACTTGGTTGTTTATTAGTCACCATACATAGGTACATTTGATTGCAAATATCTTCAAGCTCTAAATTTAACAACAAGTCACAATTAACAGATTTTAAACAAAGGGAGTAAATTACAATGTTGAACAAAAGATCAAGAAAAAAAATCAATCCGACTATTGTTGGAGCTCTGATGTTTATAAGCATACTTTTGTCAACATTGTTGGTAATTCAAAGTGAAATTAATTTATCAACCAGATCAAATATTGCACTTAAGTGTTATTAATCCCATTCTATTCTTAGTCCATTGTTCATCATTTAGCATCTTTTAATGAATTGCCTGAGGGGGATGTATTTAATTTAAAATTTACAGCTTGATGACATTCTATTGGCTTATTTATGCTTCACAATTACTGTGATGCATTTTTTATATAATTACTAGTTAGTTGTTTGACACACTACTTACATATTAGTCTTGCTGTGATATTTCAGATATGTATCTATCTACCAATAACTTTCAAATATGTAAACATGAAAATGTTTGCAATAGAAGAATGCTGCACCTTTCTTCAGTGAGAAGGAGGGGGATAGGGTGTTTGCGACTGCAGAATGCCATATTAAAAAGTCACAACTATCCATTGTTATTTAGCATCATAATGTGATTATTATTTTTGTGTACAAATTTATACTTTTCATATTGTTAAAAATTTACTTTTTTAAGTTTTTATATATTTGAAACTTGTCAGCAGAGTGACATATATGTGAAATGTCACAGTAGGGGTAATACGTATGTTCCATTAGAACTTATACTAACCTGGGCAAATTTTTTAGAAACAGTTGATGTTTGATGGCTTGTGCATGGAGACTGACATGTGTTTCATCATGAGAAGTCATGATAGAACAATGTCAATTCTGATGAAAGCCATTAAACAAAATGTGAAAAAGGGAAATTTATTTAGACTGTTGGAAAGCCTATAAAACTTCTGAATTATGAGCTGCTGGTTACTGACCATTTTCATGTAAATCATGTGTTAAGTAAGTCTTCATTTTGAAAACAAAATTTATTTTAAGCCTCCATTTTGGAACAAAATTTTATCCACTTAAAATGAAGTAGAACCGACAAATGATTGTTTCATCATGACAATTCCTGTTATATATTGCACAGTAAGTATGTTTTCATTTTAAACATTTTGTAATTTCATACCAGATATACACATAATATTTTAGATATAATATTTAGACACACTAATATTTAAGATATAGACCTAGTAATACTTTAGCTTTCTTATTAATTTTTGCCAATTTTGCTTTAGTGATTGTTTTGTAATTTCATGAATAAATATCTGTATTTAAAGTAACATTTGGGAATTGCATAATGCCATGACATATTTAATATTTTGTGTGCCATTTATATTTTTAGTATTGTTAAAAATGTACTTTTTCAGATTTAGTCTGGTCAATTAGTGTCACATATTAGAGCTGCTACGTCTTTTACATATGCATTCAGATTGACAACAATTTTGTAAATATTGCAAAAATATCATGTACATATGTTTCATTTTGGCAAATTTATTATTTTAAGTTTGTAAAATTCCAGTGTACATGTTATTTCGTCAGAGAATTATCAGCAGATGGATACAATTGTGAAAAGATTTAGCAGGTCTAATACATTGCAGGTCTAATACATGAGTACTATATATGTATGGTTGAAAAATGATGATGGTAATATACACACAGGTAAAATAGTCTCTAAATAGCCCATTGCAAAGTTTTCTAACAGTTCCTCATAATAATAGAAAAAGATTCAACTCAGAAAACTTATCAACTGGTCAGTAGATGATGATTTGAGCAGATTTACATCTTTACTTCATTATTAAGTAAAAAATATCTAGATACCCATTTACTGATCAATATTGAATGGTTATGAGAATTTACTATTTCAAAACAATATTAAGTCTCAGATTCAAATTCAGGTTAGAAATATTGCAGATGATATACTTTAGCTGCATCATCTGATCCATTCTTGTAAATAAATACACACATTTCTAGGGTTAAAGTCTTTTTACGTGGGATCAGTTTTTGCTCTGAAATCACTATCTGCTGTGATGGCTAACTAAATAGGAAAAAAAAGTGAAATTTGTTTAAAAAATTTTACATAACCAAAAATTTTTCAAAGCATCACCTGGATTTAATTTCAGCACATAGGGACAGGTATACACCAACCACTGTACCATACTATATGCTTGTCATTAATCAACTAAAAGCGTGTACTTCTGGATTTATGCCATAGTATTTTTTCCCAATGTTTTGATTTGTTTTCATAATTTAAAGTTATACAAAAAATATGTAAACAGATAAACAAAAAAAAACAAAAACGAACAAAACATTGAAACATTAACTTTTGTAATTTTTATTAGTCATTCATTAGATTAGAGATTATCCAATAATAAATAATATTTCTGTAGTTTAATTTACACTACACAACTCTCACACAAGGTAGGGAATGATTTCGATCTGCTTCTAACACCTTATGGAGGAATGTAATCATAAACATATGACCAAAAACATGTGAAAGAGATCTATGATCATCAAGAGACACATTTCATATCTGAACCAGAACATATCAGTTGGCACAGATCACAATCTATTACACATTTATTATAATTGTCCCCTCCTCCCTTTAGATATTTGTGCTCAGTGGTTATTGGGGATTTTTATATATTTCTTACATTTCTTTTTATTATTCTATATTTTTAATCTTTTTTATTAATATGTATCTGATAAATGTGGAAGTGATTGACGATTTTAATCGAGGGGGAAGAAACTTTAATGGTGGTGGGGCATACACATCCCTAAATCTAAATAAACTTAAACAATGCTTATTTAAATTTATCAAAAGAAAAGCGAATTTGGCTTTAGATGATACATAAACACACACACGCACAAAACGATTAATACCGGAAATAGTTTACTTTTTGGAAGTTCATAAGATGTTTGAGCACTAGAATGAAGCTGGAATCATGATCATGGTTCTTAAGTCTTAAAGCCACCAGTTTCCCATAAGACTAAAGTATGCAGGGCATAATATTCCCTTCCATAAACTCAAGATGGAAGCAAAAGTTATTACTATAAACTTCAAAATGAAAAACAAATGATTGGTTTAAAAGAAATGTAAACATCAGTATTATACAATAACTGCTATTTTTTAAAATAAACATTGAGTTAAACAATCTATAATTTGTGGATATCTTTATGTTGTTTATGTAATATTTAAATATAGGTATACTTTATATCCCTGGAGTTTAGATGTAATTATGGGAAATTTGAATTCAGACTTTCCAAGCTCCCTTCAGCTATCCAATTTATCTCACACAACTGAAACCATGACAACATAATGTGAAAAAGATAAATAATCTCCAGATCTCCAGTATAATGCCCATCTTGAATGGATAATATTTTATAGAAAAGGAATCAGACTGACATAAGGTCAACATGAGCATGATAATAATATTGGCATAATCAAGAGATTTGAATGTTCCATCATCAGATTTTAAATGGTATGGACAGATAAAAAATTGGATGGTAGAGTAGATTGAAGCCTGTGCATTAAAGTTTGAAGATTTGCTATCTTAATATAAACCAAGCACTGATTATATATATATTCTAACATGCCGTTTGTACATTCTCACTTCCGGGCAGTATATTATATTAAATAAAATGGGTTCTAGCTCAGTTAATAATTAATAAATGAAATATTCTACCTTAATACTAAAATGTTCCACTAGCTCAAATTTAAAATACGAATAAGGTTCAGTTTATAAAAAATAAATTAAATAAATATTTAATATTTTCATGAGACTTGGAAGTGAAAATACAGGTGACAAGATAGATTACATTGAGCCAATGTCCTACAGGATACCACCTCAATGGCATAAGAACACTATCCCCCTATTATCATTTCAAATAACAAACTTATAATATTCTTACGACTTTAATAACTTCTACTCACTAAGATTAAGCTAATAATTAAATCTTAATCTTCTATTCATAATAATTTAGCTCTATAAAATCTCAGGTTCATAAATTGTTCTAAGTTAATTTTAACACTATGGTAGCAAAATATGAGAAGGAATTTTTATGTCATAATCTACTACACTTAAACTAATAATAATAAATAATAATAATATTCTTCATTGTATAACTAATTCTGTATATCTTTTCTTTTCACTATATTTTTATTACCATAATACAATAATAAAATAATTTAATATAATCTTTTATCTTCGTCTAATAATGTAAGAAAAATGTGGTAGCATTTGATAATCTGACAAACAAAGGTGTGTGGCAATGGATAGCATATAATTCAATGTATTATTATGATAACTAATTTATGACCATAAGATAATGTAAAATTATGATTACTTAATTAAATGAATACCAATAAAAATATTCGAATTCTTAAAAATGATTCTTTATTTATCTTTGTGCAAAATTATATGTTTGTTTCTATTATTATGGATCCATTTGATCTCATGCAGTGTAGTGGGAGGAATACAATCTAGACACACAAATTTTTGAAAAAAAAACAACAAATTTTAACAAAGTTTATTATTACATTAACAACATAACAACTTATTTACAATATGTACATTTGAAACATCTTAAAAGATTTGTTCCATTATACATTCTTTATATTCGAACCTCGTTAAGTCTTTACTCTGACTTAAATAAAAAAAACAGATAAAATAATACAATATTATTAATCCCTGTTTGATCAATCTTATATAAAAAATTACATTTCTTTAATGCTTACTCAAAATATATTTTACATCCTTTAGCTATTATTCAAGTATGCTTCTTTTTCTTTATTAAACATCTATAGAAACATAGTACGGATAAACATAAAATAATACTAATCGAAAACATGGATATCCTCTTTTTTACTAGACAATTTCACTTTAGCAATATTATCGATATCATGTAAAATATCTATTGATAATTTATTTCTAAATTATGGATACTATTGTTCACTATTTATTAACTATAATACATTCCATTATAACAATATTATAGTACTATATAATTATAATTACTGATACATTCTCTATTATTGAATAAATATAAATTGTACCTAAACTTATTGTGTAGATCGTTTTTTACTTTATAGCATTATATTAAAAATATGCAGTACTCATTTTCAAAAAATTGAAATAAATATTTTAATATTATTTAATATTTCAAAAGCAACTTTGCTTTACATATTTTATTCTTAAGATCTTATATTTATTTCCAAATTAAAATAAATCTATAACATATTTTATGATTCTTTCATTTGAAGTCCATTGGATTTTCAATTCCAATTCATACTAATTCTATTTCTTCATACAAGTAAATGAACTCATCTCATTTCAAACAATTGCATATCTTTAACTCTAAATCATCTATTATTTTCTTTGAAATATACCATACTGTACGATGTAGCTACTTTTTGGAAATCTAGATTACGAATAGATTTATAGGATGGGAAGAAAAATTAGAGTAAAACACATAACTCATATCGAATAAACATATACCATGGCGCAGTGTATTTATAAAACTAGAGGCAAGACCTATTCTGTCTAATATCCTCAAATACTATAAATGATGTCAAGCTATTCCTTTAGCTTTATTGAACATCAATACTCCAAGAAAAATAAACACTGTCCAAAATAAATATGCAATTACAGGGTTTTGTTAACTGCATTTGCACACCTACAAATATTATAAAATACTGTTCATATTCCCTAAATATCCTAACTTAATAATCTTCTGTATTTATGCTTACCATATTACTAATACCAGGTCACTATCCTATTCTTATTTCCTAAAGATTTATCGAGTCTTACATCAACAAATTACTAGCTTGCATATTCAAATAATAAAATTCAACTATAATTAGAGCAATCTTACTAATCTATAAAAAAAGTTTGCTTACTTCATTATTCTAAATTCTTAACCACATACAAACTAATCAGATAATACTTGAACATCCAATAATATGAAAGTTTTTTACAAAGAATCACACAAACATTTATTATCATGTTGGGTTATATTACTATTATAAAATCATAGTATGCATATTCTAAATAAATCCTGATCTCACAATGTTTTAAAAGTGTTGTATAATGTATATATTTTAACATTCATACATCATACATTATTACATAGGCAATCTGTAAAAAGAAAAACAAGAAATACATCATAATAAATATCAATAATTCATTAGTTGTTACCAAGTGACATTAGCTCATCATTATCACTTTTGCAGTCTTCTTTTCTCCACCTAGATATAACATCCATACATAAAAATACACATCCATGCTTCTATTTAAAATGTTCTAATTTAAACTATTAAATATTATACTATAGGTTTCTAATACCATAAATAATTAATATTCATGTTCCTATACTTATTAATCAAAAATTTACATTTTAACTAAGTTAATAAATATAAAAAAAAAATCAAGACTATAATTACGTATATCTTCAATCAATTCTTCAATTGACAAGGTTCTTGATAAAGTTAAAAAAAAATGTTTAATATTTTCTCGAGAGTTTTTTTTAAAAAAAAAATGTTCACTTCAAGAGAATTTTACAATCTCCCCCGTTGCTATGCTTCTCTTGCTTGACAATGAACAATTGTCGAGCAAGCAGCAGTGAGCAATTAAAAAAAACAATCATAGGAAAAAAAAATACGACAGCTTTTTAAATCTTGAAAATTAAACAAAATAATCATCAATCTATTCTGGAATAGTTAATAAAATAATAGTTTGTAACTTCTATAGTCCAGAATGATGATTATTGAAATCACAATACTAAAAAATAATCCCGTGAAGCTTCTTAAATTTCCCATATAGGAGTAATAATCCATTATATTCCGTTTGGTTTAGCTTGATCTATCCAATAAACCTTTGCGCAATATAAATATATTTCCATCCTTTTATTTAATCATATATTTACTTTCTTTATAGGTTTCTTCCTTAGTAAATTTATTTTCATTTAGTACTTATTTTCAGCGTTTTATTATTATCTTAATTTTTAGGTTTTCCAAACAAACTTTTATAAGTGCGTATTAACCCTTTTAGACTTTACGTTTTTTTTTATAATGTATATGCTTTAGTAAATATTCTCCTTGAGTTTTTTTCTTACAATAATTACTTGTAGAATTATTTAAAGTTTCCTTCACAAAGGATATAACATCTTCTTTTAATATGATATTTCTATAAAAATTATCATAAAGTATACTTGTCTTACTGCTTCTTAATTTTGGACAAGCTTATCTTACAATATAAAATAATGCGTCTTTACTTTTAGACGGCAGATAGTTTTTTTCCATTTAAGTTTCTTGTACTATGTCCATACTACTATTTTATTCATTAAAACAGTCCTCTTGTTCAGCACTAATGAAACTGCATCAACAAATATTATATACATTCTTAAAACATTATAAACTGAATATATTTTACTTCTTGGTATTTCCATTTTATTATCGCGAAGTTCTAAACTAGATTTTGATAAAATACTTCCTGGTAAGAAAATTTTTAAAAAACTAGCACATATTAAATGAAGTTAAAATATTTTAGTTTACACTCTCTTTTTGCAAAATACTTTTTAAAATGTCAATTAACTTTGCAAAATAAAAAAAATAGAACAGAGCACTAAAATTGACTAAAATAATAAAATTAAAATTACTATCACCTTTGAGATGATCTCTGCTACCTTCAATACATTTTTTAATCATACACTGATAAAGCAACTGCAATGGTATCTATAGCCTGTAAGAATACCTTATCCTATTGGTTGATTCTTACTTTTAGTTCGATACCAAATTTGCATATGTTTCAGTTTTACAGAATTTAATTTCAAAATAAAATTATGATGTATTAAAACTTAAAAATATTATTTAAAATATAACTTTTGAATCAATTATTACTTTACTAAATTACTTAAATACCCTTAAAATAACTTTTAAAACAATATTTAATGAATTATCCCACTGTTAATATTCAATTTATCTATTTTTATGTTAATAAAATATTTAACTTTTTTATTAACTGTACTCGTCTTTATTGCATTTTTTAAACATGTTATAACGACAGTTAACTTAATATTTATTATCATCCTGCAGTGGATTGATAATGGTTGATGATGATAGGTAATGATTAATGATTCTATTCAATTCTATAATGCAATTTTACAATACTTTAAACTTCACTAATAAATTCTAGCAAGCAAGTGTGTGTAACTCTATATTACATAGGTCACGTGATTAATAATCAAGACAGACTATTTTCAATTTCTGTCTAGGAATAATAATAAATTGCTACACTTGTATTAAATAAAATAATACCATTATACAATTTTAAATAATAGTTTGGAAAATATAGAACTGAATATAACTTTCACTACCATAAAACTTACTTTTTTAAAATATACAATATTAATTATGATTATTAAATATGATTTATAAATTTAAATATAACATTTACTTAACTATAAGTTTTAAAATTATTAAAATTGAACTTTTTAAACATACCTTTATATTTATAGCTGAGTTATTTATTATGGCCAGCTTTTGCAACCATATTTAATAATACTTCTAGCTTTATTTAATTGTTCTAAAGTTATTCATTATAATTTTATGTGTTACGTATTTTCATTTAGCTTTAAATTGTACTTTAAGATATTATTAACACAATATAATTAACACATCAAGAGAACACATTTTGAAATTTAAAATTTTTAGTAATTTACTGTGATAAGCTATTTCTGACCTATAGAAAAGGGCAATATATATATATACCTGTGAGAGATGTTGATCTGGAACAACTGATGAGTACTGGTCAGCATGAAATATGTATATTGGAGATCATTTATCTTTTTCACATGTGTGTGGTCATGTGTATCAGTTGTATGAGAATGAGATAGATTGGATGGCTAATAGAAAGCTTGAAAGTCTGGGTTCAAATCCCATATAATTATATATAAAGATTGATAGATAGCAAATTACTATGGTTTAATTGATAAATATCAAATAGTCTGACCTCACACCTTCCACATAAATCACTTAATGAAAATATATTAATAAATTTTTAAAAATCATTTATAAAGTTAGAGATTATCCAATAATGAATAATACTTCTGTAAAGTAATTTTTCATTACACTACTATCATGCAAGGCAGAGAGAGAGAGATAGATAGATAGATAGATAGATAGATAGATAGAGAGAGAGAGAGAGAGAGAGAGAGAGAGAGAGAGAGAGAGAGATGTTTTTATCTGCTTTTAACACCTTGTGGAGGATGTAATCATAAATATATGACTCAAGACATGTAAAAAAAATTCACAATTCCTAAAGATGTACATTTTATGCTGAACAAGCACTCATCAGTTGACCCAGATCACAGTCTCATACATCTTTATCATTATTTAGTATATTGTAATGGGATGAAGAATTGGGGGTGGCAATACCTGAGATCATGGAAAATCATCATCACTCTCTGTCATAATTAAATTTAAAATTTGATATAAGAGTATATAAGTTTAAAGTAATGATTGAAATAAGAGATATTATAAAATATATAAGCAAATTTAAATATTAGAGAGAGCATGAGAGAGATGAGATCTCTGTGAGATCAGCCAGCTAACTCCTCAGAGAAACTAAACATGCAAATATAAATCCACCAGAATTAAAATAAGGAAAGGTAAATACAGGTAGTACTCAAAATAATTACTCATCATCATGAATGATTATTAATAAAGTAAATCAACAGTCAATCTTGTGGCTGATTTTGAAATGGGTCTACTGTAGACCAGGATAACTATTGAACCTCTGCCAGATTGGGCCAATTATTTAAACATCAATTTGGAAGCACCAACTAAGTGATAATTCATCAGAATACTTAACCAAAAAAATCTAAATGCTGGAATATTACAATGTATTCGCCAACTATAACCTTAATTTCTAATAGACTAAACTAAATAAAATGTAGTGCAGTGGCTTTAAAAAATATAATCTTAGCCCAAAACCAGGACAATGTCATACTGGAATGCATCTTAAGCACTAAATACACATCACCTTTTATATATCAACTGTTATGCTTGAATCTAGCTCAGTGGACAAACTGTTATAGAGATCAAAAGATAATGCAATACAATTTTTAACAATTGAAATACAAGTTTATTAACAATAATAAAAAAAATGAAATTAAGATCTCTAGAATATAACTACACTTGGGTCTTGTTTTATGCAGTAGACAGGTTCCACAAAAAACATGAATAAAAGAAATCACATAAAAATAGACTTAACTTACATTGAAAAATGTGGGATATGTTCCATAATTTTTGAAAATCGCATAAAAGCAAAGCAACAGGGTACAATTGCTTTAAAATTCACGTAAAAAAATAAGGAAATAAAGTATGACTAATAAAAAATTTCAAATATTTGGAAAAAATTGATACAAGACAAACTTTTTTTACTTTTTTTATTAACTATTTAATTTTATTTAAAACAATATGTTTTTATATGTAATTTATTTTACATTTTTTCAAACATATTTTAATCATTATCACAATTTGACAAAATGCGGATACGATTGAGAACTGATAAGAAATCAGATTCATCACAAGAGGAAATACAATTTTTACCAACTTCAGTCTCATGCTGGCTTCAAGTCGCTCTAAAACTGTCATTATCATAGGCACTTATTTGTTGCTGAACATTTTGAACCAAAAAAAATGCTTGACATTCAAAAGGAAAATGTATATTTTAGAGTATTTTGTTCCTATTTTTTTTCATATTATAAATTATTTTGATAAAATCTGCTAAAAATATAATTATTGTAAAAAAATAGTTAAAATTTTAGTAAAAATTCTTTACATAAATTGAGAAAGAAATCAACAATGTACACAGCATTTTCTAATAAGTTACAGATGTTCATTTTAGGTTCTCCACTATATAATATTTTTATAATTATAAATAGAAATTTATTTTTGAAAAAACTTTCATTCACTTTTATAATCTGACAAATTATTAATTTTCTTTTTACAAATAAATCTAATATTAAAAGACAAATATATTTTTACTGCTGACTCTGTAATTGAACCAATCAAAGTTTAAAACTTTAATTTACTCAGCCAATAAAAAGTTTTTCAGTCTAAAAGTTAATGTTTTTCTGTTGACAATGTAATTGGTGATTAAGCTTTGAGACAATGATTTTACTAATTGTTTATGAAGCTGATGATATCCAAACATACAACTATTTAGTCAAAATAAGAGCCATAGATCACATGACCCTACTCTCTTAAGCTTGTAAGTTATAAAGAATGAGGATTGCCAATTCCTCAACAAGCTTTGTGATAAATGCTTAGCCAGAGCCAGCATTTAAAATATCTCTGTCAGGAACTTCCCAAACCCCTGACCATGGTTTCGTGCTTTGGCACTCCTCAGAGAGGTGCCAGGGTAGGTTCAGACACCAGATCTAAAAACAACCCAAAGCCAATCACTTATCTAAAAGTTAGCTATTGAGTGGAAAATCTGAAAATTTCAGACACCTACATGTCTTCAAATCCAGCTATCCAACTCAAATAGCTATATGGGGTGGATAGATCTTCAGCTATACCATATATTAGTAGTCTTAGCAATATAACATCACATAAGACTTAAGGCAGACACTATAAATGGTCAAAATAAGAGTCATAGATCACATGTCCCTACTCTATTAAGCTTGACAGACATATTTTAAATGCTGGCTCTGGCTAAGCATTTATCACAAAGCTTGTTGAGGAATTGGTAATACTCATTGTTTATAACTTACAAGCTTAAAAGAGTAGGGTCATGTGATCTATGACTCTTATTTTGACTATTTGTAGTCTCTGCCTTAAGTCTTATGTGATGTTATATTGCTAAGACTACTAATATATGGTATGGATGAAGGTCTATCAGACCCATATAGCTATTTGAGTTGGATAGCTGGGTTTGAAGACATGTAGGTGTCTGAAAATTTCAGATTTTCCACTCAATATATAACTTTTAGATAAGTGCTTGGCTTTGGGTTGGTGTTTTTAGATCTTCTGTCTAAACATACTCTGGCACCTCTCTGAGGAGTTCTAAAGCATGAAACCATGGTCAGGGGTTTGGGGGGGTTCCTGACAAAGATATTTTAAATGCTGGCTCTGGCTATGCATTTATCACAAAGCTTGTTGAGGAATTGGCAATCCTCATTGTTTACAACTATTTAGCTCTCTTTGGAATTTATAAGCTCATTCAAAATTTGTGTCTTTAACAAGAAAAGGATTGTACAATTGATTAGAAAGTTGAAGACTTTCTCAAATCATTTTTGCTGTGAAATGAATAGGTTCCAATTTTTTTTCATGATCTTTTTCTAAATCTTCTACAGTATCTAAATTTATTGCCAAATCTTTTTTCAACAGGCATTTAAAGTATGTAAAATATAATGAGTGTATATAAAATGGGGAATTCCCAATTCTAAGTGAAATATGAATTTCTTTATTGCATAAAAGAAAACTGCATAAAAAGATATTAAGAGGAAACATGAATCACATAACTTCAAAATCCATTAAAAAATCTCCATAAAATGAGACCCAGGTGTGTACACATAAGACTTCGAATTTTGATTAATATACAATAAAAAATTTTCACATTGTGATTTACATGATTAATATATAATATTCATATAGCAAATTCAAGTTACTATTATGGTTTACATAACTTCCATTAGGTTTACCTAAAGCCCATTTAGCACACAGACATGTGCCTTGATACAAAATGAACATGTTTGAATTGACATTTAATAAAATAAAATGATTAAATTTTATATATATGTTCTATTTAACACTTATATATATATATATATGCACACATACATGTGTCTGTTTAATATCTGAACATATTTAAATTGTCCTACAATAATGATTAAGCTTTTTAACTTATATTTTTAATAATACAAATACTTATGCCAAGTTTACTTAAATAGACATATATAATCTGTGCACATATGTGTGGTACAACAATTTATTAATTATATAAATGAAATTCATTTTTTATTATATTTGATAATACCAAAAATTCATTTTCCTATTTATAGGACAAGATTTAATATACATATGTGTGTGCATTTAGCCATTTATGCATACACTGATGTTTACATATTTTAGTTTGATACAATAATAAAAGTTATTCAAAATATACTTTCCATAATTAATTTCTTGCTTAAAATACATTAAATTCACACATACATATGTGTATCAATAAAATATAGATATAATTTAAAATAAGTTATTAAATTCTATCTTTAATGATTACTATCTTTAATGATTACAGTTTCTTTTCTTCTTTTCAAAAAGAAATAAAGTCATTTTTTGATAGTTTATGAAGGTTCCTTTCTTGACAGGTCACCCTCAAGATTAATTAGGTAAACATTTAAAAAAAAATTATACTCTTGCAAGTTTATTTTAATTCATGCAAAACTATCAATTTCACTTTCAAAACATCTCTTTTTTTAGTAAACAAAAAAATAAAAACACTGTACATACATGTGATGTGTCTATCTGTGATTCCCTGTATATATAGATAAACAGCAGCATATATATATATAGCAATGTCTTCATCAAGGTTTCTCTTGGAGAGCTCGGTTTTTAGTGAATGTCATCATTGAGATAGGTATAATTCAGATAATTTGTTGACATGCCATAAGCTCCCTTCTGTCTAGGACTTGATGAGCTTTATGCTAGTAAGATGTCTTAGATTTGACAGATTTCAGACAAGCAACTGTCTTCTTAGCACACATCTATAGCTATGAATTTCAATGCAAAGTGGATCATTTACCTCCATGTGAATTCAAACTCTACCACTGAGCTGTGGAGTAGCTGTTTCCTTGCATTCTTACATCTTCCTACAGTTTTCTGTATAATTCTGCTAGACATCTCTGCAACTAGCTTTATTGTTGCCACTCTCTGCTACAGTTACCATCAAACTGAAGCTAACTCTTACAAAAATATTAGCCAAACTATATTAGCCAACTCTCTTTTCAAAAACTACTATCCAGGCTAAAATAATCTTTTTATCCAATCCTTTTATAGGCTTGGATTGGAAGATAAAAGCACATTTAATTAAAAACTGTTTTTTCTTATCTTTTCAAAAAGATCACCAATTCTCTCAAAAGCAACTTTGAAATTTTACCAAAGGTGTGATCTACATTTTTTACTCTTTTCAAATCAATTTTAATTAAAAACTACTTTTTGGAATTTTTAATCTACAAAGATAAACATTATTTCAAAAATAAATCATGCTTGTTTTTAAATTCAAAATCAGAATACAATATTAATTTACTTAGACCTTTTTAAATGTTTTATTTTATAATAAAATCCTATTTTAAATCCAGAGTTATTTAACCATTTATTTATTATTTTTATTCCAGGAAATGTAGAAAATATCTACAATTTTTTTTATCTGTGTTTATTTCTACTTTTCTCTTACTTTATATATATATATATATATATATATATATATATATATATATATATAAAAGTAATATATTCCGATCATCCATGTTGCTGTGTGCCATGTAACCCAGATGGTCAATATATATATATATATAAGTTACTATAGTTTAATTGACAAGTGTCAAACATGCTGCTTTCACAACTTTGGCAGCAACCATTTTTCTCATATTGAAGCACTATATGTGACCATATTTATTAAAGCATATGAAATTAATCAAACATTAAAAAAAAATTTTCTCAAGTGACAGAATGAGAACTAGAATTTAGTAGTGGCATTTGAAAGCTTGAAGTTTAAAATGTTTAATTAAAAAATTCAAATGGTTAATACAAAATAGAAGTAATTATATGGAGTCTAAAATCCATTTGTATTTAAAAAAATATTCTGCTATAGCATTTCTCTAGGCACAAACAAATGTTATTGAAAGAAACAATATTGTCCAGAGCATATTTGATTATGATAAAAGTCTAACACTTTGCTATTCATTTTATTTTTTGAAAGAGAAAAAATATAGTCTGTGCTGGTATTCAGATTTATCATGTGAATTTGTTGTCACTGTTTAAATCTTTATAAGATGACTGTGACTTTGTTATATGTAATGCATAATGGTCTGGGATATTTTTTATGAGATGACAGCTTTTGATTCGTGCGAGCTTTAGATGAATATATAGTAAATATTGAAGATTTGATTAGATATATATACAGTGTGGTCCAATAAAAAGATGGCTGGGCTTCTTTCAAGTTGCTTGTAGTCACATCTCTGATTTGTCACATAGTGACATACTTTAGCTACTCAACACAAAAATTTTATGGCAATAATGGGTTTTGGTCATGACTTGTAATATGAAAGGTGAGAGGATTTTGTACTTTGTAGATCATTTTCAATGCTTTTTTTGCTACCAAAAAATCTTACAAAGCACTTGAAAATGTTCTTTAAACCAATGGCTTCACTTCTACAAGTAGTTTGAATCTTTTCAAATATTTAATTAGCAGTTTTGGCCAATTAAAAAAAAGATAGTTATGGGTTAAAGTACGAAACATACTGTCAGATTGCATGTAATAATTCATGAGATTCAAACATGGTAATGCTTTTATCATGAACAGCTAAGTTATACCACTACTTAGCACATGTATTGATTCACAGATGGCGCTGCATGAATTTTGGAAAGAGAATTAATCACAAGTCATCTTTTTATTGGAAACCCTATTACACATAGTCACCATACTCAAAACACACACATCTTCTACCTGCTCATACGCAATGTATACATTAATAAAAATTTAAACGATTTTAAAAAACACTCAATATTTATTCACATTGAAACATCTTAAAATTGTGTAAGTACAAATTTACATTATTAAATTACAAATTGATTAATAATAATAAAGTAGATGTAACCAATTAAATGTATCTTTTTTAAAATTGAACAGCGAAAATTCAAGACAAATACTTTAATTATTCAAATAATTGAGAAAATAGACACGAAAGGTAAAAATTAGATGCAAAACATGTTATTGAAAATATTTTCTATCTAAATTACTTAGCAGTTAGACATTATTGAATAGTAAACATTGAAATAAAAATTATGCGGGTATAATTAATTTCTTACTATTACGAATTGTTTTGATATACATATATAGTATTAACAATATATAGATAAATCGCTGCAAGATTTTATGTAATAAAAGATGCCACAATTAATAGCCCTTACAATTATAGCTCTAGCTACAAGCTTTCTGCAGTTAGGTCAGTAATTATTAAGAACTGAAACACAGTTTTGTTATATACCTGTGTCTATATATGTAATATATAGGGTATATTACAGACTTTCACACGACCCACCACTCACCACTCTATCTCATAACACTGATACACTTGAACCCATATATGTTGAAAAGATAAATAATCACCAATATACGTATTTCATGTTAAACCAGCAATCATCAGTTGGTCCAGACATACCTTTCTGCAGTTAGATAAGTAATTATTCTTACGTAGCTTAGTAGCGTCTGCTGTTTAACTTTGCTAAATCTTAGTGCCACAATTAGTGGCCCTTATAAGATAGCGCTGGCAACAAAACTATCTACAATTAGATCAGTAATTATTCTTACTGCAGTTAGGTCAGTAAAAGTTATAGATTAAAGGTCCATAGATCTCTCTCCATTGTGCCATTCCAGATGGTAAATTTCTTATGAATTCTGAGCAATAAATCTTTGGATTATTTATCGCATAAAAATAGTTGCTAATTATATAACCATCAATCACTGTAAATTAAGCTATAGATAATTGAATTGTTTGTCCTACATTAAGTGATATGATGTTCTAGGGTCAGAATTGACAATGGTCTATAGAATGTTAAACTTTTGAGTCTACCAGCTGACTATTGCAGTAAACTATGTAGGGTAGATATGAAATGATAATTTAATATTTAGTTTAGTACACTGTAACTATCAGTAATGCTATAGTAATTTCAATTTTTAATAAGTTGCTAATCATTTTGACTTATATTTATAATAATATGAAAATTTCTAAATTAAGTTTTGTTTAATTTATTTGTTTTCAAATCACAAATTGCCCGTTGTTTAAGAAATCCTCATGATATAAAAATATCATTAAATGTATAATGGTTATACATAAGGCAACGTATATTGGTAAAGTATGTGTTATATGGTTTATATTAGATATATAACGCCTATGACTTATATACACGTTGTAATTTAGTTGATATCAAGGGGATTAATAATACATATCTGTATACATAATGATCATCATTATCATCATCATCATCAACTATTATCAATCCACTGCAGGATGGTCTCTCCAAGTTCAGTCCATCTCTTCTGATCTTTAGCTTTTCTTCTTTACATCACCCCTGCACACTTTCTTATTTCATCCATCCATCTCACATGTGGTCTCTTTCTGGGTCTTTTACAATCTCTTAAAATCCAGTTTAACATTTCAGTTGTCCATCTATTATCATCTCTTCTAGTAATATGTCCAGCCCAACTCCACTTCAGTCTTTTAATTTTTTTAATGAGGTTAGTAACACCCGTTTGTTCTCTTACCCATATATTGCGTTTTCGATCTCTTCTTGTTACTCCCAACATGCATCGTTCCATACTTCTTTGAGTAGTCTGAAGTCTCTGCATTGCTCTTCTATTAATATTTGTTATTAAATCAGTTTCAAAAAAAATTATAAGCAAATGGTGGAGAATTAATTAGGATATTTCAAATGGCTTGCGGGTTAATATTCATTTGGATGGTTGATTTATCAGCTATCAGTTTTTAAATGAATAAACTATATGGCTAATGATAAGTATTGGGTATGAAAACAAAAATCATAACCCAATTTTAAAGACCAGTGGTTGTAGTGGTGTAGGTAAGGTTATTAAGCTCCATGTGCCTGCATATATATCTCGATATGTGAGGGTTTGATCCCTAATTTTAATTTTATTTTATCGTAGAAAGGTTGGGCTAAAGAACAAATGGATCTCAGAAAGCAAAGAGTGAAATACAATAAAAATAGTTGTTCTAATTCTGGGAAAGCTATTGTATTGCAACAGAATGATAACCACCAATGGAAGATTTTACGTCACTCGTTTGGAAATAGTATCTTTTTGCCTAAATATTATGTCTTCATGCTGAATCTTTATATTCGTACCCATTTTATTTTTTATGATTTAAATCTCAATTGAATATTAATAATTAAATAGAAGTAAATAAATAAAACACATTTTCTTTGTACACTTTTAATACATTGCACAGGCTTAAACCTGCATTTATATATGTAATATAGGCAGGATTCGAACTCAGACTTTCACACAACCCACTATTTTTAAATGCAAAATCTTAATTTTATTATTATTTATTAGCTAAGTTTCGGTTATCCAGTCAATAATAATAAAAACAAAAGTGCATAAAAAGTTGTTTTATTTATTTATTTATTTTAATAATATAAATCCATAAAAAAGATGGAAGAAAAAAAGAAATAACAAATATTAATAAGTTTGATATCACATGATCACTATCTCATACTAGCACATAATTGTTATTAAACAATTTCAAAACAAAGCAAAACTCTCCATATAGTAGTGCCATCTTGTGCTAACAAGAGCAATCAATGGATGCCAGAAGGCACTAGATAGGGATTTTATGCACAAGCCTTCTGGCATCCATTGATTGCTCTTGTTAGCACAAGATGGCACTACTATATGGAGAGTTTTGCTTTGTTTTGAAAAAGTTTGATATATGATGGATCGGTTTATTACTATTATTATTAGAAGGGAGTTGAACTCAGACTTGCAAGTTTTCTACAACTATCTACTCTATCTTATACAACCAATGCACACACCCACATACTGAAAAGATAAATGATCTCCAATAGACATATTTTGTGCTAAACCAGCACTCATCAGTTGGTCCAGATCACCATCTCCCACACAAATCAATGCTCATTTTATCATAAGATAGCAAATCACACGAAATATGTATATTGAAGATTATTTATCTATTTCACATGTAGTCATGTGTATCAGTTGTATAACATAGAGTGGATCCAATATAGGTATTTCAGTATAAACCAGCATTCATCAATTGGTCCAGATGACTATCTCCAACACATATATACAATTAGTGCTCAGTTTATATTAAAATAGCAAATCACACGAAATGAAGATCATTTATCTATTTTACAAGTATATGATCAGGTATATTAGTTGTATAAGATAGAATGGATAGTTGTAGAAAGCTTGAAAGTCTGAGTTTAAGTCCCTTTTAATTATATTAAGTTTAATATAGACTATATACATATGTTTAAATATTATTATTATTGTTAGTCATTTTAATATGCATTCTCTAATCTACTATTAGTTGTCCTATTGCATTTTAAGCAATATGAAATTTAAATGAACTAGTATTATTACTATATTTCAAAGGAATTTTTTGTACAAGGCCTTACATGGTATAGTGCAATGATGGATTGTCAAAACCTGAAGCATAAAAGTCTTGGAAAGATTCCAGTCTAGAATTTTCAGTACTTCAGTGCCTGAACTTAACTGTATGTATCAGAATCGATCCTGGGCCAGAACTGTGAGCACCAGAATTGATCCTGGGATTTTCTAATCTCAAATTGAATGGTCTTCCAATTGCACAAAACCATGCTGGGTTCTGAACAGTAATGTTACTTGACTTACTTATTAATTACTTTTATATACAGCTATACAACTACAGCTACTCTGTAATGCATGCAAAGGATAATACAACAAATAAAAAAAGAAATTTGAGATTCAACAAGAACAGTCTGTGGTTTCCATAATCTAATATAGAAATTATATTAAATTATATGTACCAATGGTATCTTAACAGGTCGTGTGTTAGTCTAATCTCCATCTTTAATTTTACAATGATTACAGTCATCAAATTTACCCTTACTTCTTCTGTCAATCTAATATTTCATCATTGTATAATGACTCAGCAATCACAAAGGCATCTAGTGAGACAATCTTTTATTATTCAATTTTATAAAATATGAAATTTTGTTGGTGAAGTTAGATTTTATATGCAAAATATGCGATATTTTTTATGTAGTGTTTAGTCCATTGACTTATTTACTTTTAATACTTTTTAATAAAATATTTTTACTATGAAGATCAATTATTAATTTCTAAAGAGTACCAAACTCTCCATACAGTAGTGCCACCAAGTGCAAGCCTTTGTAATCAATGGATGCAGGAAGATTTGTGCATAAAATCCCTATCTAAGCCTACAATATCTCCAGACTAGTTTCTAGCTTGTGGGTTTCATCAGTGAGGTGACTTGGATTTGAGAGCACTGCACCTAGACCTTAGGATCTACTGCAAGTCTCCATCAGCCATCTTTTACATATTTAGTTAACTATAAATCTAGGAGTGCAAGTTAAAAACACCATAATGTTTCCAACCCATGCTCATTTGCTTGAATAGTCATATAGATCTGAACTCAGTTCAGCATCATACATTTTGGTGTCTTTGGTTTTTTAAAAACCATAGTCACCATTATCCTATGAGAAGGATAGGTATTAAGCCATTAAATGTCACATGATTGCCATTTCATATGCTTACACATGCTACTTATAAGAATACCAAATTCTACTGTATGGGGAGTTTGGTGTTCTTATTAACAGCATGTGTAACCATATGAAATGATGATCATGTGATATTAATTTCTAGACAATTTTTTTTTTTAAAAATATTTTTTATGGGAAAAAAATCAATGGCTAAGAGTTCATAAGAGGTTCAAACCGGAAAATGATAAGCTGGAATTGATACAAAGTTTTTGTGCTCTGTTTCAGAATATGATACCTTACTACTAAACTAAACAAAAATAGAATAATCAATTCCAAGAAATTAGATTTTAAAATATTATCTCATTAACAAAAAATAAATTTATTTTATTTTTCTAAAAGTAACCAACCAGATGTACCCAGGTTATGGAATGGCCATTGTTTTTTTAAAATGATTAATTTAATAATTTTTTTTAAAAGATTTAATGTAAAGTAAACAAAAGATTTTAATGTTATATAATTGAAATACATCGAGATACTGCAAATCTCTAGCGCTCATTACAATACTTAACTGACAGCCAATCAAATGGCATGGATCTGCTGTTGAAAATGACATCCAAACCCAAACACACAACAAAGATTTTATTATGAGAAAAGGGTGGTCACCCTTTTCTCTACTCTTCTTTCTATATATTGAAGCCAGTCATAAACATTTAGGTTTGAAAGCTGCTTATAACTGGCTTAGATATATAGAAAGAAGAGTAGAGAAAAGGGTGGCCACCCTTTTCTCATAAAGTCTTTGTTGTGTGTTTAGGTTTGGATGTTATTTTCAACAGCTATCCATGCCATCTGATTGGCTGTCAGTTAAATATTGTACCCAGCACTAGACATTTGCAGTATCTCAATTTATTTGAATTTTCAACTATTGGCACTTCGCAAATTAAAATATTATTTACATACTTTAATGTTATATAAATAAATGTGAGAAATATACAATTAAAAAAGTGAAAAAAAATGTTTGGAATTATCTGGCCCATTTAATACACTTCAGAAATATACCCAGCAATTTATTAATAAAGCTAAAATAATAAAGCTAAATTAAAATTTAAATGTTTAAATATACCTGTTATATTTGATATGTGAATTTGAGAGCATTATGGAAACCTATAAAAATGACAGTTTATTGATTGTGAAGTTACTTCCATGAATAAAATATTCTTTATAATAAAAATTACTGATTATAAAATATAAAGAATAGAATTACTTCCTTTGCATACAATGTTCATAATATAAATTGCAGTTTAATTAGTTATAGTTATTTATTTATAAAAAAACAAATTAAATTTTTATTTTTATTTTTTAGTTGTGAATTTGACAGCATTACAGATAAACATAATGATTTTTTTTAATTGGTTGTGAATTTGACACATGGCGAGCGTTATGGACATACATACATTCGCATGCAATTTATATATATATAT